>JASTWQ010000039.1:600000-1195217 GCA_035220615.1 Leptothorax acervorum | reverse complement strand
ATTACGAATATGATAACATTTCATATTATTTATGCGTTGTTAACGATTTGATTTAAGATTATTGTGAAATATTACAATAAAGAGGATCTAAACTAAGGCCAAAGCGTTTGTATTGTATTTTGTTTTAAGTTATTAAACGTGTTATTATTATTATTCGCTATAAAAATTAATATTGTTCGCTCGGCGGTTTGTTCTTATTTGCCTTAAGTTTCAAAAAGATTGTACATCTGGATAGCGTTATTTATAACTTAGGATAAATCTTTTTTTTATAAAAAAGAAATTTTTTTATTTTTGAATACTTTATCTTTCAATAATATTTTTAATGTATTTCCTTTTAAGTACGAGATTATTTAAATATCTAATTGTTACAGTAAATTTCCCTTAAAAAATTTATTACTTCTGAGTAACTATGGGCAAACCTCGTAGAAAGATTCAATAAGTGCTTTGTGTTATAATTTCAATTAAGTTAACGCAAAGATATTTAACGAAACGGATTAGAAAATAATTTTTTATTGTAAAATTTTATTTTTTAAATTTTGTATTGTAAATTTTTGTATTGTAAAATACACAGTATAATTTTTTGTATTTGTTTAAATTTTGATATCTTAATAATAGTTATGTCTTGGCGAAAGCTTTATCCGTTATCAAAATTTTCTGCAAGGAGGTACTTCTGACAAGAGTAAAAAGTGATTTTTAGTGCAGGAAAAATTATTTCTTTTATTACAATGCGTAAGAATATTGCACGCGACGCGCGCGAAAGCAAAACGCGACCGCCGCGGCCGACCGCGGCCGTGCCGTCGTGCCGCCGCGCGATGCGCGGCGGAGCGCTCACGCACACTATCAGGCGCGCGGCTCACCGACGTTCGCCCGGCTAAAGAACGACGCTGGTTGGACTAACTTTACTCAATGATTACGGCTTTGTTAAGCATTATAGAAAAAAGTAGTTCAGGACTTTTCGACTCAGTTTTTGACAAGGAATACCGCTATGTAGTTAGTGGGCGGTCTTTTAGTAACACCCTGTATAGTGCAGAGAAATCCTAATTGTAATTAAAAACTTACTAACCATATAAATGTTAAAATGTGATTTTCTGCAGAAATTTGTGTACCACCATGATCTCATCTTCTCTGCAGTACGCTATATATATTTAGTTAATATAAAAATTTTTTCAACATAGAACAAGTATATTTTCACAACACCTGCACAAAAAGTTGGACTTTTCGTGCCTGTAGAACGGGGCACAAGTGGCCAATTTCACGCTATCTTAGTGTCGCCCACCTAACTTACACAAAAACAAATATACTCCGCACTTTTACCCGCCGCGCACTCTTATCCCACTCTACTCTAACAAAATAGTAAGTATACAATATTATAGTATGTATTATGATGTGTGTGTGTGTACATACATACATACTAACATACATATATATCAAGAAGAATTATTTGACCAAACTGACGTTTAATGTCGTAATATTACATTAATTCAAAGTCGACGTTTCGACACTGGTTTTGTGTCCTTATCAAGAGTTTGAAATCGGTGATTGCCGTTATTTTTTGAAGTTCTTAAGATCCAGAATTATAAATATTGAAGAACAGTTATTCAGAAACTTACCGGAGAATTTAGTTATTGATTTTTTCGATTTCAATAAGGACAAAGTCATGAAATATAATAATACATTAAAGGTCAAATCAATCAGGAAATTCAACGGAATAATAAGAAAACGAAACATTTTGATATTGTAGATCCCTTTTCGAAGATAGATAAATCTAAATGGCTAGTCAACATTAGCAATAAACAGATTCCGGACTCGGTTTCGGGTTTCCTGAGTTTGGGAGATAAATTCGCGTTACCAATAAACCAGTTTGACAAAAGGGACCGCGCTAATTCTGTTTTAGAAACGATAAAAAATTTCGAAGTAAATGTTTACAAAATTCCGGCAAACGCGGTTAATGGCTTGCGAGGCTCGTTGACGGATTCTTTGTATAGATTTTTAGTGGATCAAAGTCATGTTGATAGGGTCGACCGCTACATTTGAGATAGGTATGCTAAATGTAAAAAATTTTTGCGTGATAACCAGGATGTTTTTGTCACGAGAGCTGACAAGGGTCAAGTTACTGTCATTATGGACAGAGAGGAATATTTGGAGAAAATGACTGAATTGCTCAATGACCAGTCTACTTACAAGAAATTAAAGAAAGATCCTATTAAACAAATTTCATCAAAATTAAATGAACTTGTCAGATCTTGGCGTGACGGTGGCATCATTGATGATCAAACTTACTGGCGTTTAAATTGTACGAATGGCAATTTCCCACGCTGTTAAAACTATTCTACAATTGCGTAAGAGTAAGGAGTAAGAGTAAGAGTAAGAAATTGACCAATCACAGTCGAACTTGAAGAGAATTTGAGGAGAATAATCGACTGTGATTGGTCAATTTCTTACTCTTACTCTTACTCCTTACTCTTACGCAATTGTAGAATAGCTTTTACGGGCTGCCAAAGATCCACAAAAATGGTTTCCCGCTACGCATTATTGTTTCGGCTCTGGGAAGTCCATTATGTAGCGTATTTTCTTCATGATATTTTACAAACGTTTTATCCGTACACCCAAGTCTCATATCAAGGACAGTTGGTCCTTCGTGAGAGAAATTAACGATAGAGAGATCAATGCCGATGAAGTACTCGTTTCCCTTGATGTAACGGCTCTTTTCAGCAATATCCCTAAGAAGTTAGTTCTTAAGGCGATAGAGAAACGATGGCAAGATATCTCTCAGATCACAAAGCTCAGTTTGCCGCAATTTTTGCATGCTATTGAGTTGGTACTGTATGAGTTTATATATTATATTGTATGAGTTTCAGTCTTAACGGAAACACATACAAACAGATCTTTGGCAGCCCGATGGGATCTCCTCTATCACCAATATTGGCTGATATTGTAATGGAGGATCTGGAAACCCACTGCCTTTCCGTACTCAAATTTGTTTTGTCGTTTTTCCGCAGATATGTCGATGATGTTATTGACATAATGCCTAAAGACAGAATTAATGATGTTCTTACAGTTTTTAATAACTATAACCACCCTCGTCTAAAATTCACGCACGAAATAGAAGTTAACGGGGCCATTCCCATTCTAGATACTCTGATTATCAGAAACGGTAACAGGCTTTTGACTAATTGGCTCCGGAAACCTACGTTTTCGGGCCGTTACGTCAATTATTTTTCCAATCATCCAAAGAAATACAAGAATAACACGATTACAAGCTTGGTCGACCACGAAATTTTACTCTCTGACAAGCAATTTCATTATAGTTCCAACATTGAAACTGTAAAGGACATCCTTATAAATAATTGCTTCCCTAAGCACATTATTAATAAGCAAATTGATAAAAGGTTAAAAGAGTTAAATTATCGCAAGGACATCATCGACTCCAGTAATGCCATCAACACTTTCGATGCCCGGAGACATCTAGTGTTTCCTTATGTAAAGGGTTTAAGTGAGAATATTCGCCGTACTTTGAACCGATGTGGCTTGGATGTCCTCGACACGATCCCCAAAAAGCTTGATTCAATCATAAAACGTGGCAAAGATAAACTTGACAACATGAAGAAAACAGGTGTAGTTTATAAAATTGACTGTAATAACTGTAATGTGTCCTATATAGGACAAACATTAAGACACCTGGAAACTCGTGTGAAGGAGCATCTTAGTGACATTAAAAAAGACGAGAGTAAGCGCTCGGTAGTCAGCAAGCACCGGTTGATGCACGGGCATGATTTTAAATGGTCCACTCCTGAAGTGTTGCATAGGGAGAGAAATGTGAGGAAGAGAGAGATAGCGGAGATGTTTTACATTAAAAAACACAACAATACGATCAATCTCAAAAAAGACACGGAAAATCTGAATCCGTTATATGACCGAATTATAAGATCTACATAACTGTTTTTCTCTTCGTGCTTATATTTTTCTTCCTGTGACCCACTCGCGTATCCTGTATTTTTAAATTAGTTTGACGCCGACCTTCGACTCGGATCGGCGGCTCTCACATTTCTCTGTTCCGACTATGTCTTATTTCGGGCTACATCACACGATTAATTAAGGATGGATGGCGGTTCCTCCACTTTGAAAGTTGACAAGGTGTTAAAACTGCAAGAAACTTCTTGTGCTCTATGAGCGGCTAATTTTTAGTATGTGACAGGTATATATTTTCTTTTTCTCCGCTCTTTGTTCCTTGTGCGATTTATTTTTTATGTAACATGATTTCGTTGTTATAGTAAACTCTTGATAAGGACACAAAACCAGTGTCGAAACGTAGACTTTGAATTAATGTAATACTACGACATTAAACGTCAGTTTGGTCAAATAATTCTTCTTGTTAATTTTTACTGGCGAAGAAAAGAATTTTATATTTTATACATATATATGTCGCAGCCACATGCGGTAATGTAGCACTTCATGAAGTGTCTAGACACATCGCGAAGAGTCCAACCACAATGAACACATGTTGTAATTTAATCTTCACTTCGCTTTACAATTTGTACTTTGTAAGTTGTAAAGCGAGGTCCACCCTGCCTACCGGCGAAGAAGGTACGGGAGGGGGGCCAAAGGCCCCCCTTGCACCCCCCGCGTGTGTGTGTGTGTGTGTGTGTAACCATTTTGATCTAAAGATTGAATTACAGCATGTGTCCAATGTCCAGACACTTCATAAAGTGCTACATTATTGCATGTGGCTGCGACATATACATATACACGCACCACATGTTATCACACATTATACATATGTATGAAGAATATATTCTTAAAAAATCAAATATTATCTGATCATCGGTTTTTAAGTGAATAGTATCCACATAATTCATAACTTTTGGCTTTATATTTTTCGTGCTTCCAATAAGTAACAGAATTTTAACTTTACTTGATAAAGACAAAGATTCTAAAAATTTACTTGCTACAAATAAGTTCATATTTCTTATCACAGAGTAGTCAGTACTGAACAGTTCAAATTCAAATAATGTAACACTGGCCCAGCATTGTAGTGGCCCCGGCCTCTAAATTCGGGGCCACTTTTACCTCACTCAGTACGCACTGAAAGCATTTTGCAATCCTAATGAAATGGGCAGCACTCAGAACGTTGCGCACTAATTCTACCAATGAAATACACTTCAAGCACTCAGTGCTGCCAGTGCCAGCGAGTTTTTCTCAATGGACGCTATCAGTTGCTAATCACTCGCGTAGGCACCGAAGCCACGCCGGCCCACGTGGCCCACGCTCGCGCGGGCCACGCGTCATCCCAAAAAATCAAAAAGGTCAATGAGGTTATGTTGAGATATTCTTATCGCCCGTGATCGATATAACTTTACGTAATGTAAAATTAATTATTGTCATTTCTTTCTGTAAGGTGTAGGGACAATGAATAATACGTCGTGGCTGGTTGGAGGCTAGCTTAAGACTGAACTTTATTGTCGACACCTAGCGGTCGTCGCGTCCTCTATTATAGAGTTGATGCACTAAGTGCCATCTACCTTACATCTCCCCTTTTTAGGATTAAACATAAATTAATATAAAGGAACATAGAACGCAATTATAATCATAAAAGAAATATAAAACGCAAATATAATTTTAAACGTCTTAATCTACAGGTTCAGTCTCTGAGGTGGTTTGCTTATTCTGCCAAACGCAGTTCTTACTGTTTGATTTACTGATTCAACCTCAGAATCTGATCCTGTACTCTCTGACTCCATTCTAGCATCTTCGAATTCTTCAGAGCTTGAGGAACTTCTGCTAACAGGAGGTTCAACCTCGTCGTTTACAACTGGATCCGGTTCAACCTCGTTATCTACTATTTCGATATAAATCTTTGGTTCTACCCTTTTCTCCTTTTTTCTAAGAACTTTTGTTTCCTTGGCCGCGTTTTCCAATACAATCGGAGATTTAACAAGTTTTATAAACCTTCTATTTCTAACTAGTATCGAGCCATTCTGAAGCTTAACTTTATATGATCTATCTCTCATCTGACACAAAATTGTAGCAGGATACCAGTCAGACCTTGGACTGCGTTGTACATATACAAAGAAATTATCTGGTATCTGCGGTAACTGCTTTGCATTTCTCGCATTATAATATTTTTGTTCGCTTTTTTGTAGTTTTGCTACAGTTTCTGCCATTTGTTTTGTCGCAACTTTAGGTTTTAACATCTTGTTAGTATACGGTAATTTAGATCGGAGTTTCCTAGACATTAGTGCTTCCGCTGGTGAAACGTTGCCAAGAATTGGCGTGTTCCTATAATGTAATAACGCAAGATCTAGATCCGATTTCTCTTCTAAAGCTTTCTTAAACATGCTTTTTACAGTTTGTATGTTCCTTTCGGACATTCCATTTGATTGTGCATACGTCGGGGACGATGGTATGTGATCAAACTCGTATTCCTTTGTAAATTGTTCAAACTCTTTTGAAGTGAACTGAGTCCCTCCGTCAGATATCACCGTCCGCGGTATGCCGTGTCTCGCAAATATCGATTTCATCTTTTTAATTATAGTGTTACTAGTCATGCTTTCAAGTTCTGCGATTTCCGGATATTTAGAAAAATAATCTATTAACAATAAGTATTTTTTACCTTTTAGTTCGAAAATATCACAGCCTATCTTATTCCACGGTAAATTCGGTATCTCGTGAGATTTTAACGGTTCTCTGTTCTGTGATTTCGCATACTTTAGACATAATGGGCATTCAGCGATCTTTTGTTTGATCTGATTTATCATTCCAGGCCAAAATATTGACTCTTGGGCTATTGAGAGACATTTGTTTACACCTAAGTGACTATAATGAACTCTGTTTAACATTTCGCTACGCATGCTATTCGGAATTACAACGCTTTGACCTTTAAAAACTAAATCGCTCGCTATCGTTAATTCATCTTTGTATTGATTGTAACTTTTCACGCTATCCGATAATTTTTTCTCATTCTTTGGCCAACCCGATAGAATAACTTTCTTAAGCTCAATCAATTCCTCATCTTTATTTGTCTCTTCTACTAACTCTTTCATTTTCTGAGGTGTCGCATTTATCTGACAAGTTATTAAACAGACTTGAGCATCAATGTCTTCTTCCCATTCTGCTGCGTTGTGCTCTTTAACGTACGCTCTTGACAATGCATCCGCTAGTATTAATTCTTTACCAGGTCTATATCTTAAATCAATATCATATTTCTGCAACTGCAGTCTCATTCTCTGTAAACGAGCAGGACATTTATTCAAGGGTTTTTTAAATATCGAAACCAGGGGTTGGTGGTCTGTCTCAACTATTACCCTTTTTCCGTATACATACTCATTAAATTTAGTTAATCCGAAACAGATTGCAAGCAATTCTTTTTCTATTTGCGCATACCTAGTTTGCGTTTCCGTCAATGCTTTGGAAGCATATGCACATGGTAATTTATTTTGCATTAAGACAGCCCCCAGCCCTGATTTTGATGCGTCAACTGAGACAACGGTCTCCTTACTTGCGTCGAAAAACTGTAAGACTGGTTGCTTACACAGAATCTTTTTAATTTCGTCTAACGCTCGGGTATGCTCGTCTAACCATATAAATTCTACGTTATCTTTGATTAAATTTCTTAACGGAGCAGTTTTATCCGAAAATTCTTTTACAAACTTGCTTACATAGGTCAGCATACCTAACAATCTCTGAACATCATTCTTATTTTCTGGTTGTTGAAACTCCATTATAGCGCGGATTTTATTTTCATTTGGATACATGCCTTTGTCAGTAATTATATGACCCATATATTCGATTTTTGTTCTTCCGAATTTACATTTACTTAGATTAAACTTAACATTATTTTCTTTCGCTGACTGTAAAACTTTTGCCAGTCTTCTATCATGTTCTTCTTTAGTCTTACCCCAAACAATTACATCATCAATATACACTTTTGAACCCTTTGTGTCAAAGATTGATTTAAATTTTTCCTGAAATACTTCGGGTGCTGAGCATATGCCATATGGCATCCTTAAGAATTTATATCTGCCGAAAGGTGTTGCGAATGTGCACAGATCTGAGCTTTCTTTATCTAATTGTACTTGGTAAAAACCATTCGTCGCATCTAGCGTACTAAAATACTTAGCCCCATTTAATTCAGTAGTAATCTGTTCAAGAGTAGGAATTTGACAGTGTTCGCGTTTAATTGCCTTGTTTAAATCTTGTGGATCTAAACAGATTCGTAATTTCCCGTTAGGCTTTCTGACAATGACAAGACTATTTACCCAATCCGTGCTATAATCGACTTTTTCAATAATACCCTGTTTCTCAAGAGCATCCAGACTTTCTTTTAATTTATCTTTAATGTGCACTGGCACTTTCCTTGCAGGATGTACTACAGGTGTTGCATCTTCCTTCAGTTCAATGCGATATGGTTCCTTTAAGCAACCGATACCTACAAACAGCTCTTTGTTATCGTTAATTAATTTATTATAATTTATATCTATTGACTCGATCTCATCTATTTTCTGTACTAACAATAAGACAACGTTACTTCTTGCGTCTGATATATTCTTCTCTTGCTTCAATTCTATAAACAGCTGTACTATAATCCTTAATTATAGAATATAATACTTTCTGTGCATTTATAAATAAATTATGTGTGGGTATAACTTTACTTGGTGGTGGGCTAATTGTAAAAATAAAATAAAAGATTGATCAGCATAATATTGTCTTAAATTTTATTTTATTTTACACACATAACAAAACTATTATTAAATTGTAATTACAGAAATGTGATGCATGTTATTGAAAAATGTGTAAAAATGCATTCACATACATATGCGATATAAACTATACATAAACCATAGATTGTGAGGTGTATAAATAACAAGCAATTTATCATAGTAAGAATAAAAATTAAAAAACAAATGTAGATATGTGCCGCAAATGTAACAGTTGCTGAAAAATAATGTTATATCCACACTTTGTCTTTTACATCTAGCTTACAAGAATATTATTATCTATCCTTTTCACCTCTGTGACTCTAGCTCCTCCACCACTAAAAAAGTTCGGGTATACGGCATAGTTTAGTGCTAATTTATTGCGGATTTATTGCTCTATTCCCGAATTTATTGCTCGTATCCCACATTTGCAGGCAATTAATATCAAAAGTGAGGTTGCTGTCTTCACGTTACGCTAGCACCCCCATTCCTGAAAAACACGTACAGAATACTGTAAAAAAAAAACAGCTATAGGTACTGTAATTTTTTGCTCTAAAAGATATAGGTACATATTCCAATAATATATTTAAATTTAATTTATAACGTGTGAAATTATGTTATTTTGAATATTAACAGCTTTGTATATTAATTACATTTATTATAAAACTCTATTAAATAAGAAAAGATATTATAATCAGCAATATTGTACATAGTTTATTTATGCAATTTATGTATATGTTATTATACACATATATTACTGTAGATACTGTGTATATTATTTACATAAACTTTCTAATTTAAGGCTGTATTTGTTAACGATATTTTGCACGATTATTACAGATGATACAAGGAGGAATAATACCAGCACGATTGTTCCATGAAGAAACTTTTCCCAATCTTGTGAACCTTGCAAGTATACCCAAAGTTGGCGAGTTATCTCATAATTTTGCGACATCAGCGGCTAATGCAGCATCGAATTCTTTCACCAGCTTCAAAACGTACGTTGATAACTACCGCATTGGTTTGGGCGAACATATAGAAACTGCACCTAGTTATCCTGTATTGCACCGTTTCGTGCACGGAGAAATATGGCCGAGTGTTGTCGGTCCAGCAGTGGGAGTTGTTCCTAGCCGTTTAGTAGCGCCAGGTCTTTTAAGAGGAGGCCGCATTGGTGATACTGGTGCCGCTTCCGCTGGAGCTGCAAGTTCTGCTGCATCCGGGGGATTAGGAAAGCGTTAAGCTTACAATCCACTTTAAAATATCGAAGCTGAAACATTACATTATATACCAATTAATATGCATAATATATAATACAATGCAATAGATTTATACAATGTCCTTAATATGCTTATTAATAGTAAGTTTAATTAAGTACATCAAAATAATAAAAAGTAATTCCAAATAACATGTAATTTTTCAACATTTTTTAATTACGCAATAGTTGTAAGATACTTGTTTCTTGATATAAAATAATAAAATATTGTTTTTTTATTAATAAATACTGAAGTATCATTAATCATGTGTCTTGCTATATACATATCCTATTAACTTCATCCAGCTATAACTTTTAATTTCGTCTGTCCTAGTGTCCTTTAATTCAAATTTATTTGTTAATTTTATATAAACTAAAAAAAGAAAATTTTCTAGCTTAAAACAGTTGAACATTCATTTATCATAAAACAAATATATTTGCGTTTAATATGAGGTATGTAATTCGATTGACAAGAAAAATGCATGAATATTGTTAAACACACTGCATCAACGACATATATGTATTAACGTTTATTGTTCTGATGAAATCATAAAATAACTTTATTTATTTATTTATGTTTTAATATAAGCTTGTCTAACAATAAAGCTTTTATTAAATCCCTCTTTCATGTATAAAGGTAAATCGTAATTTACGTGCCATACGCGATAAATTTATAGATGTACACACTCTTGCTGCTTGTTTAAATTAATCCTAATACTAATCTACGCATTCTACTCTAGTACACGTCGGTAATAAAATTCCAGATTATAGCGGAGAAAAATCGTTAAATGCGTATACTGGCGTGCTGTTTCTACTTACAGCAGTTGAAAGGAGTTCAAACTTGAAAAGGACAAACAATCCTAGAGTCGCGCCGCGTGTAAAAGCTCAAAGTAATTCAATTAACCTAAGCATATTTACTTAATAAAAGCAGAACGTCGACAATTGAGTTCTCGGTGTAAGATTTACGTTGCCTGTATGCTAAACTCGTATTATATTGACTTCTACATGATCTACATGTTAATTACGCTATTTACATACAACCAATGCAATCAGTTTTAATGATTTAGTTTATAATTTTATGAATATTATACATACATATACCTATATATAAATAATTTGACTTATTATTACAACGTTCCAAAAGTTGGTAATTATGCACACAATAAATTAAACGTACTACGCAATAAGAATTTATCGTTTTTTTCCACGAGCAAAAATGGCAGATATCGAAGCGTTTTAAATTCTAATTGCCACAATTATTGTGACAATTATAGGTATACATATAGATACTATGTATCTTTGAAGGTAACAGATAAGTGAGATAAGTAAGTAATTAAAAGTTCAATTAACAGTACCAATGCCAACAAGTCCGCTATTTTATCGTCCTTGCAGGAGTTATTTTTTCTGACACGTGTTCCAATCGTAATTATTTGCATTGTGAATGTGTGGGTTCAGCATTTTTGTCGTTTATTTTCTACCGCTTTTCTTACTGCTTATGCTAAAAATTAGACGCAACAGCTTTTCAATGATCAACATAAGAAATTTTGAGAGGTAAGATGATTACCGATGGAAAACCATTGCAGCTGGTAGCGCAATTATTTAAATCGCGACATTACGTATTAACGTGACAATTGTCATTTTATTAATATGTACGCAATTTCAATTCCAGTAAGTTTCATTGTTAGCACACTCTCTACGACGCGATCAAATTAATAGTTGAAGAGGATTGTGGAATGCCGGGAATTTCTATTTAGCAGCATCGGATCAGGCATTGAATCTTTAATTGCAATAGCTTTCCGATAGCGTTATTTTCATATTACTAAACGTTTCTCGAGAGTATTTCTTTATTTCGTTCAACAATATTTTCCGTTACAAATTACGCAATGCTTCTATAAGAATATATATTAAAAATTTCTTTCGATGCATTTAAAACTATCGTTGTTTTTTAGAAGGCAAACTAATTTAGATAACTTTTCCGATGATGGCGGTCATGAATATTTATATATATATCATGACCGCCATCATATATAGTATAGATATATATATATATATTATATATATTATATATTATAGATATATATATATATATATATATATAGATATATATATATATATATAGGTATGTGAAGTGGGAAACTTGATTGAAATGTAATGTGGTTGCGCCATAACTATTACCTACGATGTCTGTTGGATCAACGAGTCCTGCTCACGGATACTCGAGTCGTAATCACAGTTAGAGCACGTACCGTAGAAATTCAACACATATGTTGCACTTATATATAGAACATTATGTAGATAGCTACTCGCAGATGTTTTATCTTCCAATACCAAACTGATTGGGTGTACTACCGTATCGTCATAAACCAATACAAGAAAAATTAATACTAATAACAAATAACAAATAATAGATTTTTAATTTATACTTTATGAAACAAGCTATACATAAGACGCGCCCAATAACTTGTATTGACGAAGCATTAATGGCAAAAATTTCTGAAAAAATAAATGGTTTATTGTTTATTTCTATTTTTAAATAATTTAATGTAAACTTAATATTATTTAATAAAATTGTAGGTAATAAAGATAATATTGATCAGACATCAACAGAATATATTGCATATTCAGAAAAATTAGCTGGAAAATAACAAATTGAATAATTTTACTGTGAATTATTAGAGTTCAAAAGATCACAAGCTATAACGACATTATTTGTGCATGCGTGTGTGTTTTGTATGTTTTTGTGTGACATGACGTATTATTTATGCAAAATCATGCAAGTAATTCAGTATTGCTGAACGCGTAATAAATCAATCTATTTCCAATCGGATCGTATCATTTCGAGAGCATAATCGTATCGAGCGTATTATCGTCGGCTACTATCACTGCGCGTTCATTCTTGTGTCCCATGTCAGCACGTCGAGTGATTTGAGAACAATATCAACGATGCATCCATCCCGAAGCAATGAGAACGGATACAGAGTTACGTGTACGTGAATTTGCATAACTCGGTTCGTTTCGGACGTGTGGTGCATGGGTAGCTCGACGGTTGGTGTTGTCGTGCAATTTCACGTAGCGTTATCATGCAGTTCGTCTTTTCTGGATGTGAAAAAAAAAAACGATTTGCCATTGTTATGCATTAATTTGCGCGTAAAGAGTACATTTTTACATTAGAGTTTTAATAATTAGACATATGAAATGATATTAAAATCAAATATACGAAAGTTTAGTTTTATGAAAAATAAATCGAAAGCATGTTTATAGCAACTTGTTATTTATTTAAAATACAAAATAATTGGCGTTAACATTATTCAAGAACAGCTCGATTTATATTTCACGAGTGACACAAAAACTCATTACGGGCTAGTAGATTAAACTTTTCTCATCAAGTACAAGGCGACGACTAACAAGCGCCCCTTCGACCACTAGGTTGATGAAGTACAATAAAGTTTGCACGCGCTTATGGATAACTTCAGCAAATGTATTTCCATGGTGACTCTTTCAATCCTCTTTCACGGATTTGCCAGTTGCAGTCTCACTAATTTTCTCATAAGCAATTCTTTTCATTATAAAGTATATTTACAAGCAACTTCCTGCACAATAACGAAAGAGAAAAGCGACAGTGTTAAATATGTTCCGACATTCCCTGTAACATTAAAACAAAAATTAAAAGCAATTTTAAGATTATATTATTTAAATAATATATTATATATAATTAATAAAACTTTCTTATATTGATTAAAAAGTTTAGTTTAAAAATTTGTTTTACAAATAATAAAAATTATTTTTATATAGGTATTAACTACATATAATTAAATTTTGTCTAAATAGTAAATGAAACTTTAGTTACAAAATATCATTTTTACTACTTAACGGATTCAAAAATCATGCGGCCATAATAATTTTTACTAGTATATAAAATGAAAATAAATATATATATAAAAATTAATAATTTTACTTTAAAATAAATATAATTAGTAAGAACACAGTATAAAGACTTAGGTCCGAATTTATAGACGTTTCTCAGTTGTCAAGATCAGTCTGTCTTTGTCTACGCGAGACAAAGACAGACTGATCTTGAGAACTAATTGTAAGAAACGTCTATATAAATTCGGACCTTAATGATACAGAATTCAACCTCGTGGAATTTGCCGAAAATACGCGGTGGAAATTGGTAATGCAAAAGAGAGATCACAATGTATCATGAAAAAGAATCCGAATTTGCTATTATTATTCTCCACTATTATTATCTCGAAATAAAAATATTATATTTACATTAGTTTGCTTAATAAGATAGGGGAGACTGGGGCAAGATCGACAGTTTTCTTTGGTGCCGATTTTTAACAACAAAATAAATAATTTTAGTTAAATGTGGTATACCGTTGTAAAGAGTGAACCTTTAGCTACAAAATTTATATAGGAAATTTTTGTCTACGTCGCTTTGTTTAACCGGTATAGAGTAAAAACGACAATGGTGGAAAAATTGAAATCTCAAAAATGCCTTCGCAGAGTCGTCACTCCATAAATACATAATTCCGATTATGAAAACTGATAGGATACATTTTATTAATTATTTGTTAATACAAAAATGTAAACATTTATTAATTAAAGTGTTAAAATGTTTCATCATTTTGTGTTTTTGTGTGTGTGTGTACGGATTCTGTAACTCAAGAATTAATCAACCAAATTTTAAAGAAATATATATGAAATAGGGGTAGAAAAGACTGAAAAATATAATAAAATTAGAAAATTTGCCAATATTATAAAAGTCCACCCCGGGTGCTTACTGACGAATTAGCCCCAAACACAAGTTTCATGTTTGATCGCCCACGAAATATTAGACATCAACGATAATGAAAAAACTACACTACATTCGTGTTCAGCATGTATTACTCTTTATAATCACGTACCTCGAGATTTGGAGAGCAAATATTATTGCAGATATTACAAAATTTCCACGCGCAGAAAATTTCACTTTTACCTTCCGAAAACACGTTTGCCCTCGTAAAAATCATAACACGGCAGGTAACCTGCCGAAACTCCGTTGGTTACATGGGTACCATAAGCAGCGTTTACAATGTTAATAGCGAGTTCGCACAATATACAGGTTCCGAGATATTTGATTTGACGATTTCACCCCGAAGACGTTTTTCACCCCTATTTAATTTCTGAAAAAATAAGCAGTTTTTGAATTTTTTACCTACATTACACATTTATCTTTAGACACGTGCGCACACAGATAAGATACACTTAAGACAAAAATTGTGTAAGCATTGTGAAAATGAAGGCTATTGCGATGAATCATATATATAATTTTCTAGTAATTTAGATATCGAATATTCTGTATTTAAATACTGTACATTTCGTTTACCCAAGATATGATGCAATTATTATGACAGCAATCGTATATATACGGAAGTAACGTACGGTAGGAAATATTCCATTCTCGTTGCCTTCCTGAGGTAGCAGTCGTCTTAGCACATATTAGGTAAATATATATAGATATAATATATTATTTCTAAAAACGTATAAACTATAGTTGGGAAGCAACGCATTACTTGTAATGCCGGGATTACGATAAACTTCACGTAACGGGACGCGACAGGACGTCAACCGTCACGTTAAGTACTTAAAGTTTATCGTAATCCCGACATAACAGTCTTTTTTTTCTTATTATTAAAAGAAACGCAATGAACAAATGCCGGGAATATGACGAACTTCACGTAACGTGACGCTTGACGTCCCTTCGCGTTCCGTCGCGTTATGTTCATCGTAATCCCGGCATAACGCCGTTACCGTCATCGTCACTTTTCTTTTGATAACGATCGTTACTTTTTTCCGTCTGTAACCGTAACTGTAACGTCGTACATTTTTACAGTAACGGTAACGAATTCAATCATTACTTTCATCGTTACTTTAATTATCCCTAAGTATTTTATAGATCGTGCGCATCTGGTCGCGCATTGATGGCGAATGTTATATATTCTCGATTAGATAGAAATATTCTCTTTTAGCATCTTTTCCCGCATTACGCAGTTAACGAATCAGTTAAACTCAATAAATATGTAACATGAACTATAGATTTTTAGTACTGGCAGTGAATATTGAAATGCAGGACATGAATAACGACATTACGACATACATAACGACAAAACAACAAAATCTTTTAATAAAGGAGAGTGTCAAATTTGGACTCGATTTCTGCCCATTAGAAGTAACTTTAGTGGACTATAAATTTACATTATATGGGTTATCTAATATACAAAAATTATAATTATATCACTGGTGGCCCGTGGGAACATTTTGAAAACCGCCCTGTTATAATAACTCAATGACTCACTGATATACGTTTTCTAATGATGTAACTAATCTTGTTTCTGGTTTACTTCTTAATCGATATTACAAAAACCGTTACAAATACAATTCACTTCTCTTCTTTTAGAGGTTTTCATATGAATTTGAGAGATAATATAAACGCTTATTGCATACATAAGTCAGGAAAGTAGAAACGAAGACTCGGCGTTGTTACCTCGCGGATTTATAAACTGCAAATCCTATATTCTCGATGATGTCTGGGAATAGAAATAAATTACAATTGAATAAGTCAGTAAATATGTTTTAGAAACACTATAATATAATGTATCGATGAAATAATATTTTAATTTAAGTTGTAATGATTGAATCTGAGAAATAGAGATAAGGATATCCCACGGCGTCACTCGTGGATTTAAAGACGTGGATTTAAAGATTTAAAGGTAACAACGCGGAGTCTTCATTTCTACTTCCTGACTTATGAGGTATGCAATTATCGCGTTCATATTATCTTCCAAATTTATATGAAAACTTCTAAATAAGAATAGTGAATTGTATTTGTAACAGTTTTTGTAATATCGAATAGGAAGTAAACCAGAAACAAGATTAGTTACATCATTAGAAAACGTATATCAGCGAGTCATTGAGCTATATAACAGGGCGGTTTTCAAAATGTTCCCACGGGCTACCAGTGATATAATTATGATTTTTGTATATTAGATAACCCATATAATGTAAATTTATAGTCCACTAGAGTTACTTCTAATGGGCAGAAATCGATTCAAATTTGACACTCTCCTTTGCCTTTTTAAATTACAATCTAAGAGATTTCTATAAAGATAAATATTAGTATAAAGAATCATATATATATATATATATAGAAAAAATATTATAAAAAAAATATTAGACATGTTTTACATAAAAAGCATAATATATAGGTAATATATAGAGACGAGTTTAGAGTTTAAATATTAATTATTAATCTGAATATTGATTATTAAATAATTTCATTTTAGTTTTACTCAAATATTTTATTTCAATATTACAAAATAGTAACAAAAAAAATAACGAACTTTCTTAGTAACGATAACGATGATGCATTACTTTTTAAAATTTATAGTAACGAGTAACGGTAACGAGTTACTTTTTTTATAAAAAGTAACATTAACGGTAACGCGTTACTTTTACGAAGCAACGTTCCCAACTCTGTAAAAAAACACATATTAACGTATTACAATCTCGCTTTATCTTTTGTAATTATCTATTTGCAGCAAAAGAAGATACAAGGAAAGAAATCTCTTAAAATGGCTTCCTTGAAATACATTGTAAGTTTTACTCAATAATTGTTGTGTAAAATGTTTAAGAAGGTACATGCATTTTTTAAACAAATAGAAAAGTTATTTTCTGAATCTCTTTTGAGGAAAGTGTAAGGTCTTTTAAAATAAAGTTTTATTATTAAAAAAACATCTATATATATTAAAACAGTTTTAAATTTTTATGTTCAGAAACTTTTTTTGAAATGGCGGTGCAGTTTACAACAAAATCATTACAAACTAACATAAAAATGGTACCAGGCGAAATAGCCACAATAGGCGCATCTGCAATAAAAATGAAAGTTTTTCGTAAAGTATATAATTACATATTATCTCATATATTTTTAGAAAAATTTTTATTCTAAAATCTAAATAAAAAGGGGGATAGGTGTTAAACCTAACGTATCAACTTTACTCACGCATCATTAATTTTACAATTACAGAATGCATAAAATAAAAAATTTCTACAATGGCAAGAGCATTTTGATAAATAGAACAAACATGTAAAACTTCAAATAAATTTATGCAATACCTTTCAAGATATACGTATCTGGTGCCGATTTTACTCTGTCACATAGTTGCGAATAAAAAATGCATTTAAAGTTTTGAGTAATGTTTAAAGTAACTGAAGAACAAGATCTTTTGCGCAAATTGATCCGTTCCTAGTTCGTACAGTCAACCTTTAACACTAAAAAATATAGAACATGAAAGATTTAAAAAGTATAAAGATTCAAGAATTAATTTTCTGTCTAGATGTATGTACCCTTTAACTGGTATAATTGTTGCAATTTAATAATGTTGAACATATTCTGAAAAAGCTATGATCTTTGTCAACTTTTTCAGGTCGTATTTTCCTTACTAATGATGATGCTGGCGCAGGGTTATGCTGAAACACTTAAAGAGGCGCCACCACAGTCTGGCGGAGGTGGTACGTACGCGCACGCTAAGATGCCAAGATATCTAATAAATATCATATTTTTACAATAAAAAAATGCACTCATTGTTAATACCGATTCATTTCGTAGGCGCTGAGGGAGGCATGGGAAGAAAATCCTCGCTAAGTGAAGGAAGTGATTCTATGAGAGGTGGACCACCTGGATCCAGAGGTGTTTAGACCGGAGAGTACCCGTGAAATAACATCTAGTGAGGTTTCAAGAAAGATAGGGAGTAGTATTTGGACTAAACTCTAGCACCGAGAAATAATTACTGGAAAGGCTATTCTAACTTGGACTCTCTCTGGAACTAAGACGACGTTACTTCTTGCGTCTGATATATTCTTCTCTCTCGCACTTCAATTCTATAAACAACTGCACTAATATTTAACTATAAAATATGATATTTTCTTTGCACTTATAAATGTATTATGTGTTTGGGTATATAAATTTACTGGGTGGTGGGCTAATTTATAAGAGTAAAATAAAGTATTGATCAGCATAATATTGTCTTCAATTTTATTTATTTTACACGCATATCAGGGTACCCATTCGACTTGTCTCGTTATGTATTTTATGCACACTTTAAATTGCATTCATGCAATTACATAAAAAAAAATCATTTTTTATGAATTTACAAAGTCGATTAAAGCTAAATATTTTGCCAAATAAAATATTACATTTTGCGTGTGCATTTTATTATAAGATAATCAAAATAATTAATAACTAATCTAGATGTTTCGGACTGACTCGGGATCCACAGTGCCTAGAAAATGTTTGCCAAAAAAAATCAAAGTTTATCAAAGGTTATAAAATAAAATATACTCATTTATAACTACATTGTTTGTCAAGCAAGTTTTCAAAGACGGATATAATTTAGATTTAATAATTTACATAATCTGTTTATAAATCATGTATCTATGGTTCATTTACGATTGTATCCATGTTCACTCTACTATATTAAAATCTTTTATCAAGAAGGTAAAAGAAATATTAATTATATTAGTATTAATGGAAGAATATCAAGAATTTGTTGAAGATAAAACCTTCTCTCAAAATCTATTAATTAATGTCATGACTCTATTCTAAAAATTGCATAGCCATCGTCGTCAATTTATTGCCGAAACCATTTCCTAACATCACATAATATCATGAACTGAGAATATACCTAATTTACTGACAATGAGAACATTTCTATAATATTTTTTACTTTTGTGATATCCTCCGAACATTCTCAGAATTTACATGTGTTGTTAGGGCTGTTTCCGGAAACCGCCAAGAATAACGGTAACGAGTTATTTTTTACAAAAAGTAACAGTAACGTAACGCGTTACTTTTATGAAATAACGTTCCCAACTCTGTAAAAAACACATATTAACACGTATTACAATCTCGCTTTATCTCTTGTAATTATCCATTTGTAGCAAACGAAGACAGAAAGAAAGAATCTCTTAAAATGGTTTCCTTGAAATACATCGTGTTTTATTCAATAATTGTTGTTCAAAAAGATACATACATTTAGAACGAATAAATAAAAGTCACTTTCTGAATCTCTTTTGATTAAAGTATGTAAGGTATATCTTTTAAAATAAAGTACCTATAATATAAAGTATATGTATATTTTTTAAAATAATGTTTTATTATTAAAAAATATATATATTTTAAAATAGTTTTGAATTTTTATGTTGAGAAACTTTTTTTAAAGTGGCGGTGCAATAGCAGTTTACATCAAAATAATTACAAGCATAAAAATGGTACCATAGCCACAATAAACGCATCTGCAATAAAAATGAAAGTTTTTTGTAAAGTATATTTACAGTATTACCTTGGACGTTTTTTTGGAAAAATTTTTATTCTAAACAAAATGAGAGATAGGTTCAAACCTAACATATCAACTTTACTCAGAAATTTGCATCATTAATTTTACAATTACAGAATGTATAAAATAGAAAATTCCTACAATGTCAAGAGCATTTTGATAAATAGAATAAACATGTAAAACTTTAAATAAATTTATGCAATACCTTTCAAGATATACATATCTGGTGCCGATTTTACTTTATCACGGTTGCGAAAAGAATGCATTTAAAGTTTAAATAATGTTTAAAATGACTGAACAACAAGGTATTTTGCACAGATTGATCCGCTTCTGGTCCGTACAGTCAACCTTCAGCACTTAAATATATGAACATCAAAAATTTAAAAAATATAAAGATTGAAGAATCGATTTTCTTTCTTGATGTGTATACCCTTTTAACTGATATAATTTTTGCAATTTTATAATGTAGAATATATTCCGAAGAAGCTACGATCTTTGTCAACTTTTTCAGGTCGTATTTTCCTTACTATGATGATGCTGGCGCAGGGTTATGCTGGAATGGCATTTGGAGGTGGTACGTACGCGCGCGTTTTCATGCTAGGATATCTAATAAATATCATATTTTTACAATAAGAAATGCACTCATTGTTAACACCAATTTATTTAGGCAATATAGGAAGCGATAAGGGAGATCGCCTAATCAAGCAAAGAGGCGTAAATGATACTATGGAAGAGGAAATATTCAAGTGTCTTGAGGTGACATGTGGATTTTCAAAGGATTTTATAAACCAGAATTTCGTAAACCTCTAGTGACGATTCAATGAGATAGAGAGTAACATTTGGACTATATGTATAAACCGAGAAATAATTACTGGAAAGGTTATTCTAACTTGGACTTCAAAACTAAAACAACGTTATTTCTTGCGTCTGATATATTCTTCTCTCGCTTTAATTCTATAAACAACTGCACTAATCTTTAACTATAAAATATGATATTTTTTATGTACTTATAAATAAATCATGTTTGGGTATAACTTTACTTGGTGGTGAGTTAATTGTAAAAATAAAATAAAAGATTGATCAGCATAATATTGTCTTAAATTTTATTTTATTTTACACACATAACAAAACTATTATTAAATTATAGTTATATAAATGTGACGCATGTTATTGAAGAATGTGTAAAAATACATTCTCATATGTGATACAAACTAAACATAAACCATATAGGTCATGAGGTCTACAAGTAACAAGCAATTTATTATATAATAGTATAAAGAATAAAAATTAAAAAGTAAATCTAGATCTGTGCCGAATATAACAGTTGCTGAAAAATAATGTTATATCCATTCTTTGTCCTTTACATCTAGCTTACAAGAATATTATTATCTATCTTTTTCACCATTCGATCGACTCACCTCACTATTCAAACTCGGTCATTACTTTGTTTCCAATAAGTATCTATAACAAACTTACTTGTTGCATTAATAATTCTGGATATTATTAGGGATTCCGTGTTAAATTTGGGTAGGTCGAGATCATTTCCATAAATATCTTATCGCAGGTCGGATGCAAAAGTTGCAATACCCCAAAAAGAGTTGTAAAATTTATCGGCGGCGAGACTACGTCTTCAATTTTATGTTTCACCTTCATCTTTAAATTGGCTTATTGTTAGATTATTACCGGGTTTCGAAGGGCATTCGGCAAAAGGCAATCGACTACAGTTACAGTCGGTAATAATGTCGGTGATCGCGTAAAACAGCTGAGAAACGATAAGCGACTGGTTAAATAACAATTAAATGCAAGGTAATTAGCTGCGATGATGACAATATAGACGCAACGCAGTGCGTTTTATTTGTTGAATCATACGAATGTGTGTCCAATTATTCGCCCGCAATAATAATCGGCATCGAGCTTTATCGCTCTCGGAGTGAGAAATGACTCAATGTTCCGAGGGTATATGAAGCTTGTGGACCGTTGGGACAAGTGCATTGAAAAGAAAGAGGACTTTGTTGAAAAATAATGTAATTGTACGTTCTCTACTGTTGTTATAAATTATAGAAATATAGTGCGGATAATTATTGCTTAACCCTCGTATTTTGCGATTTGTTTCGCGCATGTTCCTATATGTTTTTATAACATATTCTCCGTGTTACGATAACATATTGTCCGGATAGCGTGAGAAAATTGGCACCGTCACTTCATCAAGAAGCAATACGAACACAGCATTCAGCTGCATCTGTGAGTCCAATATTATATATAACCATAAACAAGTACAATAGAATTATTAAAAATAAACATTGCCTTCTAAAAGGTATCAACGTTATATGTTATCTATAAAATCTATAATGCGATGTAATCTATTCCAAATTTAGTTAAAAGACTGAAGAGATCTCGAAAGGAGTCAGTATCACTCTATCGACAACATATCCTTTTATAAATCTTGCTATTATTAATCTATGCCACACTTTTGCTCACACCTCTTGTATTTTGCCATATGACAGTGCCTTCAAAGGTTTCGATCTGGTCCATTTTTATAAAAATTTATACGTACTTATTGCACAAGGCTATATTTTTCTAAGCGATGGTGGAACTGGTGTCTTTGAGATGGTAATGCGCGCTTGGAAGCGTGTATGTTACCATAATTTTCGCGGCCACAAGAGCTAGATGGAAAATACGAGCGTGCGGACGGTGATGCGCCGGCATCGTCATAACACAGCGTCTTGCATTCGTCTGACCATGATTAAAAACGGAGATTAAAGGACTGGTATGCGCAGAATGTCATGCGAATGTGCATCGGGAAAGCGAGACGAAAAGGGAAATGCTTCGATATCCGCGCCAACACCCATTGCCTTTATGCAAGAGAATATGCGGCTGATTGGTATGGCGTTGAGGCAATTTCCGACAATTACCGGAGAAGGTGGACGGGTATCGTCGCGCAATAGAGACATTGGCACCAATGGCGGCACAATGGACCGCGAAATAGAGACCGTTGACCGGCCGCACCAAACCCTATTAGCTTCTAAGGCGATATTATACACGTCAAAACAATGGATCCTGGGTCGCTTGCATTTTACCCGTTTACAAATACTGCCGCACATAACGAGCTCTCAAGAGAATCGAAAAAGGTTACGTCTCTTTAACATTAGCTCTTTTTTAATCAATGTTAGCACTTTTTAGCATTTTATTTTATAATAAGATGTCGAACTCATTGAGAACGTACATGAAATTAAGGAGTGTTACTGCTTGATAATTTTTTCTTTTTAATGTTTAAAAAAACGTTTTCTTTTAGAGATACTTAAAGTTCAATATACCCTAGATATATAAATTTATATAAACCAACTATTAGAAGTGCATGTAGGAAGATGTGTAACAGGCAAAAAGTTTTGTTCCAGAAGTGCCATGCGTTTATTATTATTATTATTAACATTATATGTATGAAACTTTGTTATGTACACATATAAGAAATATGATAATAGGAAATATGCCGAATGACGAAAATCGTGATGCAGATCGTGATCGAGATTGCGGGTATCTGAGAGATCAGTCGCGGATGGTCCTTAGTTCATATTGCCGGGTGTTGTAAATTACCAATGTCCAGGTGCATATCCACGAATGATACCGCCTAATCCACCATGTCCAGCAGTGATACTACCGGATGGGCCAGCAATCAGAGCTGGAGCTGCGATAGGTCCGGCGAGAGCCGCTGGACCTACAGCAGGACCAGCAAGCACTGCTCCATATGAACCTAAAAAATACAGAAAACTAGCTTATACATTTGAAGTACATACCAATAAAAGATTCGAGCATTTTCAATGTTTCATATAAAATAATAATTTTTCTTGAACAAGAACTTTTCAAATATTTAAATTTTCAAATTCAAAACAAGTAAATAATTATTTTGACCTATTTAGTACAGTTGTGATTATAAAATATAATATATTTTCTAGAGATAAAATTCAATGATATTGTTAGAATAATTAGCATAAAAATATTTAAAAAATTTTGAAGATAAGTTAAAGAAAGCCCGAATTAAATCTGCTTATAATTATGAAGAAAGATTATCGAATTAAGAAATTGCAAAACAAAATTTTTTTCGCTTACCATAAGCTGGCCATCCCAAAGCTGGTGCCGCATAGCCAAGAGCCGGGCCGACCACAGCCGCGTGCCCAGCAACGCTACCAGAAACGATCGAGGGTCCAGCTACAGAACCAGTTACGACAGCACCACCATCGACCGCTCCGGATATGCGCGCGGGTCCAACCACCGGACCGGCAAGTGCGGACGGTCCATTAATGGGACCTGTAAGAGCTGCGGGCCCTAGAATCGGTCCGGCTAACGCGGCACCGTGGCCCAAGTAGCCTGACGGCGCCGCGGTTGCCACCGACAGAGCCGCTACGAGGAGAATCGCGACCAGGGTGCACATGATGAAAAGGGGAACAATCGGTGGTTGCTGCTACAATGGTAAAATTTGCCTCGGTGGCTGAGGTGGATGTGGCTGCCATCGACCGGTGTCCATCACGCTTTTATAGGGGCATTGTCTCCCCGAACGGGCCCCAACGCTCCCGCCAACCCCAAGGGCGGGGCATAGGACACGCCAAACATTCTCCGCGAGCTGAGGTGACGTTTCGTCGATGTCGATTTATCAGCATTAAGTCAGTCACCGTGTAAGTAGTGACACTAAAGTGCACCTAACGTCTCACCTCGCCGCAAGTCAAGTTATGCGGCTCGAGGGTCACGCTGCTCTATTTTAACGCATCCGTTTATGGTTTCGCGCGTTACATTTGTCTTGATCTATTCGCGCAATCGGTAGCAGCAACAACAATAGATCAGATTGATATCATGATGTAATGTTTACTTCTAGCTCACTAAAGCAAACAATCACAGACGTGATTGACATTATAGCTTGTTCAAAAGCGAATGACAGAATTTATCTGAACGATCCGCATTGATTTCTAAACCTTATTATTTTATATGCTTTCTCTTAAAAACGCATACCATAAATGATAAAAGAAAGCACTGCGCGAAAAGAATTACGGTTACGGTAATGTATTGTTTATCATGCAACATCAATACGTATTTCGTAGCAGCCGTCGAGAATCGTTAAAGGATAAGATGACTATATACTCATCGCGAGTATCCAGTCATAAACGACCTTGAAACCGAAGACGATTCACATATCCTATGCGTGTCCTCTTCCTGCTTTCTCTCAGATCGTAGGCAGGCACGTGTCTGTCGCCATTAGACGATTACATTGCGCATTGCATTGTGCATTTGTATAGGCGAGGCACGGGTTGCATTGCCCACGCGTCATCCGAGCTTTGCAGATTGTCGCCAGGAATGAGGGCTCTATTGTTGTCGGATATGAGTGTACGTGCCCGGGCGCGACGATACCATCAAGTTCGCGGAAGATCACAGACGCGGTGCCAGGGAATCGTTTGCAGTGCCATTATCGGACGTCATACACAGGCCCCGAACGTAAAAATGACTGTTGATTGAGCAATACGGAAACTCTTTCACCGCTTTTTCCATCGTCATTCCGTCTGCAGTCGAATGGTAAATTCAAAAGAACTGCATCTGCGTTTGAACGTGAAAAACAATAAACGCGAAAGTTTATTAACTTGGACATCTCGTCAATTTCCTCCATCGTGATTTCTTTCTTCTCGGAGGAAACGGGAAATGCATTGTGTTCCTTATGTTATGACGTAGATCAGCGATCCCAAAAGTTTCTCGGTTACGAAACCATTTTTACACGAGTAGAATTTGGCGAGACTCCAGCAACGTATTTTTCCGGAACCGTTTCGGTTTTTTGTTAATCAAACGTAGCATCTAATCCTCAATAAATTGTATAAAAAATGTATTTTTATTCGCTCTACTTGTTAATATAATTTATTATACTGAATTCATAATTTGTGTTACCTTTGTAATTGTACTCGAGTATCGCATCATTATTATTCCCGTATTTGTAAACTAATTCCATAAAGCACGTGTTACTGTGTTTACAACGATGTTATTGGCAACGGCACACGGTTCTCTACTTACAATTAGTTATCAAAGCACATCCGAAATGCGAGCGGCCAAGTAGATTTTTGGCTGTACGTGCATGTACGTTGATATCCTCTGTAAATGGATTACGATTACAAAGCACGAAACGTGACATAAAGGGATTATCAAAGTTGCTTAGCGTACATATTGCGTGCATTAATCGGTTATTATTCGGCTATAATGAAGCCGAAAGGCAGAAAATAAAGTATATCTATCTATCTATCTATTCGGCTAATGGTTCGAGCGTGCAGTCGGCTACAATGTAACACATTTTCATCATGGTGATTACTATCGCTGTATATTTAGCTTTGTACATCATCAATCACCGAGCACTGTCAAGTGAGTTCTACTTCAAGCAGTGTAGAATGTGATGGCTTATCGTTCATTGAGAAAATTTTCACGATATTCAGAGATTGATCGTTCGTGAGATCAAATTACTCGTCTGCCAAACGCAACAGATCGCTCTATTCTGTCCTGCCAAATCGCCACTTTTCTCTTCTCTTTTTATCTATCAGATATATTATTTTAATAACTAAGTGGAATACGACCGTGTATGATATACAATAAAATTAAGCAAAACGTCGTTAAACGGTCAGAACTGGATCTTGGTTGCCTTATAATATTATTAGAGTAAATATTATATGCAATTCTTTGCATTAGCTAATCACGCCGTTACTTTCGGACTTAAAACGCAGTCTCAACCAAAGCTGGAACAACACAATCACATAATTAAATCGATAATCAATTTAATTACACTAACGCAAATCGTTAGCACATTAGAAAAATATGGGATATATATGAATAGGATACAGGTTATAGGATATGTTGCGAAAATATTATATTATACCTATATTATAGACTTATTTTATTTACATTTTGATTCCACTTTGTAGAAATACATATACCTACATGTATTGTATCATCCCAGTAATATCAGCAGTGATTATTTTAACATCGTTGCATACCTTTTTTTTCTGCACAACCTTCGACTGCACTTTCTTCGTGACATTAAACCATGCAGTTCATTATAGCACTGATTTACAATACCATTCAAGGAGATCTCTCCCTTCCATCTCCGGGTGAACACAATCGCGACATCGTATCGCCAATAAACATCACGTCGCGAAGGTGATAAAATAAACTGCTTAGATCGTTGTTCACCCCTACTCGTTTGGGCGCGGTCGCTGTTTCCGACTCGGTTCGAGGTTGCATCGCAACCGCGTGTGTTCTCAATCCGATTGATCGAACTTTCTTTCTTTTTTCTTTTTTTCTTTAAATCTTGTCGCGCGGGTCCAGAGCGATTGAGCCCCGCCTTGTCCGTCATCGCAAGTTCGCCCGTCCCACGTGCCTGTCGTATCTCGGCTATAAAAGCTCACTTAGCATCAGCTTGCACGGCAATGTTCCTCTGTGATGGCTGATGGAAAGGCGCTGCATCGAATCTTGGCATCCTCCGTCGTC
Organism: Leptothorax acervorum; assembly: GCA_035220615.1. Taxonomy (NCBI): domain Eukaryota; kingdom Metazoa; phylum Arthropoda; class Insecta; order Hymenoptera; family Formicidae; genus Leptothorax; species Leptothorax acervorum. The sequence continues at coordinate 1,167,396 of JASTWQ010000039.1, read as the reverse complement.
ATCGATCGGGACGCGCTACGCGATAATCAACCGGCATTAATGAGAGCAGAAAAGAATTCGATATCGATGGGATCGAAAGGCGAAGTCCCGCAGCGATGGTCCCGCGCAACTTTCGGAATTTTACGATAAAAAGACTTGCACGACTGCTTGATGCTTGAAATATTTACAATTCAGGTGAGTCGTATTTTCACGAAGAGCATAAAAATGCTGAGGCACAGTATAATATACAGTAGACATTTGACAAGCGTATACATTTCCACGCGATTTGAAAGTTTCACATTTTCATGAAATTTTATTGAAAAAACACGTGCTACTTTGTTCTTTTAACGATAAATTTTAAATTCATGTAAAAAAATAATATTTACAAATTAATAATAAAAAGTGGCGTGATAAAAGTGGCTTATATATTAAAATTTTCAACTTTTAACTATGCATTGCGGCGGAGAGAGAGATTGCTTTACTCGATAATTAAAAAATAATTATTTCGCGTTACAAACCTCTCACGAAAATTATTCGAGTTCAATATTCATAACCAAAAACACGTAATGAGTTTGACAGGAAAATGTTCGAAAAATTTATTGCTACAAACATATTTTGCGTATAGTACTTTCGATAGATAGATTTATATAAAATTTTCGCTGCAAAATATTTTAATTTCGCGGTAAGATATATGTATAAATCTACCTATATTAATATTTATATTTCGATTTCATCTCATGTTTTGCAAATTAATACGTTCTTTTTAACTCTCCGTAGGCATTCAAAATGAAGTGCGTCGCTCGCGGATCTACGTTCCGAAACTATTACGACTGTCGAAGGATTTATTGATCGACCTTGCGCGATCTACAGTTCAACCTCTCTACGGTTCAACCCATTAATGATCTTTCACACACACCCTATTTGTCTCATTATTATCGGCCACGCCTCACGCCATTTTCGCGTAGTCGTATAATGCGGAGGAGAGAGAGAAAGAGAATGAGTTTGCCAAGAGAAAACAATCCGGCTTTCTTGCCTTATGTTCTCCCCAGATCGATCTCCGCAGGAATGCCACTGGCTATCCGGTAGCTGACGACGGTCTCGGTCGTAACTCTGACCCCGCGACAAGACTCGTGATTTATGGCGGCAACAAAGACGAATTCACACGCGGGACCTGTCGTTTTCAAACCCTTATAAATGCGTTTCGCAGAAAGCGTGAATATAATGACGTTTTATCAGGGTTCCTAGACATATAGTCGATACGTACATATGACGGCCCATTCAACTAGACGCAAATTGCAAGAACTAGTTTGCTTATCTTTCTTGATTGCTTCTAATTCGGTACATTACAATTTCGAATATTTAACAGTATTTAATTACTTATTTGGATTACAACAATATCAATATTAGTTGTAAATTTAAATCTGTTTACGAATATTTAATAAAATTCGATTACTTTTTTAAATAATTTTTTAAAGAGATCGAATTTGCAACATTTGGAAGTTTCTCTTTAAAGCAAATATTGCAAGAACTACAATATATTCATGAGAAATATTTAACTCCTTATCATGAAAATTCGGAGAGACCGGAGAGACTTCGTTCGTCGAATAGAGAAGATGCATTATGTATTAAATTTTTTATAAAGCAAAACCGTGTATGTTAAGAAAAAATGTTGGTGGTTTTTCCAGCCATTATGTGTAAAAACTTATCTACCTCATTAATTTAATTCAAACTTATTATTAAATGCTACTCGTATCTTACCTCCGAATTAAGCAAAATAATTTACAATCATGTAGTTACGTTATCTTTTAGTTAACTGATATATTCAAACATTTTCTAGTACAATGTAATTAATGTTGTTAAATTACTTTGCACTTAAAAACATAAACGCATATAATTGATCAATATACATAAATATAAAATAAAATGTAAACTTTTTCAAATCAATAAAATACTTTAGAATTAGTACAAGATTAGTAACCGTTAATTTTTTAAAATATCTTGTTTGGATGCATGTCTTACGTTGTCTTCATTTTTTTTATATGCAATATTATTCGCAGTGTCTAAATATAAAAGTTTTATTATTATATAAAAAATATTAAAGAAATTCACATTTGCATAATAATTGTTCACATTCTTAGAATATTATTTTTGTCATTCTTCGATAATTATGCCTGCTGCACAATATTGTTAAGCGAATCTTAGAACCTCAAGCACTAATTGGAACAATATCTTCCCACGGTTACAATCGCGCTCGACAACTTGTACCGCCTGCGAGCGATGTGGCTGTTAGGGGCGCCCGCTAATTCACGATCGATTATCGCCCACCATTGTCGACGCATAGCAATTAACGTCCTTACAGAGTGCGCACTGCGCATTATTCGCGTGTCCGTTATGGAAACACAGTGCGGCCCTTCTCGACGCGGCCTGTTGCTCGACCCATTTCTTATTCTGTTTGCTCGCGGACGGTGGGCGGCCGATAACAAGTGGGTGACCTTTCGGAATTTGCGAGGGTTCGGTGCATTCTCACAATGCAGCTACCATCGCGATGATGAAACGCGCGGGATTACGTAGTCGCGTCGCCGCCGCTATCTTAGCCGAGACGTGGCTCGGGCCACGATTTTCCCATAAGGCGAAGGCCACGCTCGAGCGTCGCTCGATATTCCGTCCGAGAGTGCTCGCCGCGCGAACAAAGCACTGGGTATATCATTTTCCGATAGCAATTTGTTGTAGAAAAAAAAAGGGGAGGACAAAGACGGGGACACACCGCGCAAATCCGAGATTAAATACATATCCATGTGACGATCCGCGGCGATTGTAAATCGTACGATATATTACGCGCACGTAATAGATACCGTAAATCGCGTTTCATACTCGGATTTCCGCAAAATCCTGTATAAATTGTGCTCGCTAGAGAGATGCGACGATACTCAAATTTATGTCGAATATCTTCTTGTATATATTTTCGCTCGTGATTCACCACGCGGTCTTCGAGCGCACAAAAAATTGGACCGTAAAAAAATTATACATTTTATTCTGATACGAAATCATGCAATCACCAATCATCTAATAATACAGGGATTATTTTAACATGGATATGTTCAGATGGATTGTTGTAGTGTACCTATACATCAAAGTACATAATGTATAATTTCAATGTATACAATATTACAAATCAGTTTTACATCATTAAACGGATATTGAGTTATCGATGAAATTATCCCGGATAGTAATAGAATTTTGAATTTACATCAATGTTTTACAGACCGCTCTATCCGGTTTTCTCTCTGACCGTGACTTTTCATGTTCAGCTTATGAGTGGCGGATCACGTCGAGTCACGCTCGCGATGACCTTACTCTTTACTTACGGCAACGATCATTAGATACGCGTTGCATTAAGGTACGCGTTTACGTCGGATCTGTGTCAGATTCCTCAATTGCTCCTTGCGTTTAGCGAGCGTGCTTGCCGGATACCACAAGTGATCTATTATCGAGTGATACGAATCGGTGCCGCTGATATAACGACCTGGTCAAACAATACGCGACACGTGAAACGTGCAGCCGTTCTGATCAACGTAATGAAGTACGAACGGCTGTTACGTATCGCTATTTCCACATGTAATGCTCGAAAATCATAATAAAACAGGCTAGATAAGCGCAAGCACAGAGAAAGAAGCAAACAAAGAATTTTAGACTAAACGGGTTGCGTTGGACGGAATAATAGCATAAATTATGAGCAAAAATCGGTAAAGATGAATTTCTGCAGATTCCAGTTAATTATGTAAACTATATTTACCTATTCATTGTTAATATAAGATTAAAGCATGCTAAAATTGGATTAGTGCAAAACAAATATCGAGTAGCAAAACCAAATATTTAATATTCTGCGTGATCTTATCTTATCTTTACACAATTTATAAATTATATTTTAATTTTATTGAAATATAAATGTATGTGTGTTTTATGCATAATGTTAATTTGCAATAAGTTACCTTATACTTCTGCTTGTAAAAAACTAATAGTTTGCTCAAGTGGTAAACGATTATTCAGGACTTTAATTCATTGAACATAATTGTGCTCTATTATCTATTGTTTTCATCATAGATAATTTGAGCTTTGTTAATAGAAGAGAAGGTTGGATTAGTAAGATTAGTTAATCAAATTGCCACGGCAGTTTGCATAAGATAATTGACTTGACTTTTAAGTTTAAGACCAATGGTTGATCACAAGGCTTCTGGACGATTGTCCACCAGAGAATTTCGGAGAATGTCTTCTACAATCGTAGGTACAATCCGGTTTGATCGTTTGTGAATAATTGCGTTTATAAAGTCTGTTAGATATGAGGATATATAATACAAAAACAATACGTATAATATACAGTAATATACGTGTGAATTTAATAGATGTAAGAGATCAAAATTGATGAGCTGCACCAAGCAATACATTATATGTATACATATTTAAATAATGCTCTCTGGGTTATTGTATATTACACAAATATCTTCTTTTATAAAGAAGAATGAATTTATTCCATTCGTACAGAAAAGATGTAAGTATTGCGCGCGCCATGAACCGAGAGCATCGAGCGCGACGAGCGTCGTCGTGTTACAGCAATTTTAGATCTCCATAATACTTCTTCAGTCTCTCTTAAAAAATCGCGGGGGGCGAACGGCATTCTATTTTCGGCCCGACGAGATGATTTAGAGAGATTATTTTCTTTTACGTTTCGCAGAGACGGTTGTGAGCGCGTTACCAGTGGCCATGGCCATGGCCGGCATGGATAGCGGCACCGTAACCGCTTCCGTGGGCCGTGATCTTTCCGGAAGGACCGGCAATCACCACCGAACCGGCATGCGGTCCAGAAACAGCCGCGCTTCCGGAATGAGGTCCAGCCAGAACTGCACCATGGGTAGCCGGTCCGGCAACAACTACTCCGTGTCCTCCGTGACCGCCTGCGTATCCCGCATAGCCGTAGGCAGGACCAGCCGCGTATCCTCCGTAACCTCCTGCGAATAACAGAAGAAAATAAATATTATAGAGATGGAATCTCAATACGTACAGCTTAATCCTTTCAAGAATGCAAAAATAAACTTTAAAAACTTAATAAACTTTAAAATAACTCTTTTTAACTGTATAATAATTTTACAGTATACTCTCTACAAATTACTCCAAAAATTGCTTCATGCACATTCTCGTATTATACATTTCTTTAAGTTGTTTCTTTACTTTAGTTAGATCGTTACTCAATTTTAAGCTAGAATCTTTTTTGCGATCTGCTTATCGTTAAGAGTTCCTTTCTTTCACGCGATAACTTTATAATCAGTTATATTACTTACCATAATTACCGCCATAGGCACCTCCATAGGCACCTCCGTATCCATCCCCATAGCCACCGTCGTACGGACCACCGTAGCCTTCCACGTGCGCTGGACCAGCGACCGACGCGGTCACAACAGCTGGTCCAGCAACGGCGCCCGACACGTGAGCAGGACCGGCCATCGATCCGGCCAAACGAGCTGGGCCTATCGCTGGACCGGAAACTGCGGTGGCACCCACGTGTGGACCCGCGACACTCGTCGCTCCAAGGAACGGTCCAGTAACAGCGACTCCATGTCCGCCATAGCCTATACCCCCATAAGCTCCGTAAGCCCCGTGAGCACCATATCCTCCATGGCCACCGTAATATCCGTGACCGCCCAAGAGAGCTTCTCGTCGCTCACGATCAGGTGCCGCAGCAACAATGGCGCACAGAGCAAACGAAACGAACTAGAGATGAAGAATTTCAATTCGAGGTAAGTTTAGCAATAGGCTATACGTAGCTCTTAGCTCGATATGATGTAACACCAAGTGTTTCTACACATAAACGATAGAAATTTGATTTTGGAAAATACGTTCCATTAAATTTAACTTTAAAGCTATATTTATTGTTCGATGATTAAGCGTAGCGATCGAGCAGATCACGGAACTCCCGCGCGATAAAGTGATTCGGTTATCGTACTGCTTGCCTAATTCTTCGACAGGAATGAACTATTTGCAACGCGTTTGTCACTTTATGTCACTCCATCGTTCCGCTGAAAGAACAGCGGTTCGATTGCGGCACGTTGATTGTTCGGGTAACAAGAGAAAGAAAGAGAGGAGCGCGCACTTCCGACCGTCAGGATGAATACTTACGAGGGTCTTCATCGTGCCGACCGGCGATTGCTTGAATGTGCCTACGGCCGACTTCGGCGGACTTTATATACGTCTCCTTAGGATCTGCAACCGCGCCTCCGCCTGATCCCTTCAAATCATATCCGTTGACGATGTTAGCCTCTCGTCCATTGTGTAAGAAGGTCACCATCCGACACACCCACCCACCTTTGGACATGGACCCCCCCCTTACGTGACCTTCGCTAGGAACTCTTAGCTCAGAAATTTCAGAAACAACCGCCTTTGTCTGATCTGTACGTGCTAGACTTGCTCGCAATTGTGAACGCTCCGTGCAATTATCTTGCAATACTTTGAGACTCGGAATCTATGAAATTTGTATACCAGATTCTTTAGCTCTTTATTTTTTCTACGGTCAGAATATTTTTTAAATTGATTTACATTGTATATAGGATATTTTACAATTTATTAATTTCTAGAGATTGTGTGAAATGATCTAAAAGAGCATCTAAATATTTTTTTACTTTTAGAAATATCATTGAGGATAAAATTGTGCAATTCTAATTAATTTTTTTCTATTATCTCTTTTAAAGTCCATACACAAATTTATTCTTAATAATATTTCTTTATCTTTATAAAAGCAACAAGGAGAGATATTTTATCTCTTTAGATGCTTCATTCTGAATATGCATGTTTATATACCGTTGAAATATGAGTCTCTTACACGTTTTTCTTCTTCAAGAAAATCTGTGCATAGTGACATTCATATCTTTTTCAAAAGTCTTTTTCCTCTTTAACGTGCAAAAAGATTGGATAACAAATGTAGAAACAAATATGTAATTTCAGTGAGTTCTCACATTTTTTCTCGTAATTGCACATGTTAGTCACCTGTATACAGTCGTTACGTACGACCCAGTTTATCCTTTCAAATCGCGCTGGTTTGCAGTGGAATCTCGTGCATTGTGTAAGATTAGCGTTTGACACACCCACCCTCGGCTCATCGAATGACTTCCACGGACGAAACCATGGGAAAAAGTTAAAATGAGTTCATTCGGCGCTCGAGCTTCGAAAAATATTTCTCTCTCGCGTAAAGTTCGCTATCTACTAATTTCCATCTCTATGCGCGGAAGGTAAAAGGTGGCGAAAGTTAGTTTTCGGAAGTTATCAGATATCACACATTTTGGTAAACAAGTTCTTTGAAGCTCTTCGTCTCTCACCCTACTTTAAAGAAAAAAATTTGTAGAGATCGTCATAAATTCATCTGTCAAACATCATAATAAACACAAATATGTTCGATATGTATTACAATTTTAAAATTTGTAATACAATTTTATGGAGCCTTCTTGCTTTAGGAAATCTGTCTTTAATAACTATATATTTTACTAAATTATTTTATTATTACTTTAATTATATTATAATTATATTTTAATAGAAGCGAGTTGGCAAGCAATTACATATAATATATGTCTTAATTTTTCTCCATGCACAATACTCACGCATTATATAATTGTATTGTAGAAACAAAGAAATATGCGTTACCACATGTATCTAACAAATTATTTTAATCATTTAATGAGAGAATTTTAATGAGAGAAAACTAATTTAATTTTTAGCGAATTGAGAGTAATAAACTTCTTTGAAGAATTCGCTACTTGGATTTCAAATCTCAATTGCGTGACTATATAGCAGGATAGGTCAATCGATAGGGCGATTGAGTCATTCAGGAGAAGGGCAATCGAGCCTTAACCCCGGAGATTACAAATTACATAGAGGGGGTTTTGTAATCTCGTCAAAAATTCCTCGTACATATACAGTAAAGTACATATAAGGTAAAAAGATTTATATACGAATATCGCAACATAATAAGTGTTGAAGTAAATCATTATAATAGATGCAAAAATACATAGATGTAACAAAATATAAGAAATTGATTCTTTATTATATGCATTTCGCAAAAAAATTACAAAACATTTCAAAATAATATTAAGGAAAATTATTTTTTTTTATTCAACACTGTAATACTGTATCTCCGAAATAAAGCCGTTAAGGACAAAACTTTATTTGAGTCTCAAAATTGGTTCAAAAATCATCTCCTGAATTTTCTCGATGTACTTGAGGATTACCCTGTATATGTTATGCATATACAATCTGCAAATATAATGCGTCTTACATATTCAGCAACGTTATACATAATTATGCGGAGGATTTCAGGCAACGTCAAAATAAATGCAATTACGTACGTTAATGCTAACTGCGCTCGTTATGAGAGTGTGCATACGTTTATAAGATCACAGATCACGATATAGACATTAAGTGTGATCATAAACAATCACACTATATGCGCCACATATCACGGGAATAAATTTTTATATAATATGTAATGTAATTTGTGATTACATTCGTTTGCTTAGCATGCGTAATAATAAACAAAATTTGATTATTATATTTAGTATAAATCGAAGTAAAAGTTAGTTATATGAATTCATTTAGTGCAATGTTATTTTAGGTGCTAAAAGATTCTTTTACGATTCCGATCGTTTTGAGTTTTGTCTTTCGCCCAAAATGAACTTTCTCTCGCAGTTTGCGCGTTAATTGCCTATTAATAAAGAGAATAATTATTTTATAAATATATTTAATACATGATACAATGCTCACCACTATAAATGCAGCGGTTCATAATATGACGAAGTTCTAGGTTGCAATTTATGCGATGTGCAAGGTGAATCGACGCATTTACCGAGAACGGGCTGGCTGGGAAAGAGCCGCGCTCTCAGGAATTAATGCGCTTCTCAATGCGATATATAATCGATGAAGCCAACCGACAGCGCGCACTCGACCTTTCATCGGGTGCGATGAAAGAGATGCGAACTCGAATGCTCTAATTCCACGTGAATATCACGATTTCTGGTAACAGTTACTGAATACCGTGAGAATATCTGCATATCCATGTCTCGCGAAAAAAAAAAATGCTTTTCGTATATACAAGGAATCTCTTTTTATGATCTTAGGTAGTTTTATCTTGTAATAATGTACTGTCATTCTATATTCAAGAAAATATTTTTTTAGTAATAGTTATTAAACGTTATATAAAAATGCAAAGTTTAATGTCAAGATATTTTCTACAATTTTGAAAATTATTTTATCTTATTGGTAATCTCGTATACATTATCTTTATTACACAAAACTTTGATACTAAAACCTGCTCTTCGAGAGAGAACTATATATCCTTCGAGATAGAACTATTCGACAAGTAAAATAATCAATTTTGATACGAATCTAAAATTGTGCACGAATATATTTTCAAAGATCGTGTAAGAAGATGCATTGATAGCAAGTTAAAGGAGGTACTTTGAATGCGTTGTCAAAGGAATAGAGGGCAAACACGTATCTAAGAAAGAAATCGGAAACTCAACCTTTAAATATGATCTTTTCTGCTTAAATTGCTTCTACGCGTTTGTAAATGTTTCACAAAGTGTTGCGCCTTCGCGTACAACTTTATCCGCTGCATCACGTTCTAAAATTCGTACCTACGACGAGTGATCGAGGGAGGTACCTCGGTTACCCCACTGCGATTGAGCGTGATCAATGCTAATGGTGAGACTGACATTTGCAGTCATTGTCTGCAGCGCAATACGGATGCAATGCACCGCGATGTTTATGGGGGCATGCAACCTACTCGCCGCTCTGTGTGAAACCATGAGAAGTGTAAAACACTTGTGTTTCGCCAAAGTTCAATTTGTCTAAAAGAGGGAAGCAATTGATTATAATTAATCACAAAAGTAATTGCAAAAATCTCGCAACTGTATCTAAAGACTATTTAGGACTATATCTGAGCTATATCTTCTGCAATGCAAAATTCTTCAAGAAAATCATTATTTTGGTAATTTATTGATTTATATTTTGTTAATGCAATCCATATTCGCATAAAGCCTGAAATATATGTATAAGAAATCCTTTATGAGAGCGAGGCAACCTTGACCGTAAAAGTGGAACAACCTCATAATGCTTTGTAAAATGATTCTTCTGAGAAACGCGTGCAATAATCGCACACCCCCGAGAGTGAAAGGACCGCGCCTCTTCGTATCCGGCATTCTGCCATCTCCACTAATTATTCCTTAACGATCGTTACGAAAGACACGTTTTTCTATGACACAACTTATGACGCTTTGCAACAATATCATAATTCCGTTTGTATTTTCTTCCTCCTTTATACATCATGTATAAAATTATTTTTATATGATGTATAAAGGACGCGATCCGGGTAAAATTGGCATTCTAGCATTATATTTCATGATGAAAACAACCTCTTAAACATAATCATTAAAGTTCTTTTTCCTTATACGAGTATATTTGTTTTTATAAATATAAATTTTGCTTGGAAAAATCTTTATTATTTGCAATAAGTCACTGTTATTTCTCATTTCTTTATGTTTGTTTGTCTTTTTGCTGGTAGTATTGTTGAGTATTAATATCCATTATTAATTTAGAAAATTTTGTTTGACTACACTTAAATTATCTCGAAAAGGTAAATATGATTCGAGAACACAGTCATAAAACTATTTTGTCCAATTTCGCTGCATGCAAGTAACATCGGTTTTTATTTTGCGAATAATCCAATTTACAGATGTGTTAAATATAGTTAAATCTCGAAATATAAAGAGATAAATAAAAAAGTGACATTGTTAAAAATTATATTTGCGTTCGTTTTATTTTAATTTCTATTCGCGGCATTAATAAGTTAGAAATTTTGGTGCACAGAGTTTTGCAAAAAATGAAAACTGGCACCATTTAAATTTTACATTTTATTTTTGAATTTTACATCGAATACACGTTTGGAAAACCAAAGGTTTTTGTTCGAGAAAATATGACGGTTTTCATGTATGAGGCGAGATCGGGGGAATCGATGCTATTTTTGTCTCGTGGAAAAAAAGGGGAAAAAGATTGGAATATAACAAAGAGCCATCTTAGCGCATTCAAATTTCATGTTCTCTACCACCAGCCAGTGTTCCCCTCGCAGAAGAGGTTCTGTTCGATTCTTCCATGGCTTAGAACGCGCACTTACATCTTTATATTTTATTTGTAGTTCGCTGAAGAAAAACGTAAAAGCGGTCGTACAATGTACTCAACGTAAAATCCGGGAAAAATTTACAAGTCTTTTGTAAACTTAAGATTTTACGACAAATCTGACAAAATATCGCTATTTATTTTCTAACAAGTATAATATGATAGATTGATTAATGCAATTTATGATATATGAAAAATAGAAATTATTATACACATACATGTATAGATAATTCGTTCATGATTATCGTCTCCAAATTATTATATTTATTTCGCAATTTTCCAAGAAGATCGCTCTCGCGAGAATGTGCTTACACGAGAATTATCTCCGCTTCTAATGGGGAAATCCAGCATTGCTCGACCACTTTGAGATTAATTTGGTTTAATTAGCATTGTTAGCGTGTTCATTCATATCAAAGCTAATACCTAAACGACATTTCTCGATTAATCTTGAAATAACGTAGCTTATACAGATACCTTCAGATATTATTTTATCCTTTACAACGAATTTTATCCTTCAAACGAACGTTTCGCGTAAAACGATAATAATAGGAATATAGTAATAATGTGTAATTATAAATTTGCAGGTTTATCAATGTTTCATACATGTACTTCTCTCTTATTACGATGTTCCTCCGAATAATTGAGCATAATCAATTTGAATCAACTGAGAATACTGCGATTGACCAACGTTTTATGTAACTGAGACAAGTACTCTTTTGTTGTTCTCCTACTACCTATTAAGCGCATGAATTAAATACCATGGTGAAACTTTGAAATACGTTGTATCGGCTATTAACGCGGACATTAGCAAAACAAATTCCTTTATTAAAGCAGGTTAACGCAACAGGCGGTCCATTTGCAATCTAATGTTTTATTAAAAGAAGGTTTTTGATCTTTCTAGTGATTTTACTTTACAGAGTTAAGTCAACTTAATAGTGAATATATGACTTTTATGTACAGTAACTTTAATGTTCACTAAATACATCTCGTCTTCGATGACACAAATTTACATTTTATTATTATAATAAAATGTAATTATTATTTTATATTTAAATCTTTTAACATGGAAAGGGAAAAAACTTGACAAGTTTTTAAACAAACTTGGTGAAAACATTTAAAGATGAAATATAATTTTAATACTAAATTTACAGTTCTACAGTTCTTATACAGTTTCAATTTTTTGTTCTTTATAATGAAGCATGTTTTAATTATATGAAAATGAGAAAAATATGAGAAGTTCTCCTTTAATTATAGAGAATAGAAAATTCGCAATATATTACACAAAGTTTTAATATTTACAATGTTCAAATAAACTGTTTTAAAAATGACATTTTTTTGAAATAATTCGTAAATTGAGAATAAATATTATACATTTGTTTTATTTTATTTTTTTCTACTTTTTATTATTGTTTTGCTAAATTTTCTAGTGCCGACAAAAAAAACACTATAGCAAAGACAACAAACTGATATTGATATTGCATATGTAATGCTGCTTTTAACAAATTATATCAGTATTTAACAATTTATATCAGTATTCTCGTTAAATGTGCTATGTTTATCATATCTGCTTCAATATTTTACCGAATATTGAATTTTAAATTTATTAATTATGTGCGCAAGTATATAGACAACTAAAACATTTAACCTCGTAAACTTATTATCGGCTGTAATATTTGATCGCCCATGTTCTCAATAAAAACGATCAGTATTAATTATAGATTTTCGATACAGGTAGTTACTATAAAATCTCTATGCACACTAAAATGAACGTCACGCCGCACAATAATCTGAAAAAAATCAAATTTATTAATATACTTAATTGAGTACTAACCATGATTGTAATATTATCAGTAACTATAATTGACATTACTTGAAATTTTCATTACTCGTATCTTGTCAAATATATATCTATGTATATTTCTATTTGCATTATATACATATATAAAAGCTTAAAACTTACAAATTCAAAACTTATGTGTGTGGCGATCTTCTACGAAAATTATGGCTGATATGAGACGTTCGAAAATATAGTACTAAAACAGAATAAAAAATGAATTGAAGAGGTTCTGTTCGACTCTTCCATGGCTTAGCATGCGCACTTACATCTTTTAATTTTATTTTTACGTTCGCTGAAGAAAAACGTAATAGCAGTCGTATGTACTCAACGTAAAATCCGGGAAAAATTTACAAATCTTTCGTAGACGTAAGATTCTATGACAAATGTGACAAAATATCGCCATTTATTTTCTAACAAGTATAATATGATAGATTGATTAATGCAATTTATGAAATTATTATACACATACATGTATAAATAATTCGTTCATGATCATCATTTCCATATTATTATATTTAATAGAAATATTGTCGATAAATATGTTTTTATCTTTTTCTTTTTTTATATATTATCTGTTAGCATTTACTATTCTTAGTCTGCATTATTCTTTCTCTCCTTGTCTGGCTTATTCATCGCCTTTTGCATTAATTCAATTAATCGGCTTGTATGCTGGAATTCAATAATTCACATAATGTTAGACAGATCAGTAACAGATCAATTAATCGGCTTATGCACTGTAATTCAATAATCCACATATGTTAGCAGATAGATATTAGCTTTCATAGATACAAGATAATGTATATAAATCTCGTACTACTGATACACGATAGGAAATAATCGTATACCTTAATACGATCAACAATTTTTACTGTATATTTCATACGCGTTTCTTATACGTGTCAGGAGTACTCTTATTGTCATTATAATAATTATTCCTGAATGTTGACTATAAATAGAGTAATTAAATTTTAACTAAATGATACTGAAGAGAAGTCAATAAGAATTTGAAGACTGAAAGCTAAGAAGAGAGACGACCTGAAATGTACAGGGAAATTGACGATATGATTTATTAGGTACATAGTGAAAGATACGCAAATAGACAAGAATGAGTTTTAAATACTGATGCTTTATTTTATATAAAGTATTGTATAAATGTATAAACGCTATAAATATGTGGTATCTATCTATGGTGGTGGTGGGGTGCTAGTCGTGATCGCAAAGAAAGGGTATGACGAGGGCGGGCGGGGTCGAGGGCCGGCGACGGCGAGCCATCTATTTACATTCATTCACTCATGAGAAAGGCTGACCTACCATAATCTACCGGTCTCTCCTTTTCACTAACATATAACACGATTATATAATATATGTGTGTATATATACGAGTACACATATAGAAATATAGTGTATGTGTATGTGTGCGCGCGTGTGTGGCAATGTGTTCATATATACATATATATATGTATATATATATGCGCGGAAGTAATAGGTAATAATATGTATACATATATATAAGAAGAACATATGTACGCATGGACGCGAGTAATAATAATATGTATGCTTGGGGGTGCGGCGGTAAGTATAACAACATGCCGGGTACGTGCGCTTTGACGCGAGCGACCCGTGGAAAAAGAGAGAAATAGATATGTGCGTGAAGAGCGGCGGCCTTACGGATGGTGGAAGACGTAAGAAAAGAAGGTTCAGCCGGAGCAACGGTAGATGTTCAGAAAACAGAACAAATCTAGTTGATCCGACGGCGAAGTGCCAAAGCTTGCCCACTTGCTAGGCTCATGACGGTGCAGCGTGATACGCGTGTGCACGAGGTGGCTTTGTGGCACACGGTCGCAACTCAGAAATGCGCGTCGCGTTTAAGTAGTGTTTGTTGATATCCAAAAGACGATATTCGCCAATTCGCGGGTGAAAGCTCGTCGAGGAACGGCGAGGTGTTCGTATGCCAAGATCGGTAAAACGCGGCCCGCGCGCCGAGCTTCCTTTATCGTTGGGTCTCTCGATGAACGGTAATTGACTAAATTTTACCCGGTTGTAGCGGGTCGAGAACGAGGAGTAAACGACGCGTGGCAGCGGCCGGATCACGTATGGCCGAAATCTCGGTGCCGTCCTCTTACGATCTTATCCGTCTGTCCTCCGGATCGCGCGCTTCATCGGCTCGCGGTGTACATAATGCACGACCGATTCGACCGTTCCGTGTGTGTTCCGAGTGTCTGACGATCATATCACTAACGCCGAGAGTGCACCGACCATGTTCCGAGACTGGACGAAGCTTTGGGAAGAAGACGTTGAGCGCGTTTGAGGATCGTTCGAGACCGGTAAGTGACTGTGGTGGGTTTGCCGCCGTCGCCGAGCCGAGATCGCTGGGGTCTTGAAACGTCTTATGCCCACTTTCCACCAATGCCCGCGGGGATAACAGCTCCGTGAGAGCCGAGTCCGGCGTGGATGGCGCCAGACGGTCCGTTGATCACAGCAACTCCGGCATCACCACCACCAAGGGCACCACTGAGTCCACCACCACCTCCTCCGATGACAGCAATACCAGCGCCGCCAAGGCCGAGTCCACCAAGGCCGATTCCACCACCAAGGCCGATTCCACCTTTTGAGAAGAAAATATCGTTGATAGAAGACTCAAATACTCGGTTATGTAAAAAGGTATAAAATGAAGAAAGAATTGAATATTAGAAAATTCTCTTTAACATATTAACTAGTTTAATGTAATTTGTCTATCTGATTGAAAATGTGTATTACCGAGTCCAGCACCAGGCGCGGCATTAGCAGCAGCACCAGAGCTTCCGTCATCACCGTTGATGCCACCAGATCCGGCGTAGAAGGCAACACCTCCGTAGCTGGGTCCTACGAGGTTAGCGGTAGCCTGGGATGGTCCTACGAGGGTGGCGGTTCCCTGGGATGGTCCAACGAGGGTGGATGGGCCGGCAGCGGGTCCTACAAGACTGGCGGGGCCAGTGCGGGGTCCACCAACGGACTTGGCTCCCTCCTGGGGTCCTACGAGATCAGACGGTCCGGTCTGGGGTCCAACGTTGGCCTTGGGTCCCTCAGCGGGTCCGATGTCAGACCTGCCACCAATGACTCCTGCGAGAAGAGCGAGCGATTGTTCAACATCGGTGTATCCTGCATTGTTGCTTTAAGTAGCAATTTAGATTTGGTACGCAGATACGCACCACCAGAGACGATCTGCTGTACTCCAGCAGCACCAGCCGCCGCCGCCGCACCAGCAGCATAGCTGGCACCAAGACCACCAGATCCCAAGCTGGAGGCACCACCCTGGAGGGAGGCAGCGGTTCCAGCACCAGCGGCGAGTCCACCAGTCAGACCGGCACCACCACGGAGGCCGTGTCCGGTGATGGCCAGACCGCCACCACCATAGCCACCACCATAGCCGCCGCCGTATCCGCCGTGGGCGATTCCAGCGCGGGCCGTCGCGACGGCTAAGCAGGCGAACACAATCTGGAAGAGACACGAGGCGTCATTCGATTAACGAGTTCATGAAGACATGCGACGATACTCCGGTATTCGACCGAGACCGTTGAGAAGTTTAAACGATGAGTATTGCGTGAGCTCGAGTTTCGATTTACGGAAACGGTTTGCGTGCGTGTGCGTCGTTGGGGCTATCACTAGTTACAGATCTAGATTTCCATTGGCTTAGCGCCGATTACCGGGTCTGACTACCGCCTAGATCCGTGCAACATAATCGTGGCTTTCACTTTCGATTTCCGCGAACGTTGGTTCACGATCGCGAACTCTAAAGCGACGGAAACGGTTTCGCGCGCAAGAGAAGGTTTCTAGATCGTCGAGATGATTTGCGCATTATTGCGAGGGCGGCGCGATTACGCGAACGAAAACGCAATGAGAAAGCGCCCCGAATGCATCGACGGGAAAATCGACGAGATTAGATACTCGTAACTACGCGCCGTAACGTTTCGTAATCAACTTGATAGCGCCGCGATTCCACTCCTTTCCTTCGCGTCGGTTACTGTGGTCACCATTCCTGATGACCGTATTAGGAAAACTCTTCTATGCCCGTTAATAGGCTGCTGCACGCGCAATGCGTTTTGCCGGGTCGCAAGAAAAAGTGGTCGCGATTGCATAAAATCCGCGCGAACGACTGCAACGCGAGATATTGCACGAGATTCATAATTAATCGATAACCGGTTATATCCGTTGCGCGAGTTCGCGTATCTGAGGTCGAGATTCGCGATTCGAATTAGCGCGGATTCGATTTTTCATAATTAATCGAGAAACCTGTAATTAATCAGATCTCGGTTCTCGAAATTCTAAAGAATTTTCTAAGATATGTGAGATTAGAGAGACAAATCTTGGCGAGTTACGTCACGTATCTCAGCTAGATACGCTTAAAGTCGTAACGCTCGCGGCTCGTAATACGGGAAGCGGTCTTTAGAAAGGAAGTGTTTCGCGCGACCGTAGAACCGTCGGGCTGATTAGATATATCGGCGGTGTATACGTAACCGATATTTCGCGATCGCGTGCGAGTGGTATTAGACGGCGCCGCGTGTGTCACGCCCGGTTTGAGACCGTTGCAAAGTTAAATGGCACCGCGGCCTGGAATTATGCATATATCTAACGACTGCGCGAAACTTTCACATCCCGTTTACGCGAAATGAACGACTATCTCGCGGCCGCGCGCTCGTGTGACGTGGCCGACCGAGCGTTCCCGCGACCTCGCGATCGGAAAAGGATCGATCGTGCCGATTTCAAAATCGCCTGCGCGATCGAGCGCCGAGTATATTTCCATCGGCCCTGAGGAAATTGCAAAGGCATTCCGAGGTCTGACGCAACGACGGTTAAGATATCATTATCGACAATGATACTGATAATATAATATCATTGATAATAGCTAATTAGCGTTACAATTATTATGAAAATAGAACGCGAGTTAACGCGCGTTACATTTACAGGGCGGAACGAAGCGGAACGCAATTTCAGCGTTATCCCGATTAAATGGATGCTGCGTACGTAAAACGACAAGGAAAATCAAGAGAGATGCAACGGTAGATGATGCAAGAGTGACAGTGAAGTATGTGCAACCAGTCGCAAGATTCGTGAATGAAGATGCGCCTATGCAGAATAGAAACCGGTCACGGGTTAGTCTGCTTATTCAATGACGATGATGATACTACTTACAACCGGTTTTCGCCGAGAGCGGTCGGCGCACGATGCGGTAAGATTTCTTTGGTTTATGAATGAAAGTCGTCGGTTCGTCTGTTTGTGCGTCTGTCTGTCTGCGAGAGAAAAACCGACGAGAATATCCCAACCGTGACATTGAATCATCGCGGATGCAGTAAGAAACGAAGAAACGTAACGGTACAATGGTGACGTTATAATAGACGTGCATTATTGACGCGAACGAAAGCTCTCGAGCTTGCGAGACAGTGTGTTTACTTTCCGTTTGCAGATACCTCGCCGTCCAAATACTGCAATCTTGTATTAATCTAGTTTCTTGTTTGTTTTCAATTAAGAAGAACGCCAGAACGAAACATTTATAGAGATAAGCGCTTGCAGATCGAGAGAAACTTTCTCGACGACTACAAGAAGGGCAGAATTTTATGAGTAATTCCGTTAAGGACTCGAAGTAATTGAAGAATCGTTCAAAGTTTTGAGATGGACACTGTTTAATCACGGCGACAAAGACAAGTATCCGATCAAGAAACTATGATGATTTCGAGGAAACACGTAATTTTGAAGTAAATGAATAGCCAAAGGAAACAAAGTTATACGAGCAAAGATTGGATAAAAGTAACGGAATTGAATAAAATCTGAACGAAGGGCGCGAAGCGGCAAAAGAGCCGAGAGCACGAGTTTTACACCTCGCGGACACCTCACCAACCCCCGTTGCGGAATACTCACAAAGGCCTTCATGTTTGGTGTGTGTATTGGGCTGGTAGTCCGGTGAATGACTGACTTGGGCCGGGCCGGCGGGCCTTATATACGCCTAACTCTACTCTGGACACGCTCCACAATCACCATCCTTTCGAAAGCAAGCAAGGCGCTCCACCACCCTCCCTCCAGAAAAACTATAATCCACGTACACCGCGTACCAAGCGGCCGTAGGCCCGTAAGTCCGCGCGGCGGCGATAGTCCCTCCACCCGGTTCGGGGGCGAAGGGGGACCCTCCTTTACGGCGGCGGCGATGGATAGAAGTTGCCCGTTGTGGGTTGTATGGCTGTGTCCACGTCTAATGGTCGTAGCCTCCTATTCCTCTCCCGCCCCACCCGCGGCGGTGCTGGCCTACACGCTCGGCTTCTACGCGACGGGCCACACCAAGTGCAACCGAGCACCACCCGGGTTACCTGGTCACCTACGATACAACTCTCTTTCTCGCAGGCGTGGTGCGCGGCATGCACGAGTGTTGCCACAGCTCGCATGCGGCTAACGCTAACGGCGGAGTCCTTTCCGGTTACGGTAGACGGCGCAGGTGCAGTGTCGATAGCAGCAGCATGGTAGCACAGAGTGTGATCATCACTTTAGTTAATTGGGCAACTCTCGTCAGTGATAAATCGTTGTTCGATTGCGGGATGGGCTCACGTAGGCTTTTAGATGATGGAGACAAACATTCTTCGTCGGCAAAGTTTCGGAGAGTTTCATGAGGAGCTGTAGTGTTGAAGAAAAGAGCCTCGATAGAAATTAAAGACTAGAGTAAATAACTTTATCTTATCGTAATGTATAAATATAATGAAACAATATATGTGACAGAAAAATATTATTGCAGATGTTTAAAAAGATCGAAAACCACAAGTCCAAGAGTATTTTTCTTTTTGACAACTTTTGATCCAAGCAAATTTTTTTCCTGAAGCGATATGATGGTTAAGCATATACATATTATACTTGTTAAGGGAACGACAGTAACTGATAGAAATTACGGAGTTTGAAGTTAAGCTATTATTATTTTGTTGCAACTTTTAATGCTGATGAAATCTGAAGAGGCGATTTGATGGAGAGTCACGATTGTTGAAAATGACGCCCTGACCTCGAGGTCACGAATCCTCGGCTAATTGATGGCGTCGCATAATGCGCTTATTTCAACAGTGCTCACTTTAAGATAAGTCGACTTTGATTTTCTACATTCATTTGAATGCAGGAGATTTTTCGCGAGGAGGGAAAAAGTAGAAGCTGGCAATGTCCGAATAACCGAAAGTTATTATTATTCATGAAAACTACTATCCGGCACGATGTCCGAGTAGAAATCACGGTAACTCTGAAGTTTACATTCGGACACGAGCGGCTGTCACACGAAAAGTTCGTCCCGCCTGAAAAAAAAGGGAGGGAAGGAGATTCAAGAATGGTGAAGCACGATCCTGATTACGGCCCGTTCGTTACGTTAGAAAACGAGGCATTCGCAAAAGGAATTTCACGTTCGGCGCAAATGCTAAATCGTTCTAAAGAGTTAGAATTACGGGTCGTTGAATGGCCGTAAGAAAAAAAAAAGAAACAGAAAGACCTGAATTCTTTTCTAGATAGATTGCCTGCCGCTGCCGACGCCGCCGCAGCCGTCCGCTCGTTACTTATTACCTCAACCTACTAATTCCAATTGCCATAGTGTATTATGCTGGAAAATCGCAAAACGTAAGAGACTGGCTTAAAGAGTTGTCCGTTGTCGTGAGCGATTTGAATTATAATCGCCATATAGTTTGTCTAGAGTGATACTTGACAATCTACAAGTTCGATCATTTTTAAATTACATTATCTATTATCTCAAGAAGTCTATAAGTGCCATTTAATGACTATTACAGTCGACCTTATCTTTAGCATTGCGGTACAAATAGAAGTATCATTGAAAATATTAATTCTAATAATCTGCATAATCGGTTAGATTTTATAAACATGTGGAAATGCGCAATTTAAAATGTTAAATAGGCAAGGGATGGGATAAAAATGTATGTACGCATTATCAGCACGCAAAAAATTGTTTACGTTTAAACGTAATTAATCGAGACCATGTAGTCCGCCCGCGCGTATGCATATTAGATTTTATTATAGATTACTGCATGCTCAACGCATATTTCCTATATACTTTCTTTTTTTTAGCATACGCTTTTCATAACTCGGTATGTATGTACGTAACAGCGGCGATGAGTAATTGTTAATCTCAACCTTAAAGGTGCTGAAGTGCAGCGCGCCGAAACGTAACACGGCTAATTGCATCCGATTATTTTTCGTATAATTATTTTTCATTTTCGAGCGTGATGCCCCGCTTATTATACGAGCCGCGAATTCTGCGGCGCGCGAAGTGAAAGCCATTATATTATTTGGCGCCCGCGAAAAATGTCGATCTATCGCGAAAGTCGCCCGCGCGACGTAATCTTTTCTCGTTCGGCAGTTCTGACCGGTTTCGAATATATAAACCCGATATATATATGCGGCGGCTGCATTTGGTTCTTGCCGGTCTCACCCTCGAACGAGCCGATACCGACAAACATTTCGCGCGCGCATTAATTGTCTCATTAGCCAATTAATCGAGCAATTATGTAATCAGTGGCGAGACTTATCTCGCGCTGTGACCCGACGTGCTTCGTTCGCAATTAACGATCCAAAGAATGGATCCGTAATTATATCTCGCAGCTATCCGCGATATAATTTGCAATATAAACCGCGATCTGACTCGTAATTTCACTGAGTACGGATCAATTATTAATTCGTTGTCTCTCGTTTTGAATGCGATATTTCTATAGCTTGATCCTCCTGGCAATCACGCCTCACGATCTCGACTTTTACACGTTTTTGCTATCGGAGTCGGAATCCAGAATCCAGTTCCGCGACCGTTCTGAATTATTGAACGATTTTCATGGATCGATAGAGTATCGATTGGCTCGCGTGGTCAATATTCAGGAATACGCTTCTGTGATAAAGCGACTTTCTCGGCAACGTGCAGATCCGATATACCTATACCCGTGAATCGAATCGAAATGGAGGCGCCGAGATTTACTCCGTTTGAATGGGGACGTGCGATATAGGATTACCTCGATATTAAAATTATTTTATCGACGAAGTTTATTTATTCAAATAGTTCGACTGTTATGACATGCACATACGAGATGTGCTAATAAATCGGAGTTTACTTGGCAGCTATAAGTTCTTGCAGATTCCTGAACTATGATTGTTTATTACGTAATAATCAATAATAATAATAATTTTCGAGACATTAAAACTTATGCATGTAACATTTTAATATCAAACCATTTATCTGAGAAACTGTTGATAACATTGGGCGCGTCCATTACACGTAACGCTTTTTCGCGCAACAATGGACTTTAAAAACAATGTATAGCATTTAATCTTTCTATCTTTCTTTAATTTAGCATCCTTCATTTTTTTCTAATTTCTCTTCATTCTCCTTTTATCATCGCTTTATTCTTCTCAAATCGACAGCATAAATGCGGGCTTTCTTATGTGAGTGGAAAATCCTAACTCTTTTTACTTTCTGTTAATACCTCTTTTATCTGAATAATTCTACAAAGCTAAATATTCACGGTAGATTTCGTAATTACGCACAGAGAAGCGCTCGTTTTCCTCTATATTATATATTTATTTATTCAAATCAGGAATTGCAATATCACGAGCGTTCGCTGTGTGCGGGTTTATGTATTCTATCTACATATCCAACCCTGCCAGCTCAATTTTCGCGAAGATTACCCCTTCGCCTAAGGTGACGACTCGCGCACACATCGCTCCTCGCACGCGGCGGCGTTGAGGCCTCCCGCGACATTGCATTTGCAAAACGCCGCCGCGCCGCGAATTCGGACTATATCACTATACGATGCCGACGACGCCGACGCTGTCGCGGCGATGCACGCCGTGCTTTGCTCCAATTTTTACATAACACGAGGATGTGAAATTGGAGAAATTTTATTCATGAAACAGAGCGCGTGGCGCGCACGATACGCGAGATTCACGAGGAAACTTCCTCCTATGTAATCTGACGTGATGAGGCAGCGCTCGAGCGCGTTGTCTGTAAACAAGACGGCTCATTGACGTCAAACTCAAGCACGCAAAAACAATTGCACGTATTCCATACGCCATTACTCCAACAACACACCATATTCGCTTGGTTAGCGCATTAGAAAATCGCTATATCACCCTACCTGCATCTTGCGCGGCGTTCATGTTATATACAACCGCGTGTCACGCGATTGTCAGTCGAATAAACTTGACTTTTATGCTTCTGTACACTTGGATGCGTTCTGATTGTAATAAGAAATAAATAGAAAGTAAATTTCGTTATACATATGTTATGTATTTAAATAAACAATTTTTTACAGTAAATTTTATGAATTTAGTAGAATTTATAGCTGCAGAGTTTGTGACAGTAATACGTCAATTGCTTTCAGGTTGAATTGGCTAAGTGGATTCAACACGAGTCTGGTCACACTGATTGATTCATTAATCGATTCGAATTACTAACGTGCCGAGGATTAAGATTAACCTAATTTCACCCTTAGATTTAAATCCGCGGGCTGAATTTCTATCTCGATGTACGCAACATTAGAGTGATCCATTTGCTCACGGTTATTACGCGTATTACCGAAACAACGCTGCATATACGCGGTTACACGTTCAATACCGAGTGTTCCAGTAACGATCTAATTTGCAAAACGCTTTCGCAACGAGCTATGAAATAAGAAAAGAACAGCGGTAAAACGGTGTATATTTAATTACGCTGTTTATACTGCGTCATCCAGGTCAAGTGAGTCTGTGCCGATTAAATGCATAAATAAGTTATTACGATTATATGATTACAGCTATGATTTATTAAGTAGACGTTATTGACATATTCGTTTTTTTAAGTGTCTCGCATAATTAGAAGAGCAGATATTTGCTGTCGATAATGCTACTTATTTGATTAAATTTACAGTAACAATGCACGGTTTTAAAATATCGTATTATATTAAAATTTTTTAAAATTTATTGGTTCCTAAAATTCACGATTATCATAAATAGTTTAATTATCTTCCTCTGTCAGTACTTCACTCGCTCGGATCTACATATCATTTTATGTTGGCATAACGCGCAAGTGAATTTGCGAGGTACGAGTAATTGCAGTTTATGTCAATTCCTATAATATAACGCGTAATGAAACGGTTAACCGCAGTACTCCAACGTGCGACGCCCCTTAATGTACTAACTTTAATTGATTCAAGACCAAGTTGAGAGAATTTCGATCGCTTTAATTTTGACGTGTTCACCTCGTTCGTATTTCGCCCTTTGATAACTTCCTACTGCCTAAACCAAGTAGGTACACATTAGAAAGTTAAAGTCAGAATTAAAGTTATCGGATGGCAAACATCGCGTTAAGCAATCACATACTTGTTTCACGGCAAGTGAAATCCACGAACAGTGATGTGTTCCCATTCTGAAATTTTAATCGCAGTTACGATATCTCGAAGAGTGTGTTGTACCATTTTCGATTTTTGTCGTGTCCAAAAATTGCTCTTAAGAAATACATTTTCGTTATATTTTATCTGAGCCCAGCGCGTGCTTTTCGTTTAAGAGCAGCGACTTAAAATTTGAGTGCAAATTAAATTTCATCCCAACCGACAACGATCGTTCGCGCGCTTTGACGTTAAGAGGTGCTCTTATAAGCCGCGCTTAAGTTTTAAGTACGGGCATTACAGTACGGCTCTACTGAGCGCGGCATTGTTACACCTTCAGTCACGTATCGCAGGTATCATCAACGTCGCTACGTCTTCGCGCAGGTATAAACTTCCAACGAAGTTGGCGAGGATGCACTCAATGCTGAAAATTAAGCGCGTACCGCTGTGAACCTCAAATCGATTTACCGCCTGCGGTTATAGACCACAATTCTCAAATGCGTCAAATGATTATACAATTTTCGTACATAATTATTTACACAGTTATACAGTTTTTCTTCTATGAAATTAATTAGTCAAGCGCTTATTACGTCAATAAAGATGGCCATATCGTAGATATTTGTTATTCGCAAAAGCGCATTTTTTAAAGACAGCTTTATCCGAGAAGAATAAGTAATTAGAAGATATTATGTTCGACTTTGAATTCAGCTTATTGATTATTTATTATCTCATTTCGGTTTTTCTTTTATTAATAGATTCTAATTATTTTATTTCTATCTTTTAATGTGAAATAAAGATAGAAATAACACTCGTTGTGTTATTTATAATGTTCTGATAAAGATTAAGTATGGCTCGAAACGTAAACATCTTATTGTAACTTTCAAATTTTAATAAACAATTTGTTTTAATTTATTTTTTAACATCTTTATTATTGCTCGAAAATTTGTAAACGTCTTTTACTTTAATTACTTAGCTATTGCTTTCATCGAGCGTAAGATAATTCCTTTGTTGTTAATTAGAAGATACTTTAATTGAAGAAATATTAGAGAATTTCATTGAAAGTGGATGTGGAAAAATAGTGGTCTCAAAAGACGACGGATCAGCGCGAACGACGCAAGCCTCCTTGCACTTTGCTACACACCGCCGCGGCCGACCAGGCTAGGAAAGTAGTCTTACGCAATAGGTGGAGCGGGATAGTGTTGGGCTATCGGCGTGTTTCAGCACAGAACTGCCCATCATTTCCGTGTTCTACCAGCCGTTCTCGGTCGCGAGCGCATTGATTCGAATGCGCCGGCTCGTACGTGAATATCCGCCGCATTGGATACACAGTGCATTCTGATCGTTTTCGTTGTGCATTTTTTACGGACGATCGGAATGTGATCCATTTAAAGTCGATGCTCTATCGATTTGACGTTGTCTTTGACACGAGAATGACGACACGTTCGAAGATAATCGCCGATCGGATTAATTGCTCGCGTTCGGAATCTCGTTCACGTCGAGCAATAGTGACGTGTGCTATCGTGAAATCTCGTATACTTATAAATAAGCGGATCGATTAAAAGAGGTCTTAATTGAGATCTTTACGAGAAGAGTGCGCAAGGATGATTTGATACTATAAAAGAAACATATAGTGATATGATAAACAGCCGCAGTGAATTTTAATTTGCAGCTGCACTAAATAAAAACTCAACAAAAATATATTATATTATGAATATGTGTCTCATTTTATGCAATGTAAATAACTCATAATATTAATTAAAATAAAGAAAGACGACAAAGAACAGTGAGATGAAAACGTTAGTTTATCAGACTTATTTCAAGCTTAAGGAATTTTTACCAATAACATTTACAGATCCATTTGATATTCTTCACGATTGAATAATAAAGATGAGAAACACATTATTTCGCGTATTTATCGATTACTATTACTTATTATATCTGGACAAAGTCAGCCGTTAATAGGAATTAAGAACGCGCATGTTGCCGGAGAAATTAAAGGAAATTCTACTATCGCTCTTATAAAAGATAAAGATATATTAATTTCATAACGCAGTGGCACTAGGTTGAACCAAATAAAACCCCACATACGTTTCCTCTTCCCTTTATTTCATTGTGCAGCACACAAAATTGGGACGTAAATTCAGGAGATCTTTTCAGAGAAGCTGGAAACAAAAAGTTTACCTGTTATAATTTTTTTTTCGCTCGTTTTTTCTATCGTTTTCACGATAGAGCCGCGCGAGAGCTTAGTTGACCGACCAGAGCGTCGATCGAGTTCGTCGTTCGTGTAAAACTTGTGTAGTCGACGAAAGTGGTTTCGCGTTGCATGCGCCGGACAAATTCGCCGGAGAGTGAAAGAGAGAGAGAGAGCCATTTAAAGCGCCGATAATTTAATTTTTTTCACGAATAGTATCGGGTGCGCTTTCCAATTGGAACAGACGAGACGACGAAACGATCCGAGGACCCGATAACATTTAGCACTTCCCATGTCGAATCGCACTTACAATTCCCGACGATATAACGACAAGTTTGTCAACGTGTCAACTCTACACTTTTCTACAGTCACTTAAATTTACGTATGAGCGAGAATGTTGCGACAATCTGTGTACTCGTTTTGCAAAGGGACGTAAAAAAAAAAAAAAGAAACTAGCGTAGAAAGTGTAGTTGAAAAGAACGGACCTCAGCAGCGGCGTGCAACACAGCGCGGTGACCAGGCTATAATTTCCGTGTTCTACTAGTCGCATGGTCACGCATATTCACGCATATAGTTGCATTAGATGCCGGTTTCGTCGTGGGACTCCCGCGCGGCTTCGTTCTCTTCTGGATTAAACGTTTCTCCCGAAGCAACAACCACCGACAATTTGTACCTGACCCAACAGTCGTTATTCTCCCGGCCCAGTTGTTGTCCGACATCTTTAGCGTTAAGATTAATGCTGCAGTTTATCTTTTTATACGATCTGTAAGTTTAGCTTTCTTGCAGTGGCGTAGATATATATATCCTGTTGCAAGAAGGCGAAGATATTTATGTCCCTGAAGACTGTCGATGGATGCTTGATTAGCATAATTGAGACACATTTTTATCACAAAATTGAAAAATATTAAATAATCTTGTTGTTACATCATGAAAATATTATTTCCTGAAAAAAATTTAACATCTTGCATTATTTAATGTGTGTATTATTTGCTCGCATCTCGCAATTTGATTTAATATTATTTAAATCGACAATATTACGCGACATAAAGCTCGTCATTTTATATAATAGATTATAAAAATATCGACAAGCATATATGCAACGTTCTTACATATCAGCAACTACTAAAGATTCCCGTATATACAAAATTCCCACGAGAAGCTTCCCAAAGTTAGAAAAGTTCCATTCAAATATAAATGGATATCTAAAAGTCTAATCGAATTGTTCCTTTTTCGGAAGCTTCGACTTACATATGGAAGTCCGAGTCCTCGCAGCTATTCATTAACTGAAGCGTATATTTATTCCAACCAAAAACAATAAGGATGTAACAATCTTTTCAATCCATCTGTATTTGATCGCACGAGGCACTTTCCAAAGATTAATTCATTACTAATCATAAGATTTAGTAGATATATGTATAAATACTATTTCGTGATAATAGTTAATAATCGTGCCGATTATCTCTACGTAATACCTATTTGTTTCGCACGAGCAAAGCAATGATGTAACTTTAATAAAGAAACACTGTATGACTAACAGAAAGGAATATCAAAATAAAATATATTAATGTCGCAACACGTTTAAAAACTTTTTAGACCTATATATGTTTTTATCTTAGCGATAAATTTTTTCTAGAAACTTATAAAGTTTAACAGTATATATTATATGTTTACTTTACACTAATATTATATAAAACAGTATTATATTATTTTGTAATCTGGTCTCGGTTGTTTTCACAGATAATAAATCTACAAAGATTATATAAAGACTTATTAAACATCTATATATGTTTATGACATAATGACATATTTTAATGATTACGCATAGCACTATGAAAGTACGTAAGAATACGTTGCAGCTGTACAGGCTTCAAGACATAAAGAAAAATATTCTATGTAATATTAAGAAAATCGCATAAGAAATAATTATCCATTGCATTTAAATAAACTATTGTCCTCATCTGATTGTGAGTCATATAATTTTTTGTCTAAAATAATTTCATGAATAATAACGAGGCAAATCGGCAATCTACCTAGCGTGTATCTTTTCAAAAATTTACATTATGTATGCATTATGTATTTACATTATCGATCTTTTGATGTATATCCTATAGGAAAAACTGAAGAGAGACTCGTTAATGCATTTTTACCTATAGTATCTATACGACTGTCGCGAGTTGACGAACATCACGCGATCGTAAAGCGCAATGTGATTCAGTAGCTAATTACCAATTCATAGTCACGCTGCAGGAATGAGTGTTGTAGCAATGTTCGGCGAGAACGAGGTTTTCGGAGCGCATGCTTTTATTACTTAACTGTATTAGGAAATCCGCGTTTTGGCCCTCTCGTCGTGGCTCGCTCGCTGTCAGCCGGATTAATTTGCGAGGAAATAGGAAATCGTGGCGGGTATAACGCGTAATTTTTTAACGCGGCGAATACCGGGCGCGAATAAAATTGGCAGATAATTGCTCTGTTCCGGTTATATCACTTGGGCGAACCAGTACGTGAAACGACGCGTTAATAAGTCTTTTCTTGATAATCATATATATATTTAAGGAAAGTATGCTAAGAATGAGTTCTCCGCGATTATGATCTCCGCAGAGTTTACATAAGCAGTGACAGAAATTGATAGCTGCTGTATTACGTAATTGTTAATCCGCGAATACCATAATCGGCTAGCGATCGGTACGTCACTGGCTATAATCAACGATTGGAAAATGATCTGTTACGCGATTTTTCGCTTGACATATCCTGATTTGATCCTCTGCGTATCTACTGGCCTCCATTTATAACTGACACGTTACGTGCGAAGGAAACACAATCGGGACGAGACTGCAATCTCTATCCGGGCGATACGCACTCCGGCATTCTCATCTCTAATCGTACTTAATGCTAACAGGGGATCGGGACCAGATGGATGCGTTTAGCACTTAATGCGCGGTATTGCGGCCGTTGTATCGAGTGTTAATAGGAGAGCAAAGGTTCATCGAATGTGCGCTCAACAGAATATTATCAAAAGTCTTCATTATACTGATTCTTATTTCGCACTCCGACGCGATTACAAGCGCGGCACGTTTGTTCATCGAGGAGATACATATCTCATATGTATCTGGCATTCATATCTCAATCTCTTCGAGCGATAAAAAAAAAAGGATATATCTTATGGATACGTGATGACTTATCAATGGCGTGACATTTATAGATGTGTAATTGCATTATGCGTCCGAGGTTAGGCGCGTAAATAAAGTCCGCGAGACTTTCTCGTGGATAAAGCATGTTATTCTGGTTTTCCATCTGAGCGGCTAAAGCACAGAAACAAAAAAAAAACACGAAGCGAACAGTTCGAAACGTCATCTCCTTCTACTCATTAAACGCTCGGTGCGAAATAAATTCTCGAGCATTCAAGTACAGGCACGTGTAACGACCACGGTATGCCCGGAATGCCGGTTGTCTTCGTTAATTTTCCATTTATGACTATATAGCGGCTAACAGTTACGCTCCACAATATAGATATGGCGTTAAATAATGACCATCGCCGTGCGCTCCTCGTTGAACATATCTTTCACTTTCTCAAAAATTTCTTCATCAATGGGACTAGGTACTATGTAGCACGCACATACAACGTTTGTTCTATGTAATGAATTACACAAATCACGCAAATTTTACCACGTAATACAGATCACCCCGAGCGTTACAATTATTCCTCATTACGATCGATTTCAAGCTTTTCACATCGTTGAACGCTTTTGTCATTTATTACAGAGGCTATAAATTGAAACGTCGTACTTTTCAATTCCGAGATTCTGCACAATTCAAGTGCAACCCGCATGTACATACGATTTTTCTCGCCTTGCCCGCTCTGTCCCGTTCCCGATTTTTATTTTTACAAATCAGTTAACAAATCGGTGTCGGCACTGTTCCGTGCATACGCGCGCGCGCTCGGATACGCTACAATTCTCTCACATGCCTGCTCGCATATTAATGACTCTGGCGGGGCGACTTGGTTCGCGAGCAGGCGAGCGTAAACGTTGAATAATAACTGCATTCCGCGCGCTGCACCGACCGGCCAGTTGGTCGTCGTCGTCTACGTGCTAGTAGGCGCACGCGGCGTGTATATGCACGCATGACAGCAGCACGTAGCGTTGCATATATATACCGACACCGGTATATATATTATCCGATGCTGGATAGCCGAGGAGGGTCTATTGGTCGCGCGGATCGCAACGACGATGGATTCGCGTTTTGCTCCTCATCATTTCCGGTCTGCGCATCACGCGGCGCGAAACTGTCGATTAAGGATCGTGTTAGAGTACACGAGAAATAATCCCAGGATACTTCTTACTCACGAATCAATTCGCCGCTGCTTCTCGTCGATTGCGAAAATATTTAAAGTTGTGAAAGAAATCTTTCAAATTAATTCTCCACGATTCTTTTGTTTGACAAGCATTTGACAAGCTGAGCTATCGTGGGAAAACCGTCGTAATCTTTTCTTTGAAGTAGAAAATTTGATCATTCGAATCCATTTTAACGATTGTCGTATCAATAACGCGGAGATATTTTTCCAAGAGATGAACTCGATCGTTCAATTTTTGTAATTGATGTGTCACAATATGAGGATATACTCCTTCCTAAAAGTTCGATGTCAATAGTCTTCCAACTGCTCTTTATTCCCACGTACACGTCATAAGAGGCGCCTTTTATAGCGCTACTTTCTCTTAACGAGAAGGGCATACCGCGTCGCCGATATCGGAGTGCAGGGTTAACGGCGACGTCCGAGTCTCATCCCCCGGACGTCTTCAGACATTTTTATCCGCTTCACGTCGAAGATAAGACTCGTATGGTGCGCGAAGTGGAAGCCGTTTTCCGAGACGACACGGTGAAATACAGTGGAAACCGATAAATTTCGAGAGCACGCGGTGCACTTGCCAGCGAACACACACGCTCTTACATTGACCGCGCAATATCGAAATCATTTTGCAGCACGAATAAACAAACGTACCTCTTCCTATTTGATTTACGTCCAAGAATATCCAATAAATCAAAATAGTCATTTAAAAAATTCCATAACGACCAGTGTCTAAATCGCAGACTTTCTCATTGAAAGATATAAAAATTTAGATCAGACGAGTTTTTCATTCAAATTAACGTGTTTAAAAAAATTCGATTTGCAAAGAGAAAAGATAAAAAAGTACATTTAAAAAAAAAATACTTTTACAGAAAAAATGTTCATGAACGCGCCATTGCGCGATGTTGAAAAAAAAAAGAATTTTTTTTTATAACGCTGTAAAGTAAGGCAATACGTGAATATCCACGTATACCTACGCATATTGCTATTTGTAGACAGGAGACCGCGAGTATACACCGCGGTGTACCGAGAATCGCGGGCTCTGCTGTCCACTCTCGCCTACCCGTTTACGATCGCACGAGATTCCACGTTCATATCTGATTTTCTCCGTAACGCCGCGTAAGGAAACGCTCCGGAACGAGCGCTGCCGGTAGTCAACTAATTTCGCAGTTTTACGGGTTAGGACGGCCGTTACTGCATCATTAAAATCGCCTTTCCTGTAGCACAGCATCCGGCGCTAAGCAATGTATATTTCGGCTGACAAGTAACATTACGTCAGTTGTCCGTATCGCAATTTCACTGACTCACGTTCGCGTTCGCGTTCGTCGGTCTTCCCACACATGCTATATATAACAAACATTTGTATCAAAATAAAAAAGACAACAAGCAGGACAAGACTTTTTTGAGATTAACGGATCAATCGTGCAATCCTGCCCGATAAAAAAAAAGCTTTTCACGGAGTTTTTAATTTATTACACAAATAGCAAGAAAAAAATAAAGCTCTACCTAGATACTGCTAAATATAAGATTCACTTAAAACCGACAAACGTGATAATGGAACAGTGCTGCTTTTGTACGTGTCAATATTAAAACAAATCCGCTTAGAAAAGAAACACGTGTAACGTTGAATGAGTCGGGACAAGATAAATAATTGCTTCATCCGCGAGAAGTCGAGAGAGAAACAAAAGAGGCAGGGGATCCAGCAGGTAGACAGTGCAGAAGCACGCGAAACCTGAATTCCTCGCGTCGTTTAATAGCTATTCTAACTAGAGTCCTAACGTCCGGACGATTACGAGCTATAAAATTCCCAGACAAAAACGACCGCTGCATTGCTCTAAGCGCAAGTGGGAGATACGTTGAGGAACGTTTTGCTCGCTTCTATACTGACGTAACCGCGCGACGCTTTAAAGTGCCGCAAAACTTTCCCGGCATGCAGAAACTTTTGACTCGGCGCGCGTTCGAGTCGTTCCCAATTTGCTGAAACTACGGAGAACAGTTTGTCGTACAATATTATCATTTTATAAAACGCGCGGAACTTCCGCGAAATAGGAAATTACATGAAGGGAGCATCTTTTTATTTATCGTATACCCCTCTGTAGTTTTAATTTTGCATAATTTACGACATGCGATACAAAATGCGGTCATGATTTATTTATAAATGACAGCGTAATAACGCTACGATGCGTGATTCCTAAAAAAAAAAAAGGAACAGATTTCATAATTAAAAATAAACGTAAAAGCTCTTTTGCCTTTTAAAAACGCGCGAAGTATTCATATGGCGCGCAAAATCATTCATTCGTAGCCGCCCGTAGCGTATTTCTCTTTTATTTCTATTTCTCTTCGTAACAATACTTTTTCCAAGCGTAATGCACGTTAGCCGATAATGCATGTATTTGTTCGTTCGCAAGAGCGGCAGTTGCCGCCTTACCAACGACGGCATCTTTCATTCTCCGCTCGCGCGTTGACAAAATCCGCAGCGTTACCTCCCAGGGTGGGACGATCTTTTACGCCTTAACGACCCATAAAGACTGCCGGAAATTGTCCATTCCATCGTTTCGCCGATGTATCCCACCGTCGAAAAAAAGGGGGAAAAAAAACGACACGCGGTATCTCACGAACGAAGACTTTTTGTTCGTGGAGATGCAATCAGAATTTATCTCGTCGCCGCGGCCGCGAGTCGTTAAGACGGACGTCGCTTCGCAATATCGGACGAAGATACACGCGTCCGCGGCTCAGATTTCCCGTGGATTTTCGCCCGCGAGCGTGAACGCGACCGATTTCCCTTTCGACTGCAATCGCACTGCAATCACGCCGTTGCCGTTGGCGTTGCAGGCAAAAGCGGCGAGTAACGAACGGTATGTCGATCGGCCAATATCTCCTATACCTCTGTCGCGATCGATAACGTTCGCGATTAGGCCGGATATTTATTATATGGCGGTTCGGGTCCCGGTCGACGTAGAAAGCTTTTTACTCGTGCTATCTTAGAAATGAGACTCGAGGTTATACCTTTTTAATCAGCGAATCGAACTACGAAATTCAGGCTTTTCAAGAATGCTGATTTTCTTCAAGTTTTCTCTGAGAAACATAATTAGTCCTTTAAAAATTTTTTCAGACAAACGAAAAATCCATTAAAGTGAAAGCGGACTTGAAACTAAGCAAAGAAAAAAGTTCTGTTATCTGTTTAATTTGTTTTGGTGTAGTATTAATTCATAGAAAGTTCATTCTATAAGGATAATTTATTAAGATTTTCGGATATTACTTCCTCACACTAGTTAAGATTATAATAAATTGATAGTATTGAAGGAAGAATGACTTCTGAGCTCTCCAAGAGAACTCTACGTTTTGGCTATTAAGATGTCTTCAAAAACATGTTATTTTTATTGAGTTCGAAGAGAATCTTTTAGCTTTTTTTTCGATAACATTTTTTCGGACTAACTTTTCGGATTAACTTTATAGCTTTGGAGTTAGTACAGCTTTTCACCATTTTAATAGTCCGGAGATCGTTGTGTATGCATGACAAGCTTAAAGAGGATTCTTCCCGACTGAATTTCCAGGATTTCGACTTCACTCGTGGAAATTACGATTTATCACTCTACATTGTTTGCGATAAAGCTACAATAACAGCGAATATCCACTCGAATAATATGTTTGTTAAGAAGATATAGTTAAGAAGAAAATATAAATTATTTTTGTTCTTATAATAAAACGCCGCGGTACACCGTTTCGTATTTATCTTAAAAAATATTTAAAGAATAATGATTCCTATTTCAAATGAGCGACGTATAATACATAAAGTAATTTGATAGATCGCACAAGTATATTTTCTCCGTTGTATAGGTATGTTGATTTGTAAGTACAGTCAGATGTATAATAATAGAAGTAAAAAAACTTACGTTTCAAGATTCTACAAAGTGATAGCCGAACAAAATTGAATTTTACGCTTTCACTTATTACTATTTTTATAAGAATCACGCCTTCTGAAATATGCGATAATTTTATAACAACGTGATGTGATAAAATTACATTGTCGAATTCGTTAGATAATCTCGTAAGATATAAAAAATTAGAGATTACAAGCTAGGAGACATCCGCTGTATTTGATGAAGGATCCAACCCTGGCCTTGATACGCAACGCGTGATAGGAGCGTGCAGCAATCGAAACTAGGATTTTCGTCAGCCGTTTTCCTTTTCACGACGAAGTTGCAGCGCGGCTCTCGCTTACATTGCGACCGGGCAACGAGCACCAGACACCGATCGCGACCAATCCCCTCGATAATTCGATCGGCGGAATAGGCCGGCCTGCTGCTTGGCTCGCTCGTTCGCTCGCTCACCGCGTACTTTTTGCCCGATCCGAAGGCATTGTGAGCCGCTGCTTGCGCAATGATAGCGCGCTTACCGCCTCGCTCCCGATAAGTTCATGCTCTAGAATCTAGGCTGAAGGCGTTACCACGTTTATAACTTGGTGATGCCTTCGGGAGTAGCGCGAGAATCGCCCTATTTGCACACGACCGGAAGCTACGCGGCTGGATGACTCGTTTTGCCGGTACTGTAAATATCACGACGCTACGTTAGACTATCAATGCAACATGAGCAAACATAGCGAGAAATATGTACGAAAGCGTTTGCTTGCCATGAATCGTGGCACGTACATATAACGTGCATGAGACCATGCATGAAAAGTACGTAGGACGTTGATACGAAATTTAACCCAAATCAGTCTGTTTGCCAAATTATTATCAGATACTCTTAGAGATATGGAGTAAAGAGATATATATGGGAGCATTTCCGTCTCCTCGGCTTTACTCGATATGAATTTTAGATAAACAGACATTTTATACGACCGGAAAAAGCGTCCATGTAAAATGTAATAGATACAGTCACTATAAAAGAGCACAAAAATAGAGTATCTAAAAATAAAAAGAATTTTAAGATATCTGTTTAACAATAAAAGAGATAAACATATTTTAAAGCTTTTATGATGTCTATGCCCTTGAAACATTTTTAAATTTGCAATTTATTATGGTCTATAGAAAAATTTTATCCCAAAATATTATCTACTTTTCTATTTTCAAAATCACAGATCTTTAAATACTCATATTTCACTCTGACGCTTAGTTTTATTCTTGAGTATTTATATTATTCATTTTCTGATGCTCTCTAAATCTTAGTTCTGTACTACGGCTTTTCTTGATTACTTGGAAATCCTTAAAAGCCGCAATTATTTGACTACAAGTTAAACACTGTAGTACTTCGAAATGTAGAGTTTAAATCCTTACTTACTTTGCACAGGAATTATTTCGTTATTTATAGGTGGCGAAAGGCAGAGACACTACAAAGTAGATAAATACTATGCTAATAGAGTTGTTGATTATTCTGTTATCGATATATTAATAACTTATCAGAAATACAGCAGCTGCTCTTTGATTCCGTGCGCTTTAATACTTCGCACAGAACTCCTTGGGTTAATTTTGAAACATAAAGAGCAATCTGATAAAGCGTTGAATTACCAGACTTCTAGAAAATGTAATATTACGGATTCTCGTCTAAAAACAGAATCTATGACGAAAATAAGTATCGATTTTATAATATATAAAATTATGATTAATGTAATTAATTTAATTCTGATTTTTCCATTAATAATAAAATCAAAATAATACAAAGTTCAATAAAATTGCTGAGTTTCTAGCGATGCAGCAGTACCCCAATGCTGATTAAACTATCGTTAATTAATGCGCGATTGATTTTCGAACAAATGTTTCGTAAAATTATACTTTGACCGCGGCGAGGAAGTTGTTAGCGTTGGAGTTCGGGAGCAATTTCACGGTTTCACCGGAACATATAATTTGCTCAATGCGGTGCATAATATGCGTTGTTGAAAGTTATCTTCTGGAAATAATGGTTACAAATTTAAAAGAATTAAGAAGAAAGCAAACAAACGTTCACGATACTTTCATAATCGAAAAAGAAATTTCTCAAACCGAAATTAATGCTTCTTGAACACGATATTTCGTATAATTCTGTATTATGTAAAAATATCTCTACTTTTATAAAACGTTACAACTGTGGCATAAAAATTATTTACGAATCATAGGTGTAAAAATACATTGGCTCTTTAGTACTCGGACATCGTATATTATTCAATAAGATCAGATTGATGGTCGAAAGTCGCGCGGTTGTGAAACGTTACGTTTAAAAATTGAAAGTCTTATGAGGCATTGCACGTTTCCCGAAAGGCAAAATCCCTTCATGCATGCGTGCGCGTTCTTTTTGTGCCACGAAATTGCGCTTTAAAAGTTCGCTTTCTCCAACGCGAGGAAACGATGATATATCGCTGATCGCGCTCGCGATTCTTCGAGGCACCTCTAAGGCAAAATCAGGCAGCCCGATATCGCGAGTGCGCATCTTGACGTCGGGTTAATTGCCGCGTATTTCCGCCTTCTCTCTTGTTCGCGCACACACGTGGATGGAGTAGGTTGACGAGTGCTCGTTCGTGCGTGTGTGCCATGCGTGCATGCGTGCGTGCGGCTAGGTGTGAAGAAGAATCCGTGGAACGCGCGTTACCGGTATACGAGTCATCGGTGAACGTGAAAACTGCGCTCGTAAATCCTTCCTGTAGATGTATAAGGCGTAGCTCTTCGAGTGCAACCTCCGACACGAACCCATCTTGTTTCGCGGATTATTATACGCGCATATTTTTGTATCAATTCCTTGTTCTACGCGCGAGATATTGTGCAACATCGCGGGTTCTCGATTATTTTTTATACATCGCGGCTTTTGTGAGCAGTCAGTGCACACAATAGATACTTTTAATCACGTAGAAAATTAATCCGGGATATTTTCAAGGAAATAATATGCGTTTGCCGGTCTCGTTCATCATAACAATAGCGCGTTACAAAAATCTGATAAAAGATACGCGTTAAATAATATAAACCACGAGTAATGTAACGTTGTAATTACACTCGAATGTTCAATAATTTGTCAGAAACCAAACTAATTTAGTACAAATAAGAGATGGGATTCGAATGTACGTCTTATCTCGCGACAGAGAAGATATCTAACGTGTTCTTCGAATGACTCTCGGAATTAACACCGGCGGTTTCCTACGAGATTACATCGAGGTGGCGACGATCCGTCTATTTCCTCCCTGGTGTGATCTAGTTGTTGGTATCGCTTCTACCTAATGAAAATGATCCTTGGCTAAGTAGTATATGTATAACAACTACGTTCCTCGCTAATATTTCACTTCCGAATGAAAGACGCGATGCAGGAAAGTACACCGGATAGTTAAATAATATACAGAATATCAACCGCAGTTTTAATTCTCAACGAAGATAATTTAATGTAATTATCGTAAAAGATTAGAAATGTGAGCCATCAAGATTTACATATTTAAAACTTCGACAGATCCGGAGTTGCGAGTAAACTGTCGCAACAGATTACTATCGATGAAAATAAAGTATCACGATAAGTTTCATAAAAATGATAAACCGCAATAAAAGAAGGAAAAATCCAGACACAAGTTCTTGTGATCGAATCACGGCGCCACGCCGAGTAACGTGATATCTATGTGCAAAAAGTTTTACAAATACGGTGATCGATATATTGGAAGAGATCAAGGAAATTTTAAATTGTTTTCTGCAGTAAATGAGCTCGAACGGCGCTTAATCCTTTTTCTTGTGGTGTCTCCTATATTAAGGATCTATTTCTTTTTAATTTGTATTGTGATTTAAGAAATAAAATACTAAATAATAAATCTTCTGTAATTTTTACTTTTCAAATTACGTGTTATTTTTAATCTATAGCCTAAAAATATTTTTAAGCTAACGAGCATTACAAATACCTAACAAAACATAGAATTATATTTAAATATACAGGAAGCGATTGAAGCATGAAAGTTAACCTTTTGCAATTATTTTGAAATCCAAAAAAAACTTGTGCATAATTTAGTAATAATCACGTAAAAACAGCTCATTAAATTTAATCGTTAAAGATTTAGTATTGCAAGTGTCAAGATTCTAGTTCATATTTCTGCATGATCGAATCAAACCACAGTCAATGATCCACGAATGTATGTATGAGAAATAGCAAAACTTTATCTTCTAACGTTCCTTATAAAATCCTCGATATACGTGTAACGAGCGAGGTAAATTCGCTCGGCGGCGCATTGCACAAGTCGTGTTCCTATAAGTGGAAAACGGTGGCTGTGTTCCGTCCGTTCGGAATTCAAGATGATAACGTTAAGTGTCCTAATTACGTCCCACGCGGCTGTTACCGCCCGTCGTATTTTTTTTTCCTTTCCCAGCTGCTGGCGCAGAGGAGAGACCCGGTGAGATCTCTCCGGAGGGGATTCCTCCAAAACTGCAATTACGGAAGAAGTTTGCGACCATCATCTGACGTTTAATTAGAATTTTATTAACACGAGGAGAAGCAGGCGTTTATGTGTTCATTCCCCGCAAGAGTTCCACGTTTCCGGATAGCTTTAGCATTAGACATTAGGAGAGATTCGAAAGATTAGAAAAGAAAAAAAATGCATTTCTCGCAACTTGCAACGAATGGAATTTAAGCGTGAAAATGGAATTAATACCTATAATTTTTTATGATGTACGTAGTTTTAAGCTAGATATTGAATTCTGAGGATTTTATTTAATTGATATTAATAAGGACGAGGAGAATTTTAGCGACTATAAACCCAGTCTTGCGCGCTCAACAAAGGTATCGGGGAAATTCTCGGTGCGAATTACCACGAGCCTCAACGGCGTCATATCTTGCGTTAGTGGGAATTGATATACGTTACGGGTCTATGGGTCTCACATGGCAGCTTTATATGATGCATAAAATGTGCTTACACAACCGTTGCGGACAGGGATGCGACTCTCTCGTAACTAACAGCTTTTCTATCCGGAAATTGTTACGAGGCGATTAAATAAAATAAAGAACACCTAATCTAATTGAAATATTATCTCGTAAATAAGTAAAGGAGCAATATTACGGTTATTGTGATTATTAGAAAATGATTATAGTCAAATTATTTTAATTATTTAATCAACCGTATACCGTACTGCTATATTATTATAATAAACATGTTTTTTTTAAATTAATGTTACTTGAACTATGCGTTTCAAAATTCTATTTAAAAAAATAAAAATGTTTATGTTATCAATAATTCATGCATATAGTGGATGAGGAATTAAATACACGATTTATAATTCTGTATCTTTTTTTTTTTTCAATTTATGAGTGTCGAGATATAACATGAAAGCAGCTGAAAAGCAAAAGCAAGGTGGTTATTATTTTAAAGAATTTTGTAGTATTTTTATAGAATTAACCGAATTCCACTCATAATTCAATCGTTTTATTCGCTCATGATTTACAAGTATGTACTAACGTCACCCTTTCCCGCGTCAATTTTCGCCGATTGACAATCTAGAGACTTGCGAGTAGCTTTCGCCCAGCGACAGAAATTATACAGCATTCGCTATTAATATATCGAAGGTCGATGGCTGTAATTTACATGTGTCATACACGGCTTTCTACTTTCCATAGGCTCGCGAGAATCGGCCGTCCTTAGGAGGTTGATTGCGAGTGAATATGGAATTTTTTCTTTCTCGGTAGGTCGCTGCTGAAATCGCACGCATCTGGACAGACACCACCAGGCTGATGTATCTCTATGTGCGGTGCACACGTACGTACGCGGACTAGTTACTGGTTTGCTTTTGCGTTACGCAAGAACCACGCCTAAGTCCGGAGCTGGTCTCAACTCTCTTGCTTGCTGCCGCGGCTGCAGCTGATCCGAGAGGTCGAGCACGGCGATCGAGAGTTAGAATTCGAGTTTTTAAGGAAAAACGCAAATGTCACGACTACTCGCAAGTAAACGGTATAGAAGGTAAATTGCACCGCAAAAATACACCAATTGTGCGAGAAGTTTTTGTTTCTTCCTTTCTTACTTTTTTCTCTCTCTCTCTCTCTCTCTCTTTCTCTCTCTAATTCTTTCAAATTACGGTGCAAAAATAACGAGAAAGACTGGAAGGCTTGATTGTAATTGTTCGTGTCGAAGGCCACGGAAAAATTCCGATATGCCATAAGAAGCTTCGTTACGCGGCTTTCTTAGCGCTGCGCGTTTTTCGCTCTTGATCTGTAACGAGGCACGAACGGCGTTTTCACTGCGTTCACTCTTCAAGGCGATCATTTACCTTGACCATTACTACGATATTAATCATGAAATTTCTTTTTATTACATTTTTAAATATACTCTCTTGTTAGATAACGATATGTCGAAGTATATTTAAGTGTATATAGTAAAAATTTCATGCCAAAAATCAAATTTGCTTTAAAAGAAATTTCTAACATTTTAGCGTTAATAACAAGAGTAATTTAGAATGTATTGACAAGCAAGAGAAAAATGTTATATAATAATGTTTTCAAAACAAATAAGAAACAATTCAATAATTTTTATAAAAAATTAGTTATTAATAAAAATATTCTTCATAAACTTAAAAGAACATATTTATTAAACTTTTATCGACTCGCTCAACGTATATTTTATGAACGAGCACAATGGATCGTATATTTTAAGAGACTTTCTTATAATCTTATAGAAATTCTCATTAAATCGCAAGACTAGGAAATTAAATTCGATTACCGAGAGAACTCTAAAGAAGATCTATCAATGCAACTCAATTACCCATTGGTCGGTATTTACCCATTTAGAATATATATATATATATAAAAAGAATTATTATCGCGCACTATTGCTAACGGTGCAAATTGGCTTTGCAAAACGTTCTCTGTCAAGACCGTTCTGAATTTTGCACGAAATTCAATCGTGCTCACTATGCGCGAATCCGAGCTCGTATCACCGCAAATGTACACGTAAAAGGATTCCGCGTTACGTGGCGGAACGTTTTGCGATTCGTATTTTGGAAACTCATTCAATTCTGACCGCTTGATTTTAGTGTCCCTTTA
Source organism: Leptothorax acervorum (assembly GCA_035220615.1). Taxonomy (NCBI): domain Eukaryota; kingdom Metazoa; phylum Arthropoda; class Insecta; order Hymenoptera; family Formicidae; genus Leptothorax; species Leptothorax acervorum. The sequence continues at coordinate 1,125,526 of JASTWQ010000039.1, read as the reverse complement.
TTGTGAATATTTTATGCTTGAAAAGTAGTATCGCGTGAACACGCATTTTGTACAATACATACATATTAATATTTTAACGATAAAGTATGGGAACTAAGATACGATTACGGAAATATTTGCGAATTAATGCTACTTTTCTGGAAATATTATTTAAGCTTAAACTTAATTTACGTGACATTATCGTCACAGCGCGGATAAATAAAACAAACTTAATTTGTCAATTGTTCGTCAACAATCGGCAGACACGTGTTATGAAGTAATAAAATAACATACTTGATCGGTGATTCAACCAATGGTGTTCTCGGACGGAATGTATTTCTCAAGCTGAACCTGTATAGACTTATTTCGTTCCAAGAACTAGTAGAACATGCCCTCAAAGTTTTGCCACACCTCAGAAACTCTATCTATGTAACAGAAACATATATATGTGTACATTATACATAGAACATATAATCACAACTTATAATTGCATCTCTATGAGGTTAGCACATTCTCAGATTTTCGATGTATTAACCGATACCGGTCTTGACTGATCTTTCCCAAGAAGTTCTAGAGTTTCTAAATATATTTAAAGAAAAGAACTGATGATTAAATGAAAAAGATACAGATTCCAAAGTCAATTTCACATAATTATCTAATATCGAAATTAATTAATTATTTTATGTCAAAATTAAAAACTATATATATTTATAGTTTATACAACAATATTAATTATGATATAGAAAAACACGAAATTTCCAGAAACATTTTAGAGAAATAAAAATTGGACACAAATGGCCAAATAATCATGCGGCTTGCAGAAAGTCGATGCCTCGGTGCAGTTACGTAGTTGCACGCATGGTTTGTTACGAGAAAATCCTTCTAGTTACTTCACTTGTAGTAACACCACGCGCAGCAGCGGAAGTCGGCCCGCGGAATTCGTGCGGTCGGTCGCACAACGCCGATCGAGGTCGGATGCATTTATACGAAAATAAAAGATACATGCGTACGCGAGATTTCACTAGTGTCCAGCCGGCTTGGTTTCCTGGCTTTCCCCGCGAAATATTCTCTCTCACGCAAAATCGGATGGGGCTTCTCAATCCGCTTTGTATTTCGAAAAGCGCTAATATCGCAATATAATAAATTGTTTATTTAACATTTCGTAAACGTGTCTAAAATATGTGTCTAAATCTTTTGAGCTTCCTATATTTTATAGGCTCGCTTGAAGCTTACTGTTGTGTCACGTTTCGAATATTTTACGTTTACGATATCGAAACTGTATTGTACAATATCTGAACAATATCGAAGTTACATGAATGTCAACAACTTTTAATCCTCATTTCAAATCGACCACAAATTGTAACTTTAAAATTGTGTACATATTATTATATTATAGAGATTGCTATTATATACAATATAATAAAACGATCTTGAAATCGCTGGGCAGAATCGGGCAAATAAAACATTTGCATTTATGCGGCGCACTCATAACGCGTATTACATAAAGGTTTCAGCGTGTGTCGACCACAAGTGAAATCGGACTGAATGCTAAAGCGGAAATTAAAGTTCAATAACTTCATTATTAGCGAATACGCGCGATTGCCAGCGAATTCCTCAACGCTGTGTGCAAATAGGACGTAAACAGCAATTTCGAGTTATTTCAGTATTAATCAAAATATGCATTTTCGATTTATTTCATTCTTTTTTCCAGAATAAAAGTACGCACGAAACTTCTCGTCTTTTATCTGCATAAAACGTGTTTGATGTAAAACTCACGTTGCCATGTAAAACAAGCCGCGCTCGAGCGATAATCCGGTAAACAAAATTTTCAATGAACACAGTTTATCCCCATCGCGTTTTCTATCGGGCCGATAATCTCCTTCGTCATACCCGCTATCTACTTCCATGCAAATACATTCGCAATAAGCTTATCGCAGTCGTATTCGATTAACACTCGGAGGCCCGTGTACGACTGATGTCGGATTTCGATGGAAATTCAGATTTACGAAAATCGCATTTTTCTCGCGTCGCGGATAAACATGGAGAGAACTGTGTATTTCCGATTCGACGTTGCTGCGGCGGTTTCGGTGACGGAACGATGGCACGCTGCCGTCGATCCTTTTCATAGATTCAACAACAGACTTCTCTCATCGCGGTATTTCATGATATTGTGATTGCGCTAACTCCGTCACGCGTCAAATGCAGACAACTTAATCGCGAGCTGCTCGTATTTTTCGTGGCTTTTCATATATTCGCGGGAAAGTTAATCTTATTAGAACGCGCGGAATGATTTTCACAGTCCGGTCGTCACATTATTAGTTCAATCGGGTATGCTGTAAACATCAGGTATTTAATTACGCACACGTGGAGCGACTGCTTTCAATAAGAGCGTTCACGCAACCCGCGTGCTTTTAAGCGTTGTTTATTTAAGCTGAATTTGTCGACTTATTACGATTGATTAACTCATATTCATTCATATCGTTATGTGCAGAAAGAGAAAGAGAGAGAATTATTAATTAAATCGGTAAATAAAAAAATTGTTACTTTTAGATAATAATTTTACATAAAGTTTTTTGCATATCGCCGATATTTTAAATTTTATTGCAAAATGTAAAAAAATGTATTTAAAATATAGAAAAAAAATGTACTCTTAATTTACAGAAAATAAAGATTTATGAATAAGTTTTTACAGAACAGAAAAAATAATAATTTGTATAAAATATAATATATAATTTGAAAAGAGCAATAAAAGCAAATTTTATTGCTCGTTAATAAAATATTAATTGGCTCATATTAATGGTCAATTTGGTTAATATATTTGTACATACAATTAAATTACATTATATACCAAATATACAAATTGCTGTTTTATAAATGTATTGCCAAATTAATTGCATTAAATACTGTCTTTATAGGTTTTATATTTAATATCGTTTACAAAACATTTTTACTTGCAAACGTACGGTCAAATTTTTACGGTAGCCAAATAACAAAAAGATAACTATCGTCGATAGCTTTACTATCCATTGCTGTTGCAGGAACGTTGCGTTCTGAAAAACTAAAAAACGCGGATCGGTATCGGAGACTGAAGCTCTCAAAAATGCGTTATACAGCCATATGCGTTGAAAATTCAACTCTGAAATTTGCGATCCTTTGAATTCGAGAAATCGTATTTGATTCTACTACAATTTCATATCACTTATTTACTGTGGCATGCAAGCATTGCAGGAAATATCAAGCACTTTATTGCACGGTGTTGGTTTTTTAATTGACTCTCGACAAACTCGTTTTTTACATATTCAAAAAAACGCGTTATCAGAGTTATTTAAATTTTACATACCAGTTCTAATACCATATCCCTTGATCGCTTTCCATACTAACTATGTAATTGTACATATAATTCTATCGTTTAGTAAAAGAATTGGTGTCCCATATTTTAGGATACAGTCATCGTTAGAGCTGTCGATATACTTTTGGTTTCGTAAATAACGCATCGTAAATAAGGTCTATACAAATTTATTCTTCTAATAGGTTCCGGAAATAACGATAGTAATAATTGTTAAGAATTGCGCTCAGTGTTAAATTAATATCTATAACCAAATTGACACTTTTGGCTGGAAACGACTGCATCCGCATCCGTCTTTCCTCCTTTCTTGCATCATCATTATCGCGACAAGGCAGTCGTTACCACTTTAATCGCCTGCGAAGGGTCCGCGCCTTTTTCATCCGCCTCTTGTATCTCGGCTGGCCAGAGAAAAAGACCCTTTTCGGCTTTGCGGGTCGGAGGAAGAAACGTGTAACAAAAACACCGGATGAGTCTCGGGGGAGAGAGAGAGAGACGGAGTGAGAGGGGGGAGGAGAGAGAGAGAGAGAGAGAGAGAGAGAGAGAGAGAGAGAGAGAGAGAGAGAGAGAGAGAGAGAGAGAGAGAGAGAGAGAGAGAGAGAGAAAGAGAGAGAGAGAGAGGCGAAAAGCCACAAGGCATGAAAGAAAGAAAGGCGCGAGCTATTAGGGTCGCGCCGGCAGCCTTGCCATTGAATTAGAATTTCCGAGTCGTTAATTTCCGCCGGCTCCGTAGAGAGGAAAGGAAGAAAGGATATACGAAAGGAAGAGATTCTTCGAGGGAGAAAGATGGATGAATAAAGGGACAGAATACGTGGGCGTAAAGTAGCAAACGGACGAAAGAGGGTGGTAGGACGCCGCGGGTGGATTTTTAAAAGAAAAGGGCAGAAACACATGGAATGACGAAGAAGAAGGGTGCAAGTTCCGCAGGAAGCGGAGAGAGCTTTCCTCTTTTTTTTCCCCTATCGCTTTCCGCGGTGACGCCGGGATAATTTCTTCTACGGGCTACTTCATCCTGCACGCTCGATTAACTCCTCTTCGAAAGAGTGCGGTCGCGGGACCTTGCGCAGTCAACGGTGCATGCGATCCGCGGTTGCATAATGCGATAGTTCCAGACGCGTGCAACAGTAGCGACTGCTTGGGATTGCGATTTTAATGCGCCGTCAGATTTTTCCTTTTTAAAGCCGTGTGTTTCCTACTGTCTGATAGACGTTTACTGAGCCGTTGCTTGTATTGGTCGACGCAGAAGTGGCGTTCTATATATAAGAGTTTAGAAAAGATGATTACAATATAAAATAGAATAGAAATTCGAGACATCGAGCTGACGCGAGAAACTGAATGATTTTCTTATCTTATCTAAAAAAATAATAATTCTGAATACATATGTGCATTTCTATATAATTCTTGCTTATATTATCGGAATGCACATAAAACATCAGCTTGCGAGACCACGTCTGATCGACGAATGAAAAATAATTAAAACGTGCGAGGCTCGGCAGTATAAACGGAACTGAAGAGAGACATAATCCGCGGTAATACCGTGCGAGCGCTGTTTCGCGAGAAATGGCGATTAATTCTTTCTCGCTCCCGCGTGCCGATTTGCCGCCATTTATGACAGATAACTTGATTAATAAAAATAACGTCAACCATACGTGCTTCATGCCTGAACACGCCTGCTGTTCGTTCGGAATACTTCTCAGTTACGAGGATATCGATATCGATCGACAATGGTTTACATAAGGCTATAGTTATTTTTCGGTGAGAAAAGAAGAGCGTGAGCATCTCCTCGTTGAACTTCGGCGTGTTATAACATAATATGTTCGAGAAATCGATTGCGTAACAAAAACCTTCGCTTACGCCTATTGAAGAATCCCATAACAAAAGAGAAGAATAACGCGTATATTTTGCGGGTTTCTAACGTTATTGTACAGTCGCGGTCAGAGTAGTTGCACCACTTAAAAAACTAAACTTATTTTTAAATAACTATAACTATAACTTATAACTATAACTTATTTTCCTAAACTTATTAAAAAAAAAAAGTGTTGCAACTACTCTGACCGCGACCCTACGATGTAGTGCAATTACTGCGATTACAAAAACTGTGCAATGATGATCCAAATAGTCGATGGTTATGAAAGAATAAACTTCATTGCAGTAAAAGGTAGAATATGAAATGTTTATCGTGTTTCTAATGCACGAAATAAAACGTTAAATCGAGAAAATTCTTGAATGTATATTTCAGAGTTTATCATCATACGAATATTGAAACATTTAATCTTCTACGTCACGCGTTTTACATTTATGTTTCGAATTTGACGTATGTAGCGGTAATATATAGAAATAAGGTGCGTGGACCACACTGTACATTTAAATTTTTGATACTTTTCGGGACAGAGTAATTCAATTGGCACGTAGTACGGCCTTGAAAAAGGGCACGGTAATTGCTCCCTTGTGATGCCAAAGGTGATGTGCCTAGCGGAGTTAAGAGGCTAAAATTGGAGAGTGCCGCCACAGACGAGCGAGAGAACGTCAATTTAGTAAAGTAATTAAATAAAGTAATCAAAAGGATTAGATTAAGCAGTTTGAAGCACTAAATGAAACAACAAGGACATAGAAAGCACTGTATTCCACGAGTGAGTGACGTTTTTAGTTACGCAGTATTTAATCTGAATCCAGTGGAGAAACGGTTAAAATTCAATAACGTAATTTTTTTTCATATATTGTACGAACGTGAGTTCACTGTCGGTGGGAAACATGCGTTGGAATTTTTGCAGAATTCGCAGAAAGATAAGTAAGTATGAATAAACACGTATTCGCGTGTTTTAAATCCGCGCGGTGTACGTTATTTGACAAACATTTATAATTTAGCAAACACGTACATACAAAAGCAGAAAACATTGCTTTTTTACTCGCACACTTCCGCGTTACGCGTTAAAATTATCGATCGTTAAAAAAGATTATCGAGATGCTGAGACACTTTTTGGTTTCGTTAATGAGTTATATTCGTTATTATCCATTTGTTCGTATTCTCCAAAGTGTTTCTTAGTAATAGTGAAAGCGTTTACTCTACACATTAGTCGTCCGGCGGGATATTGATTGAAAGGAAGTCAGATGTGACGTTATGAATTTCACTCTGTCTTGCGCGTGTACCTCGCCGTGTATTTCCGGCATTACGATACGCACGGTTTCAATTAACCGGCCGTCGATGGACGTTCGGGAGGGAAGATAATAAAAAGACGAGCGAGAGAGGGTGCGGATAGCAAGTTTCATTGACTTTTATGCGCTATGAGCGCGATGGCGAAACACGGAGAAACGCGATTGGCGCACCACGCAGGTGGGAATTCGTTGCGTAAGCACCTCGGTGCATTACGTTATCAGCCTGGCGTGTTATTATGTTATCATTTTTCACGGAGCTGCGGGGAAAGTGCCAATGGAGTAAATTTAATTATGCGCCTTAACGAGATGTATCGGGATCTCGCCGACCGCGACGTCGCAGAAGAAAAACAGAAAAGTATGAAATAAACGAACCGCGTTTCCTCGACGATCTTTATCGCTTGCGGCTGTATTGATTGGGTAGCACGTACCATCAACAATATTCTTGCTTCATAAAGGTAACGTTTCATGGATGACAATTCTGATAAAACATTTAAAATTTCTGGATTTCTGCGTTATGAATTATGACTTACCTCACCGGAATTATTAAACAAAATATTGTGTACATCACTATTTTTATTAAATTATTTTATCATAATTATCAGTCAAATAATATTATTCTGAAATATGTATTATTTCTTATTGAGTTTACACTATCGTTATTAATTGAGAAATTTTATATGTTATTTTAAATAATTGAAAATAATTATTTAACTTCATATTTAATTTTAAATTTTTATATTACAATATTATATTTTATATTTTATTTTATGTATCGCTTTTGTTCATGTAACATTGGAAATTCTTTGAAAATGATCATGCGTTATCTCTGAAAAAGATGTGAGAACTTAAAATGCTATTCGCGTAGGAAGAAGAGAAGTAAAGAACGAGTGCGCACATTCGCGGTTTACTTCGAAATGTCTTTTTTACAGCTCATGCCATGCTGCCAGTAAACTACGCGTGTTTACTGCCGCAAAGACCGACGAATGACAACATTTCCGTAAGAATTCTTGAACACTTCACGAGGCTTGTTATTACCGACAATCGTCATTTTGTCCAAATTTTTCTAAGCGTGCGGTGCTCAATTGCTGCTGGAAAAACATTTAACGTATCTTATTCATTTTATATTATATTATAAGCATTCACAACAAATTTGTCTTTTTTAAATACGCACAATGGTAATTTTAATTATTTATCTTTTTAATTATTAATAAAGGAATCTGTAATGCACGAATTATACCATTTTATCATTATCAAAGAGGCTTGCATTATTTCTTCATTTTGCACTCATCATTTATTATATGAATGTTCAACGTTAATTGTAAATCATTAATAAGCAATAAATGCGTTGCACAGCCGTATTCATCTATTTCATGTAATCCAAAACGACTATACTTATTTCCAGTCAGCGACATTCTTTGGTCCGCGAACATTCAGAGTATTTGAATATCCGCGGAAAATTCCGCGAATGCTCGGAGAATTTTCATAGTTGGCGGCTTCGCGCCGCGTTGGCGCCGCTTCATTTCCGCATCTCTGAGATCATCGAACCTGACTGCTCGCCGACACGCTCGTTTCATTGATGTGAAAATGTTCAAGAGCATGCCGAGTCCTTTTTACCGAATTGCGTGGCACGACGACACCGGCAAGAAAAACGAGGAACCGTGCATCGCACGCTTTTCTTACCGGTGAGTGAAAGGTGATATTAAGCGGGACCTCGCGTAATTCACTTCGGCGCTTATACAACTTTCGTGACGGCAAAATGAAATTTGGATGTTGCACGCGAGCACAATTTCATATTATACCGATTGTTCTTGTGCGGCACTATTACTTCTGCGAATGCGTCCGAATGATTACTGACAAATTGCTAAGAAAAAAATGTTATTTTATCATTACTGTGTGTCTCGTTTTTAGATACCTACTTGATTTGAAAGTCTAGCATGTTTTTGGTATAAAATTTGATGCTTTTATCACGCCTAATTTATCATCAATATCGGATTTCGAATATAAAAGTATGTTAAACAATATTCAGTTAACTCAATCAATCTGACATTTCGTTATTGATTCGAATACTAAATTTAATTATTTGTTTATGTCCTTATACGCTTCAGACTTTTTCTTTGTTGGGCAAAGACGATTAAACAGACAAGTAGCTGAGTATAAACTCTGGGACATTAACGGGCAGCGCTTTTGCAATGGGACTCGCTGCTATAATGCATTAAAGTTAAGGACAAAGTTATGAAAAGGCAGCAGGAACAGAATAATGGCCGAGATTCATGACGGAGAAAAGTAGTTGAAATGTTCCGACGAAATACATGAATTTTCTTAATGTTTCGTCGAGAAGATTAGTGCTCGGTTAATGAGTAAGTCGTAAAATAAACGATAATGCAGCTCATCGGAAATTTACGGCCGGCCCCACCCGTTAAAATCATATCTCGATCTCTGTGAATTGTTAGAAATTAATAAGCGGTTTAAATACGTTACCTTCAAGTTTGAAGATGTGTCATAAAGTTCGGCTAAAGATTCGAGATTATTAAACTTTGCGGTCTGACTTTGGCGTGTGCAGCATTAATTTGAAGCCACTTTAACAGTCGAGAATCCTGATCGTTCCCCTGAAGTTCAGTCAATTACACGCTTCATTAATTTCCGGTGGCGCACATCCCCCCCCTGTCAATCGATGGGAATTGTTCCCGCGCAGGAATCACGCAAATTTCATGATATATTGCAGATCCGACATGAAAAGCGATTAATTCGTACGCTGCGTTACGCTTTCTATCGTCAGGTCGATGATAAATAAATTAATTGCCGGTAGTTATTACGCGTCAAGTGTGCAGTGTCATAGACTTATGTGTATGCTTATACATTTCGTAATTTTGTCTCTTAGCATGCAGCATTTACTTATTTTATTATTAACTCGACCTGAAGCAATTGCGCGACGTATTTGCGATTAATTTAACTTACTAATGTATTTGCGTGTGTGCGCGCGTAATATACGCTTAGTTAAGTGCGGGGCCGTGGAATGCTATGCATTTTGCAATTATCGTGCATTAGCTGTGTGTATCGAGTATATCGATTTGAAAGGCCGATAAGGACATATGGAATATAATTGTAAGTTCGAGAATAAGCGCGCGACGGAATAAAAGCTAACGTTGCGCCAACGCAACGTGATTTCACGCGTAATGTGCGCGCGGGTACAAGCAAATTCCAAAGAAATCTACAATAAGACCATTCGACAATTGGTTTTCAATCTTCGATGTCGAAGAATCTTTCAGGGAGAAAGAGAAGCAAATGTCGCAATAGACTTCTTCAGATTTTATTGGAAAATTTTACCTCTTTAATAAGAAGTACAAAAATAATTTAATTTATTTAAAATATGTCACACGCAAAACATATGCATTTAAAAAAATATATATATATATATATAGAAACTGATACGCGCAATTAAAAAATTTATTTATTAAAAATTTATTGATTTAATAATAATTATCGCGATATGTGAGAGAGATTCAATGTAATAAAAATATATTATATAATTATCTCATTAATAAAATTACAAAGTGATAGCAGTGTTTTTAATATTTAAGTTTTTATAAAATAATGTTGAGTAGAACAAATTCATCTTTAATATTAATGAAATTTTATTAATATCAAAGATAAATGTGATTTTATTTTAATAATTACGATATTATTTTAAATTACATTGCGCTAAAAGATTTGCGTAATTAATAAAAACTAAATGTTCTGTCTGTAATTTCCTAAAGAGAATTAAAATTTACTTTTCTTTATATCTTTTTGTCTTTATACAAATCTGCCGTCGAAACATTGTATTACAATTCTTTTTCCAGCATTAAACCCTTTAATAAATCTCTCTTCATCTTCTTTAATATTATTAAGACTATTCACACAGCCTGAATGCTTTTATACAAAATTATTTAAATGTCTATTAATCCATAGGATTTTACAGTGATAAAGTGGAAAATATACATCAACATCGCTTTCAGAATATGCTTCCTTTTCAAAGCAAGGTCACGAGCAGCGCGTTCCCTTTATGACATCCCTTTATGACATCTCTAATTTCAAAATCTGTTTCACGAAGTTTCGTATTGTTTAACTAAATTCTGCGCGCACTCCGCTGAGGCACGCACGTACGAATCAGAGTATTTTGTTCTTGTGAATTACAATTTTAGGTACTTTGTACAATTTTATCGTCACTCCCAATTCCATTATTTACTTCGATATTTGCATATTTTTTGGTCACATCTCCGCGAAGGAGAGACGCGTCGTTGATCGACTTGACATAGTTTACACGATCACTGCATTCGGTATGAAGGTAGACGAGATATTTTTTTACATAAACGCCTTCGACAATTGCTAATAAAAATGACCACATGATGAAATAATGCATAGAATTAGTATGATTTGTACAAAAAACAATACATATTTAAGCAATAAAATAATTTTTTGTAATTTAAATTACAATATTGGCGAAAATGAGAGAAATAAATTTGTTTTCTTGTTACTGCCGTTATCGTTCTATGCCAACTTTTAAGGGAAAAGAACATCAAGGTTTCTGAACCAAATGAAGCCGCGGCGAAGTTAGAGATCATAAAATATTCAAAGAACTCGCAAGAGGAAACGGATATCGCGTCAAAGCGAGCTCCGAATGCCGTACGAAGCTCTCTCTCGGAGCTGAAGGAGCTAAAGACGTTTTCACCATGTTAGCAAAGTACTCGAGATGGATCGTATTGGTGATCCGTGAAATTTTCGTGCCCATCCACGGTGGTGCACGGCTTGCACCAGTGTAAACGGTGAGTTTCAACGTCAGTTTGCTTACAGTAACAACACTAAGACGTTCGTCAAGCGAAACCGTCCTTACTCCTTCGGCAAACTGTGGCCATCATGCTTGATTCATGGACTCGGCGGTTCCAACGGATCTGCCCCTTTAGCTTTAGCTTTACTTATGTTAGTTGGCGAATTGTGAGAGGAGATATTTACTTAAAAATTAAAGATATGAGATGTATGAGGCGACTGACTTCCCTAACTGAGTAAATAAAAATTTCATCCATGTATGTAAGTTTCCTTGGTTTCAAATTACTTAATAAATAAACGGAATTTGTAAATAACAAATACAATATTTGTACTTTCACTCTATAATATGTACTCTTTTCGGTCTTATTATTTTATTAACATAGAATTAAGATGGGGAATATAAAATTACGGAGATAAAAATTCTCCACTTATATACATACATATAGATGAACAACTTTATATCTAATTTCTTGAAAAAAAAAACGACAAAAACATGAAAAATATCATGTTATAATAGTTTCTATCTAATATATTTATGTAGAAGTTTGAGCATCTTCAATAAAGGTAGTTTTGGATTTAGATAATAAAGATATAAATTTATTTCTGATCGTAAAGTGACCCGGAAATTTATATGCTCAGAAAACGAGTCTTATAGATTTCCAGCACTGGCAGTGAATTTTGGAACATAGCTATAGAGAAAGAAAGAGAGAGAGAGAAAGAGAAGAAAGGAAGATCATAAATAACAAAGAACTGTAAGTTTAATTATTTGTATATATCGTTAAGTTGAAATTATTATACACGATGGTGACTATACGCCTGCGTTTGTTTATTCCTATTAGGAGCTATTGGGAATAAACGAACGCAGGCTAGGTGTTTTTGCAAATTTGATAAAACTGAAGCTTCAAAGAAAATAAATGTGTGCAAATATATACGCTTTGTTTCATTTAAATGAGAGATGAAGATGTTTAGAAAGATAAAATATTTACGTGAAATTTTCCGCAGATAATGTATCATAATGTTGATCGAAATTGCAACGTGCATTTTTATAAGGAATTTCGCTTGGCGATAGGCGCAAAGAATGCGCGAAGAAGACACATAAAGTTTTACGGTATTTCAATATCCAAGCGCATTATACTGCCATATATTACCATACAATCTTTGTGGGAGATATTTCTTTTCTATGTGTGTTAGAATCGAATAAGATATGAAGTATTCTAGTATACATTCGTCTAATATGGCGTAATATGAGATTAATTTTACAATCGTACAACCAATCACAGATATTCAATAAAAGATTAAAATTAGAAATAATACGAAATTAAACAATAAGAGATATTATATTGTAAAAAAATTGAAACAAAATAAATATACTACCAATTCTATATGTGCATGAGAAATCATAGCCATCGTATTCACTGGATTCGTCAGCTATCGTATTGAATGATTCAATATATATAAATCTATAAACAACGTAGATTCGAAGCCTTTTTCGATAGTACCATGCTTATATTTAATTGAAATAAATTTATCACGCAAAAATATGACGATAAAAAATATATTTATAAGCTTTGATTTTTCAATTTCTATCCTCGTTTGTACCATTTTAATTTCTGGAAAAGTCATTTTAGCGTTTTTGACGTGCAAATTAGTCGTACAGCTAATCGCAGCAAATAAAACTACAAGATAATTGCTTTATTATAATATATCGTCGCATGTTATATTGTAACGGCGGTGACACAACAACAGTCGCATAACTCAATTCTGACGCGTTGAGATTGCCCTCCAAGGCTGCACCGCGAGGAGCCTATCGTGCGAACCGAAGGTTTCTAAGCCTTCCGTTCCCAGCTTTCGGTATTCGAAGCAGAGATTCGGGTAAAAAGAGGGAGAAAGGATAAACCGCGCGAGTGACGGCATCTCCTGAATATGCAACGAAATAATATATTGTCAGTCCAATATCCAATATATTTCCAGCTATGAGGTCCGACTCGAATTATCGCGCTTTCATTTTCTCCGTTATTTTTCATTCCCTCTCTAACCGGCTTTATGTGTGCAATTTCGGCACGAAAACTAGTGAAGGCTTAGAGAATAAAGATAATATACTGACACAAAATTTAAATAGTAATTTATTTATTAAAAGATATTAAGTGGATGAGGTATGAAATAACTTTATGTCTATCTATCGCTCTATTTTTGGAAATTAGATGAATTGGAGTATAATATTTTTGTCGCGTATATTACGTCGGGTTGATTCCGCAGGCAACAAAGAATTAACTCGAAACAAAAAACTGGATGTATAGACAGATTATTGTGTGTGTGTGTTGTATGAGACTTTTTTAATTAATAAACGGTTAAAAAAATATTTTTCGTAATAATTGGATTTGGAAATATATTTATTCCAAAAAATGCTGATACGACAACAGATCGATGTTCAATCCGCACAACTAAAATTACAAAATTAGTGAAATAAACCAAATAAAGATAAAATGTAAAATAAAAAATTTTTAATTCGTGTAGTTTTAGCATCAATTTAATTGAAATTTTATTCATGCAAGGTTGTTAATCAATGGCTGTGTGTTTTAATCTTTTATAATAAAATTGCAACAGTAACAATACACCTATGTACAGATTTTTAGGACGTGTAAAGTCGATGAAGCCAACGTGAAAAAGAAAAGAAGAAACGAATGAAAGAACATTTTGAAAGAGGAACATTCGTAAATCGCGACAATGCGAGAGCACTTGTATATAAGGTGATAAGAGATCTCCAGTTACCTTAAATAACAATTCCGTGATACGAACAAGAGGAGGTAAAGAAGAAAACTGAGAATAGGATGAAGAAAAAAGAAAGGAGAAAAGTAAGACGTAGGGTATGTTCAATACAAAGGATTCGCGAATTCCTGAGACAAGAAAATCACAAAGAAAGACCCATCTAAATTGTTAAAATCCGGTAGGCAATCTAGAAAGTAATCTGGAATACTACTACTGAGCGAGTGAATTTCCTTAAAAAGAGTTACTTATCGTGTCTCTTTATGGCCGGCTACATTTTTGGGAAGGAGACTGCGTTGTGTTTAAAATATCTTCGTCTTTATCCTCTTATCAGTCAAAGATTAAAACCTGTTTGATGAGGCAGTAACGCGTGAAATCTCTCGTTTCTCGTAGTTTTCATTTTTATCTATCATAATTTATCATTTAGTGTACGTGCTATAATAATGTGCTATTGTCAAGGTTTTATCACGAACGCGAGCAGAAGAGATACGAAAACATTAATCAAGCTTCCGCTTTTCACAAGAAAAATTTGTCAGAAAAATTTATATTTCTCACAACATTGATGAGAGAATGCATTACTTAAACTTCTTTCTTCCCATATAAGTTGCATTATTCAACTTGCGTTACTTTACATATCACTTTGAAGATTTAAACAGTTTTACTTGAAGGAGACAAGTGATAATGGAAGTATGCAATTGGGCTTTTCCAGATAAATGACATTTATATTAAGGAAAATTATTTTAGCTTTATTATTTAAACTGTATATCTCTTTATTAATATGCAACACAATAAGAATTTCAATGCACGGATCGATCATTAGTCTCGTCAAATTAGAAATTAGAAGCTTAAACGACTTATATTTCTATTATCAACAACTTTTTTCTTACAAAATTGCTTATATGAATTTAACACGTGTTCTGCCACACATGTAACTTTCTATGTTTTATAATCATAAGATGGAATTATAATCACGCGGTGCAATATTATAATCGTGTTTTATCATAAATAGCATGGAATTCTACGATTCCTGCAAGTATTCAGTTATCTCTAAAAACTGCGTAAAAATTTCTCTGCCGCGCATAATTATGGAACATTCCTTGAGCGGTTCAACAAAGGGGCAGAGAATTCTTTGAATTATTTCCCGAATTCTATCGCTCGTTAGCCCACGCTTGTTCGCATTGCTCATGCATGCTTTAAGGTAAGTTTCACTCTACAACAAGTGCGACGTAACGAGTCAGCACCATGTGCGCGAGAATCAGCAATAAGCAACAGCTGGTCCATGTCGTATCTTCTGTCCGAATAATTCGCGCGTTATAGGCTCCCTCTTTCTCGCGTATTCTCCTCTTCCTTCTATCTTCGCTCAACATGTTATACTTTTCATATCGCTAAACTAGGCCACTTAAATCCTTTTTCCAGTAATATACGTTTTAGCACGTTATGGGGCATAAAAGCACAACGTCAGGAAATCATAAAGAGAAATCTATGTAAATTATTCCTAAAGATAATTGTAGCAATCAACCGGTGCAACCAGTATTGTGCGAAATAACTGCCAGCTGCTTAAAAATAATTTGTCAAATTACGATAATATTCGTTTATTGCACGTTAACGACACGCCAAATGCGAGACTGATCTGTGCTGCAAATTTTCTATGCCGAATGGTAATCACGTGGCGTGTGCATGCGATCGTTACGTGCATCGCCGCACGTAAATGCACATATGTATGCCGTTTGCGTGTGTGTTGCACGCGTCCACCTCGTGCGTGCGCGCGTGTGTTGCGCTAAGTTCTCGTAATAAAACCGGACCTCGCGTCTACGCCTTTTCCCGTTCTGCAGTCTCTGCTCTCGTTTCGATCTTCGCAGGAAGCATTGCCATACCGCCGCGAATTGGATCAGTTCCACCAATGGAAACCGCGATGGACCGATCGAATTTCTAAATGGCCTAGAAATATAAGCCGGAAACGGTTGCTGGTTTAAATACCTAGAGCGAGCTTGATTACGCAGCGCGGTGGAATTCGGGCTTGCAACTCGATGACACGTTGATTAAAAAGTCTTAGAAAATTAGCAACAACTACACAAATGAAAAATTTTGATAAATTCAGATCTTTACGTTCGTTGTGTTTCCATTCACAAAAAAAATCTCGACAAATCATAATTCTCAATCCCCTCAATTCTGTTACAAGAGAATTTAATTATACTTTTAATTATAGATATTACTGCATGTATTACGAGTTTGGAATATCTGCAATAATACGAATAGTATAATAAGCGAGTTACAATTATAGATATTATAAGAGAGTGCAGCATATATTCGCGCGCGTTACATAAATCATCATATCTTTTTATCTCATATCGACGAGAAGAACAGAGATGGTGACCGCTCGGAAGGGAGAAATGGCGTACGTCAATAGTTGGAGCAAATCGGCATATGTTGAACTACGTGGAGATATCCCGGTGCAGCTGCATTACATTAGTGTGAGTGTCATTACTCTCGTCATGCTTCACAGGAACACTTTCACTGCCTTTTAGCTTAAAGTCTGTCTAACGCGACCGACTGCTTCACATACGTTGCAGGAAAATCCACGAGCGATGTACAGGATCAATATATCATCTTTTTGCAATTTACAAACAGCATTTTAGATCTTGAAGTAAAATTTCAAGAAAAAGAATTGTTTATAAATTCGTAATAGAAATAGTATCAAGATATAATTTTCGCATCGCGGAAATCTAAAAATTAATTTAGTTGTAATTGATTCGCATATCTCTACATTATCTATTTTGTTTAAAATATTTTTCCGAGATTTGTGTTTTAAAATATAAAAGTATATTTAAATAAATGTAGACGTAATTTTAATATTATCGGAGAATGATAACACACGGAGAAAATTGGCTTGAATGCAGATATGAAAAGAAGATGAAAGGTACTAGCAAAGACGAGAAAAATTACATGGCAGTAATTTGAATTAAAATATGGCCGGGCCGCGGCTACGTTAGATCACGGTATGACAGAAAACATGGCAAAGAGTTTAATGAACGATCTCGTAATCATGAACGTGCGTAGTAAATATTACCAGACATGTTGTACTGTCTTATAGAATCCATGTTTGTTAATTAATCATGACGGAAGTTTATTCTTCATATCAATGGTTTAATTAAACAATCCTATCATCTGGAAAATTAAAATAACATCCCACATTCATAGTCAAAGGCAAAAGAAATGTGTCGTATAATTTAATAAAATGTAGCTACAAATAATATAAAATAAGCAGTAATTTTTGTTGCTCAAAGGATTTTATTTTTAATAATTATTTCTAAAAATTGATAACTAAGATATTATAACATAAAATAAAGCTTGTTCATTTATCATTACAATTATGATTTTTTTTACAAAAAAATAAGTATTTATCTATAAAACATAATAAAAAAGAAATAGTAAGATAGAAACAAGATTTTACACGTCTAGTATTAGTTGTATTTTATTATAGATGAAGATCGATCAGACTTTATCAATTTTTAAAACTAACGTAGATGGTGTATTAAGAGAAAACAAACAAGTTACCAAAGATTTTCATGAAGATAACGTAGAATCAATTTTATGAGACGTTAAAACTCGGAATTACGAGTTTGAAACTAGCGAGTTTAAAATACTTTAGCACAGCAGCTTTCAGTTACGAGTATTAATAAACTGCAGAAAACCTATATTGGAAGTTTATTTCGAGTTGCTTCCGAGGACTAAACTAGACAAGGAAATTGAGAATTCGTAGTGTTTCTTTTAATAATTTCGCTATAACCGCGACCACCATCAGCAATTAGCAAATTAATGAAAGACAATAAAGAGGTTGCAAGAACTCTTGTTGAATTAACGAAAGGGCAATCGATTCATCTGCAAAGCAGGTACTCGTTTTCCCATCAAGACAACGGACTATCAAAGTGAAAATAGAGCCGTTTTGCATCGATTTACACAATAATTATTCCTAAATTGCATTCTGATTCTCTCGCAATGCATAGCATAACGCTAATACAACACAATCGATTAGAACTTTTCTTATATTTCATTTTATTATTACTGCATTGATAATATTAGTACCTATATCGCCAGATTACTAAAAGCCAGATTTTGCGCTAAATATGTAATAAAAGTATGGCCGATTTTTACTTTGGATGTTAATTGTTAATTAATTGCATCAAACAGATATTATTTAGAATGCATAAATCTAGTGAGTGTTATTACAAGTGCAAGAAATAGAAATAGATTAAATTTATTGAATCCAATGTACCGTAAAACATGTTGTAATAGTATCTCCTTTTTGTCAAGCGAAATATCGTTCAGAAATCAGTGTTTAGAATTTAGGTAATACTTCGTAAGGCGATACAATTTTTCCCGACACTAAAAATACATACATATATATATACATTGCATAAAATTTGGCTCAAGTTCTAGAAAGTTGCACGCGTTAATTAATATACTATTTCTTGCTCTGCTCGTACTTTTCATCGCGTCTCGGCCTTGCGTTTCGAAAATGGAACGAAACGTCTCGCCCGACTTGGTAACTGGACAAAATCCAACTCGCCTTTCGCCCGCGAAATTCAAGACCGGAGTGTTGCAGTTCGCGGTATATCGATTTCCACCTACGACGCTTTTCTATCGTGCGATTCCGGTTTGTTGCGGGTCATATATAACCTTGCAGTGAAGGCGTAGTCGCCTGACACGCCCGAGCAATTCCCACAGCATTGGAGAACTGAAGCGAATGGTCACCATTATGGTGCTCACTGTGACATGTTACCGGTGTTTAAACAGTAAGCTCTATTTTTGGACAATTCTGATCTGCCAAAGACTTACAGATTTCTTATATATCATTAATTAAATTCGCAGATCAATAATAATATACATAGAAATCATATAGCAAATATATAATATAATTAACGTCAAAATAATATTATAAATTAGTTCCCTTTAACAGTCTCTAATATATTTTATTAATATACATATTTTATATATTTTATATATTTTAAGCTCTTTGAAGAAGAATATATATTGGTAAGTAAAAAAGACCAAATTGAAAATAAAAATGGAAGGTTGGAAAACGTTAATTAGATGTGTTTGTTACATGCAAAATTACCAACGTTTGGTGAAATCCGCAAAGCAGATAGGTAATGCTAAATTTGTATCTCCTTTAATTAAACTGGTTCCCGACAAAATGGGTTAGAAGGTACAGAGAGCGAATAAGCTGGTAGCTTTTCTGATGAGCTGCAGTTTCGGACAGAACGGAGAAATAACAACAAGTACAACAACTACGGTGTCATTAGAATCCGTAAAAAACTAAAAACGAGGTAAAAAATAAGCACCAAAGTGAGCTCTGCATTAACTGTATTCCATTTGTATTTTCTATTGCAAAAATATTAGGAGATATTAGGAGATTTGCGCCAAGTGAATACGATAAATTAGTTAATATCAGATTTTTTAAAACTTGTTTTTTTATTATACTTGTTATGTATCTGTTCTTTTTTTACGTGTTACATCGCTGTGTTTGTTGGGCAATATGTGTTATTAAAAGTAGTATGTTACTGTTCCTCCATTGATGTTACGTTATCCATTGATAAAAGTAACTCGTTACCGTTATTATATATATTTTTATTTTATAATAAAAACGTTATAAGTAACGTTACTTTTCAATCTTGTGTCCTATTCCAAACATACAAGCACGAAATTTAGGGAAAAAATAAAATTATTAAGATTTACGCAAAAAACACTTGGCCTGACCGAGTCGTATTAACAACATTAACGTTTTCTACAAATATCTTCTTTGTAACATACTCGTATGTTACACATAGAAAGAAAGAGCACGCCAAGTGTTTTCTTTTGCGAAAATGTTAATAATTTCATTTTTCTCCTAAATTTCTTGCTTGTACTCACCGGCAAAATAAAAGTTACTTATTTGGTTTGATTATATACCGTTGACATAAAATATTTGTGTCGATTTTAATATTGTTTATTTACCTTAGTACCGGTTATTTATTGCGATAAATGCGATAAATAATATATATATATATATATATATATATATGTAATTTTTAAATATCTAAAAGGAATAAATGATGAATTAATTTAAAGTATTAAATTAATAATTACAGTGTAAATATAGGAATACTTTCACTTATTAATTTAAAGTATGTTTACCATTTATTTTGTTTAGCAGCGCCAAGTTTTTTTACGTTGCAAAATAGTTATTAAATTATAAGTTTCAAAATTTAAAGTAGCGTCAAGCAATTTGGAAGGTTGTATATTTACGTACGTTTAGCAAAGCGAATATAAGATTTTGTCGTTTAATAGTATCATCTCTCGCCAGATTTTCATCTGCGAGGATACTTCCAGATGAAAGTAAAATTACTGGTGTGTTAAACTTTAATTACGAACGTTTATATTCCGAAATACTCAGAGGAGTTGTATCCTCGAGCGGGTTTCGGCGTGTCAACCAATACGCTACCGACTACCTGGGGTTTCGGAAGAAGGATAAACTACGGAGCTGTATAAGCGCTGCTTAATTAATTTTAAACCGGCGCCTCTCTCAAGGATGGATCTGCTTTGCCTCGAAGATGCCGGTTCGCGCTTAGCCCGCCCTTAAAAGAAAGCCTAGAGTGAATGATAGTCATCGTTAGTCACCTCGCGCTCCAATGCGTTTCCCCGAATTTATCTCCGGTCCGACCGTGCTGGATTTATTTTTGGCATGATAAGTGAACCTTTCTATCGTCAGGAAGCAGAGAAAGAAGATGAAGAGGAGCAGAGATATACGCTGTAGAGTAGTGTAGAGGATGAGGGGAAAAGGGCCCTTCAGAAGAGAAAGAGGGAAAGAGTGAGGGACTATAGCCGTGATAAAGACGGTCATTGTGCTATGAACTGGCTTTTCAACTTGTTCTCCATCTCTAATGTCTATTTTTTTATCACCCTCGTTTTGCCGAGCGCTGGTGTTTGCCACCTTAATTAATGGTTTTGCTAATGACAGAGTTAAGATGCATGCTTTAAATATCTCGAATCTATCATAAAACTTTGTTTTGCGTAATAATGAATCTTTGTCTATATCTGTAGAAAACTACGAAAGTTGAGTAGACTCGACCAGAAAACGTTACGTGGCGTAGAATATACATACATATAGATGCATTCTTTTCAGCTACGTTTAATTAAATTCTTCTCAATACACGAATAAGTATAATATACACGAATAACATCCTGCACTTTCACTTCGCAGTTCCGCAATTCTCATACGGTTTTTTGCAGTACTTTCTTCTATCTCTCTTTTCAATCATTTAAAATAAAATAATTATATATCCGGACAGATTCGACAGAAAAAAAGGGGGGAAAAACCGTAAAAAGTACAATTAAAAGGAATAGATCTGGGGTAAATTCTCAATTATACCTTTTTGACGTCTTTTTAAAAAAACGTATCAGTTAAAGATTCAAGTAGATTGTTCATGATATTTTTAATGTGATCACGTCGCCAACGATCGATAGTGTGCTTGCTTTTCATTTCAGATTCGTAAGAGCTTGCAGACTTGTAATTATATTAACAAACACTCACAGATAAGTTGTGCTTTGGATATTTTCACTTTGATATCTAAACGAAATGACCATAGAAACGACTTTGCAAAGAGTAATTGTACCGTGCAACAAAATTTTCTTTATTACTGAAGAGGAGACTTTTATTAAATTGTTTGCATCGTATATCAGATTTAACACTGCGCCGTCAACTTCTATTATCTTGAAGTTTGCATGTCAGAAACTTTCCGCCCCGTACTAAATGTTTATTGGCAATATGAAAATTGAATTTTAATGACTTGCTGAGATTAATAGTAGAAAATTTGTCGTAGCATTTTGAAATAGATGTTATTACGATTGTATTATTACGCATGAACATTAACGTGCAACTTTAAAAAGTTTCCAAATAATATATTATTCGGAATATGTAATTGTTGGAAAAGACGAAAAAAGATATTTTTTATCTCACGCACATGCACTCTTTTACTGCTCGCACAAAGTAAAGTCTATGATAAAATTATTATATTTAACATCAAAATTAATGTCGAGAAACAATTTTATATCTCTCTAAAATTGTTTCTATTTATGAGACACAATTAAACTTTGTGTAACAATTTCATGAAAGTTGCAACAATTCCATGAAATTTGTTGAAGTTGGTAGTAAAATATTAAACTGCCACATTATTGAAAAGCACAAAAGCTGTATGTACAATGAATCTCGTGGATTAAAAATAAATAATTTTAACCACATAGTTATGATGCACGTATAACCGAAAGACGATCGCGAAACTATGACAAAGCGAGAGGAGGCAGAGTCAAGGATGAAAGTCGTTGTCGTTGGCTGGCTCGTTGGGTACCAAACGATCTGGCGAGGATCCAAGGCACCGGCAATCGATATATACGCGCTAGCTTATGAACAATAGACTCGAATATCGCCGCAAATAAACGGGGCCACAATTTCGACTGAGCGACTCAAGCGAGCTTAATATATAGGTATATATAAAACTCTCCTCCAGAGTGTTAGAGAGCAAACATTTCGTAAGAAAGGATGCTTCCACAATAAGAATATTTTGTTTGCGCCTTGAACTTTCAAAGGAAAATGCCTGTTTTCAAAGTGCATTTTTAAAGTTTTAAATAACGAAAAGTAACGAAAGAATATTATACATGATAATGAAACAAAATAGTCTGGCAATTAAAATCATCATCACAGTATGTAAGTTGAAATTTGTAAGAAAAGTTTAATTAATATCTATATTACTGACTTTTCACTTAAAAATGTCACTTTAAAGTTTTACTAACAATTTAGGTCAAATCTCGTATAAACTAATAAAAAAGTAATCATTCATGCACGCGTAATAGTACGACGATGCATTGAGTTACGAGAGAGATGATTTAATTTTGAGTTGGCCAAATTTCTAGCATAGCGCCGCGTCCGACCATCCGTAATCAAATGTTGCAAAAATAATTGTGTCAATTAAGATAAAATTATTTTATCGAAAAAAATACATGTCTCTGAATACACAACATGGTATATTAGCATACTGCAATCCTAAAATTTAAAATATTTGAAATGTTTGCATAAAATAGTTTCTATAATTTAATACTGCTACTTTATTCATATAACATAATACAATGTATTCCGTAACACAAAAGATAATTAAGGCCTTTACAATTAAAGCGATCTTTTTGTTTCATTATTTCTTGACTTACAAAATAAATAAGTTTTAAAAGTCTCGTACAAAACGGAGTACAGTTATGTTAATTCAGGTAACGGAAATAAATCGCGTTTGATCACAATCGCGTTTGATCATAATCGCGATCATACGTACAATGTATACAATTGGTTTCACCGCGTCAGCTAAATATGAGAAAGACAAAGCGTGTAATTAATTCCGCCCGTAGAAAGAAATCGAGGTGCAGCCGAGCGAGGCACTGGCGTTAAGAATACCGAATTCCACGCGAAATACGATCGTTCGGGCGCAAAAGCATGTTACAAAGCTCTCGGGCGTTGCAATCCGAATAGCTTGATTGAGGAAAAAGTCAAGAGGAAAGGAACACAATGCTATATGGGATTACTGACCGATATTTGTCGCCCGCGACGGCAGATTTCTATCACGCAAGTTCGAGGAATATCTTGAAAAAGTATGAAAGAATGAACGGTCGGGGAAAAAAGAGAGCGTTTGCCGGGTCGCTCTGTACTTGATTTATCTATTGTACGCGGGTACAGACGTGTCCATAGAGCTTTTCTGAAAAGAAAAAAGTAATTTCTGCGTGCTGCTATATCCGTGATGCACTCGCTGCACCAGTGAACAACTTACTTTAACTCTTTTGCGTTGAAATTCAACCCGCAGCTATTGCAGTACATTCGAATAAATCGCGGACATGTGGTGCACTTTGAAAATTGTTTTATGCAATTGCAGCAGAGAGAGAGAGAGGGCTGATTTGTACAGAAAATATTCCGTACATATCGCTCAGTGTTCTAGTAAAAAATATTGAAGTTAAAATTCAGAAAAATATATAGGTCATTTTAGAGCTGTCAAACATTCATTTTGCTCAGATTATTGAATGATAAAAAATAATTTATTAAATTTGTACAAAAACTTAAAATATAAATCCAACGTCAAGCATTGATCCGAAAAACTGTTCTGCAAATATTTCAAAAATTTTATCAGTATCCCTGTGTAAATGTTTGTGTCTCCCGAAATTGCAATGTTGTTTGTGTTTAATTACTGTTATCGAATAAAAATTACAAATGTATACTCGAATACGAAATTCGCAGAATTCACGCACAAAAGAGAATATATTTGTGATGCCCGCTATTTGCTATTGTTCAAACCATTATCATATACATACTTCTTTACATTCATACGTATAACATCACGTACCAAATTGCAATTTAAAATAAAAAGAAAATTATTCCCTCGCAAATGGTAAATAGAAGAGATGGAATAATGTACGTTCGTTAATATTTCATTAGTTTATTGAAGAGGAAATTGTCATGCAAACACTTATTGAAATGCGCAACTAAATTTTACGTATTGCTCGATATATACAATGCTTTATTGTTCATTATACAAATCTTTATAGCATTAAAAATAAATCTACAGCTACGCCGTTGTTTTAGTAAAATTTATTATATTATTTGCGTGATTATTATGGTATAAATGTACTGCTGATACCACGGTCATCAGTAATAGGTAAGAAGTTCGCGTTTTATATGCCACGGTCATCACGCATATAGTAATAGGAAGTCTACTTTTTATATGTCGCTGTCACGGACAGTTTATTATCCCATTAAGAAAGGATATCACGAGGGATGAGTTACATGCTTTCGTGAAAATTTTGTCAGCAGTTTTCTTGGTGTTCAGCCAGAGTGTCACTATACATTACTAAAAGAGACACCATGGAACAGCGAGATGTCGCGACGCGATAACGTTTGATGATAATTGAACGGACGATTTTTCTACTGAAGAATTATATGCTGAATGTGTATAGTACAATAATAAAGAAATATTAGATAGTACACCGCTGTGACAGACACATCTTAATTTAATCGTCCTTTTCGATAACGCGGAGAAAATATATTGAAGGGATAGTCAGCTAGAATTCGCAACGGCGGAGAAACTCATTAAAAGTTTTTTTTTTGTTCACTTCCGCGTTGATCGATAGATGAGCAAATGAAATAAACTGCTCATTAGCTTTTAGCGAACCGTGACGTTTCGATTCAATTTAATTCGCGCGGAAAACAGTGTCCTTTTTTCTCACGTTTTACCTTCTCTTCAGGGAGCTTAGTTAAATCGTGGTATTCAACGAGAAAGTATACGGATTCATAAATCAGAAATAATAAGAGTGAAAAAAAGTTTTAATTGTCACGATAAAACGAACATTTTTAACAATAATTGTTGATAAACCTGTTAGTTATTACTTTGCGAGTGCTTTCTGCATCATTGAACTTATGCATATAGCAAGGTTACGGTAGTCGCTTAGCAAGCAATAATGAAAAATTACTTGGCAACCTAAAAAAGAAATTGATTACAATAAAGGAGATAGAGAAGAGTCTTGTTAGTGGTAATGACTTCTTGAGAACCCATTGCTATTATAAAGCTTCAATACATAATATATCATCACCCTGTAACACATAATTCTTATTACTTACTAAAGTTAAGAAGTAATTTACTTACTAAAGTATATCATAACAAGAGCCGTAACTTCAAGCACAGCTTAAAATTTAGAAATTTACATTTTTCACATTTACATTGAATGCCATTTAAAAATGTTAGTTTTTGTACTTTTGCAGTGAAGGATAATCTAGAATAAAAACATTAATAAGTTAAAATGTAAATAGAAACTGGACTATTTGATAACATATAAAAGATAATCTGTTAAATAAAAAAAATTTATTACGAATTTTTATCACTTATATTTTCATTTCGTGTTAAAAGAACTTAAAAATACTTAAAGATATATATTTACACTGACAAAAGAGACCCCACGGAAGTAACCCTCTCCGATTTTGATGAGCTTTTAATATGTTGTATTCTAGATCAAAAGGAGATAAAGAAACACATGTTTTTTTTATACGTGCCCAATGGCATGTTTTGAAAGTAAACATCTCTTTGAAGAAAAACGGTTTTTTCACACGTATAAAAAAATACGTGTCCCATATTTTTATATAGAATATATAACATGTTAAAAGCTCGTCAAAATCGGAGGGGGACACTTTTTGAAGTTTCTTGTGAGATTTAAAGATATATTTATACCATAATTCCCTTTGAACTTAAAAAATCGGAACTTATTATCGCCCGAGCATTAAACAAAGGTTATAATTTTCTGTCCATATAAAATTATAAACATCATACTCCGTGTTTGTATTATATTGAATGTATATAACTAGCGATTACAACGAATGTGTGTAGAACAAATAAGTCTAATGAATGTAATTATTATATGTAACAAATATGTAACGACATTGTTATTCTAGTGGCTTAATAAGAATTATAAAAAAATTAAATTTGTGCGAATAAATCCTTGCTCGATGAAGTGACATTGAAAGATTTATAATCCCGGACGCAAATAAATGGACAGCCGAAATATTCGTTTTAAAAATCTGACAGTTTAAGAACGAATATTTACGTCCGAATAACTGATGATGGCGAGAGACGTTTAGGAGGGCATCAAATCGTTGATAAATGCGAACTTTATCTCAATCCTCTTTGCATAGGAAGCGGTCAGGGTCGTTGTTCACTAACGCGGATAAGACGACTTTGCTTCACTTTGTAGTCTTCTATCTGTGCTCTTCCAGAAAGCGTAGAATCAACTTTAGACACTCCATTCTCCTTCCTCTTACGCGCTCTCTCTCTCTCTTCCGGCATTTCTTTCCGTTCTTTCCGCCCTTTCCCCGGGACCGCAGCACGGAGAACCCTTCAAGCCATTTTCGTAGTCGATATGCGTTGCCTCGCATATCCCTACTTATTTCTACTCCTTAAACCTCTCTTAAGCCTCTTTCGCTATTTTCCGCTAAGTTTCATAGTTTTAGTTAACACTACTTCATACTCGCGCTATCTTCCGCCGACACACAGTGCAAAGGATGTAAATATTTAAGATTTTCATAGCTCTTACGCTTGTAATATAATTAGAAATTTATCTCGCAAGTGCGAGAGAGAGAGAGAGAGAGAGAGAGAAAGAGAGATATTATTAACGATTCTTGCGCGCCTAGTAAGGTGATTCCTCGCGCGCGGAACCTCGCTCTCCCGCGTAAATCCTGCGAGATGAAGCTTTAATTCCTTCCCGCAAAACGTACGACGCGAACATTGTCAAATATACGAGCTTAATTTGGGAGCGTGGTCAGAGGAGACGGGCACAGTAATCCAGGGAAGCAATTTCGGTTCTTCATCAGACTGCCTTATGTACTTAAAACGAAAAGAGGGTGCCCTGCGTACTATTCTCGCCCTGTTCACCTCCTACCTTCCACCATCTCTTCTTTCCGAAGGTGCTTCGCGCGGCAAAGCTCTGTGTGGGCAAGGCAATTTTTAAACCGTGTCACCGAAGCCTACGTAATAGCACGAGATTGGATTGGTGAAGTTGTGCGATCGTTCTGCGAGAGACTGCAAGAAGTGGATCTTGCGCTTCGGGCCAAAGTATGGTCAGTGTCGAGGAAACTCGGTAATCCAGATAAGATGCAACTCTGTTTCTTGCAGTGAACCTTCGAGGAGAGACGACATCGTGAGTCGCGAGGCTCCTTCGATTCAATATCGCTCTCGTCGTGTATCGTAACTTCCTTAGGATTTTTACTTCAGAAAACAGATAACATTATACGTATATAAAATATGCGAAATCATAGAATTTTAGATCTTTCCAGATTTCGAAGTCTCTTAACAATTACAAGCGACTGAAGATAGACTTTTACTGATATAAACTTTGTAATCAGATAATAACAAAGTCTCTTTCGAAACTTTACGTATACACATTCATCGCAATGTAGAAATTTATTCGGACTTCCGGTTTCGTATACTCTCTAATGACTGCACGCTTGCGTCGCGAAACGACGAGATGGTCAGGGTCGCGGAAGTCCGCTAACCCAGATAGGCGGATGCAGGCTCGTTTCGTTGTGGAGTTGTCTTCGGCACTGCGCGCAGGATGTCGAATGAGGATTCCGTGTGTTTCGTGTGCATCATCCTTTTCTCTTGCCCGTCTCCGTTTCTTTCTTTCTCCTTTCCGATGCTTCTTTCTCTCTCAGGCCGCTATTATCTCTCTCATTCTCTCTCGTTCTCTCTCTCTCTCTCTCTCTCTCTCTCTCTCTGTCACTCTACTAAGCACCCCTTTCAAGCTACCCCTCGAAGGCCACCCACTACCCCGCACTGCCTGTCCGCGCATTCGTCCGGGGGTGGCGGTAAGTTCTCGCGCAGCCAGTGCCCGCGCGTCTCTCGCGATCGTCGGACCGCGCGTACGTAAAACGGGGAGGTTCTCGTCGTCGTCGTCGTCGTCGTCGACGGATGTTTGCATGCGGATCCAGCAAGCCGGTCGAGAAAAATTGCTTGATCTAACGCACCGGAAGTAGGTTCGATGTTCTTCCGCGAGTGGATACGGAGAGCTCGAAGGAACCACGCCGCGTCGCGGGATGTTTTCCATCATTCGACGGTCGGATCAGTCGGCTCTCGCAATCTCGAAATTCTTTGGGGAATTAGACGGTGATCGGTGAACGCGAACTTGAAGAGAGTTCGTTACACTGAGTAACATACTTAGTGTTTCTAGCAGGGGGAAGGTTTTAGCTTCAAAGAAGTTCAAAGTGCTCTGATTATGCGAATCGAAAAGGCAAGTTTCACGATTTTTTAAAAGAAGATATCAATCGATCGATTGTGGACTTAAGCATAAGAAGAAGCGCATTCTTGAATCTCCACCTTCTTTAAACACTGACGCGGCTAACGATGAAGTGACCAAGATGATGCGATTTTTATAGACGTAATAACAAAGAACGGTATGGGGGCTTTAAAATCGCGAAAAACGATAAATTTCGATCGTGTGAGGATGCAGAGAAGATCGCGATGACTCTATGAGAAAAGTGTAAGGATGGTAGAGCATATCAAGGATTAAAGGAGATGCATCGGAAAGTTAAACGCGTCTCGCGGTTGTTCTGAGCCGGGTCTAGTGAACGAAAAAAAGAGTTTCGTCTTTTCCTCAGATTCTCAAATCGTTGATGGTAATCATGTTGTGTGGAACGAGCCTCGTGAGATGCATCGATATCTTCCACATCGCATAGACGAATGTAAGTGTTGTCGTAAGAGTTATCAGTATTGTTATTGAGTTATTGAGTTATCGAGAAAATTAAATGCTTGAGAAAAAAGCATTATACGGGCCGTTTCGATAGGAAATACAAATACCTTGTCGATAAGTTCAACAATTTTAAGAAAAACGTAAATAAAAATATTTAGCTAAAATTAACAGTCTTGTCTAATTATATTTTTTTATAGAAATAAATAATGGGTTAAAACAATTAATTTTAATGTTAATATTTCTATTCACCAGCTTGGTTTTCAAAGGTTATTAAAATGTAAATGTCAATAACACGCATTACATTTTATAAAATTTGTACTTTAGTATATAGAATATTTAATTAAATGTGTGATAAATAATTATATGGGATTAACTATCTATTAATTTCTGACATAAAAATGCTCGTTAAAATGCTTGTATCGTGACACGATACGGCATTTTTTACTTATAAGCAGCTTTAGAATCTATCGATAAAATATTTTCTCTTGAAATACTATATCTGCACACGATACAAAAATGGTGGTGCGATAGAAGAGACGAGCGCAATGAATAGTGTTAATACCGCATCAAAAAGGCCAATCTCCTTGCTGTCTGTCTGCATATCCTTGCTAACGAGCATCCAAGTATTTCAAAATAGATGGTAGAACACGATTCGTAATATCTGCTTTTATAAATACAGTTTCAAGTGTCATAGAAATTTTGAGACTTATATTCTCATGGCATGGAGGATTTGCGCAATTCGCAGAGGATTACAGCATTTTGCAAGCGATCGCAAGCGTTAAATACGGCATATTCAATAATCGATGATATATTATCTTTAAGGAAGTTTGTACTGTGATAATATTATTTATAATTTATAATTTATCTATTGCATTAATAGATAAATTTTTCATGTACACTATGAATCAAATATAATTTACTTATTTATTTCATCTTTAATCAGTATAATGTATAACTTAAAAGACTTTTATTTTAATATCTATTTCATTACCTTTTTAATAAATTTGGCTAATATCGAAACATATAGAAAAATTTATTCAGATTTATATAGGTTAATTTCATTATCCGCTTAATTTTGCTCACCACATAAGGTATCTGTAGCAGGGGGGGGGGGGGAGAATGTAATATATATTATAGCAAATATATTGTAAAGTAGTTAATGCAGTAAAAAAGATATATTATATATTGTAATAAAAAGAAGAAATACTGACATTATTGAACGCGTTTTGAACTAAACTTATCCAAATTTCCTGTCTGTTGACGTTTACAAACTGTTTGTTTGATAATGAAGTCGTTGTTAATCCACATGGTTTAGAATAATCAACACAGTCATTAATCACAGTCATTATCATAATGTATCAGTAACACGATTAGGTATATTAACATGGTTATTATACAATTCGACTTTAACTGCGATGATATCCGTAAATTCCACGTCCGAGCACGTCCACATCCACGTCATTTCCGACCGAGCGATAATTAATGAACGTATGATAACCCAAATATCTTCTGTTACTATCCTCTTTCTCACTTTCACTTTTCTTTCAGCTGATGCTCTATATACAGTATATTGCCAATACCTACACAAAGTTATTTATTCGTTAGACATTTTTTCATTAAGCATATTCCGATTGTCGCTATTTTTTCTCTTATCTTAATTACCAATACTTTTTTCCAATACTTATTTTAAATGTATACACATACATTATGTTATATTTAATATCTACATTTTTTATTTAAATCTTTTGGGAAGTATTTGGATGAAAAAGCCTTTGAGCATTTTCTTTGTTTGATATAGAGCGTATGATTAATTTTTAATATACGAAAATTGCTTTATAACTTTAGTTCTAATAAATATTTAAAAAAAATTTCTTTAGATAAATAATCTATTCACAAGTTTTCAATTTTAATAATTGGCATTAAAACTTATGCTAATTACATTTTAAACTAAAATTTTGATAAAATAAAGCTGATAATTATATTGGAACGCGCAATCAAATTTCATATATTCACATCCATAGCTTAATTTATGAAGAATTTTGTGCTTCAATTATTTATGAATCCAAAAATGTTATCATTAATTTTGTTAATGATATTGTTAAAGAATATCGAACACTATTGATTAGTACGGACACTCGTTACGTACATTAGAAAGCTTCATCGCTAATTAATTTATTCATGATATTACTGAGACTTTTTCGTGGCCATTTTGTAGTACACCGTTAATATAATAACAGACCATAGATTTAATTTTTATTAATTTATTAATAAGAGTTTGTTTCTAACAAAATCTTTGCATCATTACTGTTAATTTAGGTTTTTATTTTCTGTTAAATTTCTATTAAATAAATTCTATCTTACTCACCAATCAATACTTTGTCTTCCTCTCGTTATTTACGCCGTTTATTGTAATTCATCGGCGAATTATTCATTATTAATGAAACTATTGCACACAATTATTGCGACTATTATTACAAACTGCTTTGTTGCAATCCACTAAAGAAGAAATACGTTGCGTCTTTATTAAAGTAATGTACAAATGCAAACGTCGTTGCGCGTACTTTTGACATCGCGTTTTCAATTTCTATTAAAAAAATAGATACGCTGAGTGCAGTCCCTTTTTGCCGCGCGCATACCTCCTACTCGCAAAGAGAAGCTCCCCGAAGAGCATTGTTGGGCTTCCACGTGAGTAAAGTGGGTCTCGCATAAAAATGTGGCACGTTACATTGTATAATACAATAACGTAACGACTTCTTTCTTCCTTTAAGCATCTTTCGCGTTTCCTCTTTCCGAGTCGCGCCCCGTGTGCGCGGTTAACGCTTCGTTCTGAAATAATCGAGACAAACAAGAGATGTGCTCGTCAAATGCTTCCTTCCTTCCACCATGCAATTTGACATTTCTGAAGCATACGTTTCCTGAAAGCGCCGCTACGTGTCAGACATTCATAATTTTCCAGTCTGCATTTGCTTCTAACAGCATCATACAGTTTCGATGTTTTCTATCTGTCTTTACTGCAGTTTTGTAATTTCTTCATGATCTAAGAGATACGTAAAATGTGTGTGTGTATATTTATGTATTTAGTTTAAGGTGATATTATAGTTTAAATTTTTATAAAAATAAATATATAGATATATAAATATTCTATTCTTATCTTTTTAATATTGACTATTGATTGTAAAATATATTTCAAAATTTGTAATTTTCTAATTTCTTATTATTTATTAATTTACTGGAGAATTTATATAAGTATATCTACAAATAGGCTATTTAAAGAAGCTTTATTTCTCTCTCTCTCTCTCTCGAAGAGAAAACTGAAAATTACTATAGCTGCCCGGAAAATTTACCAAAGTGGAAAAGATGAAAGTTGCAGATTGAAATGTCATAGTCAAGCTTACATATCAATCAATATGCCGTACGCCTTTAACTACACGATTAATTTCTTTGGCTCATTCTCGTAGATCTATCTATCTATCTATCTACATGTCGCAAACGTGTCTCACGCGACGTGGAATTATCGATTAACCATTTACCGTTTCTTTGTTAGATTACCGTTAAATCTCGCTCAACCGCGGCGCGTCAACTTTCTTCCTGAATCTCCTCGAGAATATGGAAGTTATGAAATTCTTGCTGACACCGTCGCGTTATTAATCGCGCAACCGCCCACCGAGCATTCATTCGCAGCGTAATGTATCGTTGACGCGACGTAGCTTACACGCTTCCTTCGACTATAGGAGAGCTCCGATAATTTTTAGAAATTTATTACAGCCGCCGTACAAAGCGAGAGAAAATGAAACGAGAAGGTCCGGAAGTTAAGAGGTCCGTTCTCTTTTCACGGGAAATATCGTGCGTCTTGACTAATAAACGTTAAA
The DNA here is from genome assembly GCA_035220615.1 of Leptothorax acervorum. NCBI lineage: Eukaryota > Metazoa > Arthropoda > Insecta > Hymenoptera > Formicidae > Leptothorax > Leptothorax acervorum. The sequence continues at coordinate 1,092,319 of JASTWQ010000039.1, read as the reverse complement.
TCCTGATTGGCGATTCGTTACTTCGACAATACGCGTCGATTTTACTCTCCCTATATAGGTACTGCACTTGCTTCGCAACTTCTCCAGATTGTGGTTGTGGTTGTGGTATCGTGCGGCATCAATCTGCTACGTCCCATCTATTCCTTCTCTTTGCTCGCATTTCGTAATAAAACTGGTTTATTTAAGCCCTCACATTGGAACTGCATCTTGTATAGATACCTAATAACAATGACTTGGATTCCACAATTAATTTATTATCAAATAACAGTGTATGCATTAAAACATTCTTTTAGTATAATACAATATAGCAATTATCTAAAACTATGGTAAATATTATTAGTAACTTAATAGTTTATTTAATTATTTTGAAGTATTTAATTTTGAAGTATTCAACTAACCAAAGTTATTGACATTTGAGTCATATATATATATTGCGAAATTAGTATATCTATAGTTTGTACATTTTAGGTACAACGATTAAACGAGCGGTATATTGTTAAGCATTATATAGAGAGGGTTTTCAATACAGGACTTGCAAATTTCATGTTAATAAATCGGATTAGTTTTGACGAGCAAAAGCTTAAGACTTAATCAATTCTCTGTGATGCTCTTTATACTTTTGACGAAAATTAAAGTTGCAATACCGAGTAATTAAAAAAACGCTCTATTCAGATTAGAACGAAGTACACATGTAAAATCGTAGAAATAACTCTAAGAAAAAAGAAGAAAAGATATAGCTTCTGTTCAGAATTATATATAGTTAGCGGTATTTTACGATCTACGGAGACATGGTCGTCGTTACTACGTTAATCCCTCCCGATCGTAAAAGCTATAAAGAGCAGATGTAATACCGTTTTTACCGGCGATAAAACGCACCGTGAATGTTCTTCACCTCCGCAAAAAAGCCTGCGTACTCTTTTCCTCCAACACACATTTAATTCCTTAAATTGTCCTTACAAATTATTAATTAACAATATTAATAAATAATCGTCCGTCAGCAAAAAGCCATATTTACATTTATTTGTGTAACCAAAGTTTTATAGTTAAAATTTTTATCTTTTGCTTTTTAAAATACTACATCGTTCCTGAAACATCTCATGTTTTTTTATATTTCGTCGAAACCCTTTTACCATGCATCTTTCATTTTGAAAAAAATGTGCACAATCTTATTTATATTTCGTTGCGCATTTGATAAATCCTTAACAAGATGACGGTTTCGTTAAGGGCAAAAGTTTGCCACGAGTCATCAGGACTATGCGAGAGAAAGGAGGGCGAACGCCGTACGTAGTCGCCGCGCCGGGGCGAAAGACGGTAGAATGAAAAAAGGCCGTTTCAAACGCAATGGACACACCTACGTAATCAAGCGGCGCGCTTGGGACCGCGCGGTTCGGCAAACAAACACGCAGCGAAAGGCAAAGTTACCCCCGGCTAAATTGCGTTAGTTGAAATCCGTTTACGCTAACTCTAATGGCGAAAGCGTGAGCCGCATGCGGCATCGACACCGAACTTCCGTTGAGAGCCGGTCGTCCGCGAAAAGGGTGATTCGACGAGTGGTGCGCGCGAGGTCTTTATTCTCCCGGCCAGCTTTTTGATCGTCAAATATTGATACCGAGAGCTTGCCGGTCCGCTTTTCCCTTCCATTTACTTTGCACGTCGTACATTACAGCGTAGAGTATTGCTACACGGGGAGAATCTGGGACAGAATCGGTGTCATGATATATAGAAGTTTTTAACCGATGATTTAACTGATATTAATATAATGGATATTAGATACGCTTGATTATAGCTTCTTCATTTGTGCACAGATAATCCGAACCGCGTAATCGAAACCTTTTGCATTTTGTGTCATTTGACATTTACATGTTACATCACGTGTAATGGCATGTTTTATCCTCTATCGATAGATAATGATGTAATTGAATATGTGATTAATAACCACGAGACTAACTTATGCCAGTAATAATCAGTAAAATGTATTGATATCACGACAAAATTGATTATCGCGTGGGCTGCAATAAATAATTCTACCTACATTAAAATGCATTTAGCAACGCGGACAATGTTAGTAAATTGTTAATAAAATTTATAATTAGTTAATGCATAGAATACAAATTAATAGATTAACATAGATTATAAAATCGCAGATTGCGCTGATATATAACGCATCAATAATATTTGTTAGATACGCTCTGACATCAAAAGAAAGAAAAAACGATAAATACGTGAAATAAAATTTTTGAGCTCGCAAACTCACAAACTTTACCGTTAGCCATTTCACGGAGGAAATTATAACGCTATTGTGTCTCTCGACGCTATTCTGCGGTATTTCTCGTGGTTTGCTCCACGGAATGTCGTAGAGATTGAGGGAGTTTGCTCGCCGGGAAAAGCGCTTGATTCAACTACATTTTTCTCGTAACGCAGTTTTAAGTACGAACTCTATCTGTCGCGTTAGCGCGATCGAAGTTACGGGAACGCGGGACTGTGTCGCGCAACACAATGCGGCACGTCGAGATAGAGTCGGGCGTGGAGACATTATCGTGGCAAGACCAAAAACTCCAGAATCACTTCGGAAATAAAGGGAGCGACTCTCTCGCTTTCCCTTGGTATCTCCGGCAACCAACGTAATGGAGGTCGTATCTACCCGAGAGGTCGAACTCCCTTTTTTCCATCTCTTCCTGCGGAAAATGCACCTCCGGGAGTGGAGACGCGGGCCCACGTGATTTCACTCCAGAGACCATAGCGCCCCTTTTCTCGCCATCTTCGAGGTCTAGCGCAAATAAAACTAAACCGTACCCTCCGTTCCAACATTGTTGATACGCATACTACAGCGACTACTGTGTTAAAAAGTGCGGAGCAGTGCCTTCACTGCCTTCCAAGCTTTTTCAAACTGCAATTTTCTTTAAAAAGTTATTATTGTATGCAATATGTATGTAACATTATTGTATATTTTCAATAGTTTTATCTTATTTAATCGACTATTGTTTCAAATAAAATATTTTTCACATATGTTTGAAAAATTTAATTTAGATTAGCAAACTATCTTTTAAGTTAAAAATTATTTTTTATATGTTTAATATAAAATATTTTAAATATTCTTTAGGCATTACATACCTATGTGTGTTTGTTGTCTTTCAAAACGCAGAAAAGTAAAGAAGACTAGGAATATGAAATATTTAAATTCTTATTTGGCTAATAAATTCCAGCCAATCTCTAATGGTACCTACGAGCTTACTTTTCATTTTAAACAAAAATCATAAATCGTAATCTATCGGTTGTTACTTTCAACAAATGATCCCGTACAAAACCGTGCTGCCCATTTAAGCAATTAATTTACCAGCGAAAAAGCATGGCCTCCAGCAGATTGCATTTTGCTGGTCAATTCGGAATCTGATTTTATGAGGTCAGTTATTTTACGCCTGTATTGTTTCCCCCAATAGATGTCCATTTGACCAGAAAGCTATATCAATGAACAAATATGAGTAATGTTACGGTGATGTGCAGGCAATGCAGGCAATACATACATAACAACGAAATATTACAAAAACTTTATTCATATGCACATATTTGACGAAACAAACCACTATTTTATTATAATATATATATATATTCAAAAATTTGTAGTAATACATTTTAAATGCTTTTTACAAATTAATTTTATTTATTAAATTTGACTCATTACTTTTACTCTTTTGTAACTTTTATACTCTTTTCTATTTAATGCTTTCTGCTTTAATGTCGTATCGCAAAAATTTCTTCTTATTTTTCAGGTCGAGCACGCACGGAAGATGACGGTCATTTAAGAATTCCCTCCGATGTGCGACGAGTCTCTGAAGATGTGCAGTTTGGTGTTAAAGTGTCGGTGAAATCGGAGCAACTTCGCGTACCTATGGTTTCCTTTCCTTTCCTCCGTCGTACTTTATCTTACGGAAAATCCGCACGAACGATGTCATAGTCATCCAAGTGCGAATTACCTTCACGTTGGACACGATGGCACTGTTGTTCGTCATAATCGTCATTTCGATCAGCACTGCCATGTCGCTGCCGCCGGTCATTAGAATCGGTAAGTAAATATCGATCCAATTTTTTAGCTTTCAGTTTACTTATATATGCACAAGGCACAATTAATACGATTAGTTCCGTCATTTAATATGCCTTCTAATTTCTATGCATAATAGTATAACTCAATTATTTAATAACCAATTAATCATTTGTTACGTACTAACTACTAATAGCTAAAAGCTGTTGTACTTTTCACAATGTATCTGCAGCTCACCAAACATTTTATATGAAATATTATAATTAAAAATGAGTTATTACTTCTTTTCATGCAATAAGTGTTAAATTTTGTATTTAAAAATTTATTACCTCTTTTTATATGTAAAATTTATAATTGAAAATCTGTTACCTTTTTTCTTTTTGTACTGGAGATTTCAAATTCTTAAAATATTTTCTCGAACTAAATTACATAAGTAATACGCGATGGTCTCGTTTTAATCGGCATTTTCTTACAATGCCAATGCCATGGTCTCCCTAGCACGCACGATAATCATAAAGCGTTTGTGTAAAAATAATGCAACATGTCCATGCGTAGTTCGTTTATAAACTGTCAATTTAGTTCGACCATCCGTATAGAATTTTTTGTCATACGCCTGCAAAAAAATTTCCACGGTAATCATAATTAGATAATGCGATTTACTTTGTACTCAATTTACGAATTTTACACAAATTTAAATAACATATAAGCAATTTGCGAGAAGTTCTCTGCAAGGGACAAAAAGCAAATATTAACGTAGAGCGACATGAATTACGCTCTCGAATATTTGGAGAAGTTATATACTTTTATCAGAAACTTTCGAAGATATTATTTTCTCCAATTACATTACATGCGTATTAAACGTGTTATACCCTCGAGCCATTTACAAGAATTAGCTGTTAAGTTTTATTTCGCGATTTCACGTTTGAAGCAGTTTGGAGAACAATAATATAATCCCGCATTCTCTTATGCATTACGTTCAACGAAGTTGCCAAGAACGGCAGCCGCAAGTCGGTCCCAGGCCCCGATCCTCCGGTGCATAGAGGATCGTCTTTAGCTTTTTCCGCTACGAGGACCGCGGAACTTGCCGGAAACTTTCCGCCGGTTGATTACGCTTCGCTGCGGCAAGTAGACGCGCGCGCGGTTTGGAATTACAGAGCACGCGTCTCTATATAAGTGCGCGCGGAGATCGAATCTTCACTCGGGCGTCCGTATTTTCGCGTCGCGTCGGTATGGTTTCATTAGTATTCCGGAGATGTTCGCGTGGGTGTAGAGCAGACGTGTCCATGCGTAGGATGTCGGGCTCTGACTTCGGCTGTGCGTATCGCACGACCCGTTCGGAGACACGCACGCACGCATACACGCGTCCGCGACGCCGAGAGCAGAGCGGAACACGAGAGGCCGCTTGCTCGCCGGTTAAGTCTGACGGTAGAAAAGTTTTCCGTCGATCTAATTGGTTGAATTTCTCTATGGGGCAACCGCCTCGGGGGAAACTTGTCCGCAATTTCCTATGATGTCGGCGAGAATGAAGAGAGCCGGGCGATAAGGCGAGCTGACTTGTCAAGATGGGGCGTGCGCGTCCGCGTATATATAAGACGAATGGGGGACCGAAAGAAAGTAAGGCATCCCCAGAGGAACGAGAACCCTCTGGCGTCTCGAAACGCGGCGACTCTCCGAAACCACGAAGAAAATACGGGGGATATTGCGTATTCATGTCCGCCACTATAATCTTTCTCGTGTTCCGGAGATTCGTAATTGAATTATCAGTTACTTAATACACAGTGCGTTCAAAAATGTGTAATATAAATAGGAATAAGAATGGCCATAATTAAATAAAAGTTAAATAAATGGTTAAAAAAGAAATTAATTCGTTTCTTTTTACACATATATCAATCAAAAAATTTTTTGTTATATTACACTATATTATAACAGTATGTAGAGTATAATAATTCCTGCGGAGACAAAAGTCGGCAATAAGTTTCTTGAATAACAAAAGACACATAAACACGGATTATTATACAAAGAAAAAAAAATCATATTACTGCGTTGTTCAGATGTACAGAAATTGTTTTTAAAATAATTAAATTTTCCTATACCGACATTTTTTCCGCGGCAACATCTGAAATTTCAACGCGAGAGGTCATAAGTTAATTGAAACGAGAAATGGAAGAGTTTCCATATTATTCAGATTTTTCTAAAGATGCAAATTAAGAGATTTTTATGACATACAGATATAGTTGAATAAAGTGGAATAATTTGAAACTTTTGTTGTATATCCATCTTATAACGACTATGATGCAAATTAATAAATGATATATTAAACTCCGTTTGATGCACAAAAAATGTTTGTTTAATATTAAGTAAAGCAAAAATCTATAATTTTTATGGAATAGATGCATTACTATTATAATTATTATTATTATTCAATAACTGCGTATAAGTTAATGTGATTAATTACATATTAATCAAAAACATTGTTTTGTAGAATCTAATCAGTTATCCCAAGAATTATTAGAGTAACATTAAATAAAAAAATAAATTAAAAATATCAATTAAGTTAAAAATTGTTAGATATATAAATAGCAATTTTTTTTACTTATTATTTATTGCAGTTTCCATGAATGTTGTTTTTATATCTTTTTACGATTTGTTAATAAAATTGAATTAATATTGAAATTGGAAAGTATTGGAAATAATTTGCAAATAAAATAGAACTGAAATAATTTTAATAAGATTTAAACGTTTGTCAAAAACAAACAATTTTGTTCTAGACAAAATCCATATTTATTTTTACATTTATTATTTTAATAGATAATTATTGCAATTATTATCCATTAAATTTATCTACAATTTATACAATTATTAAATTATATTAAAACTTCGACATAGATACGGATAAAATTTTTATAAAAAATTGTGATTTATCAACTTATCAAGTATATTTTTAAAATTCATATTTATAGTACTTATTTTACCCGTATTTGCGCATGCAATTTACGATAACTATCTCAATATTGTGGAACAACCGCAAGTCATCAATAATCCGTTCGGAAAACGAGATTTGCGCGAGCCAAGGGAAAGACTGGCTATTACCTAGCGAAAATGAAGCTTTGCTGATAATTATTTCGCAATCAATACATGCTACATACAAGTTTTATTTTTAATTAATGGAGTATAAATAAAACATATGCTTCATTTTTCGCTATCATGATATATCCTTCTATATCAAACCATCAAACGCGTACCTACCTACTAACCACTTTTCCTCTAATATTTTTCGCATTATCGCTCACAATACGTGATATGTGGATGTAAATATATGATTTGTATATACGTGAGTATTGAGCTTAGATCCGTGGTTTCGCTAAGCCCAAATGACTGTGCGGATCAGCCATCCCTGCGGGATACGCGAAAGTTTCTGCGGCGCTTGTATCACGTACATCCTTCTCGTGCATCGTATTCGATCAAAATGCAAGTCACTAATGTCGCGCTAAGAACCGGCCGTCAATGGCAGACGTGCGATCATAAATTTTATCACATATACGTCTGCATCTCGCGCGCGTACGATCTTCGATCCGGTCGATGCGGTCTACAATCATTACACTGCATTTATGCGCTCGGCTCTTTGAGATGAGAAACGAAGGAATATCCTGCCATCAGGTTATATGCAGTAAATAAAGGTATAGCCTAGTGTAGTAACGTCCGTACTTCCGCAAAGAGTTTCAATGATCGCAATTTTATGGGCGGGGTGTGTGCGAAGCGAGCGGATTAACGTAATTCTCGGTGGCATCAGGGCGGTGTGGTGAAAGGAAAAGGTTACGAGAGCGAATACTAGATAACGATCGAGATATCTTCAGCAAACACCGCTAGGAAACGATGAGACCGTAAATGCCAGTCGCTTTCGTATTCCGAAAGGTTTACATGTGATTTGCGTATGCAACGGTAACTCAACCGTTGTGAAAGATTTGCACTTTTCGACAAGTACTTAACTTATAAATTTTGTAACACACAGTATGAATAATTCACAATTCCGATAATTTACAATTTATTTTTCGTATAGGTAAAGCATTCTTCCTATTTTAGTGTTTGCGTAACTTATGAAAATTAAACAACAAATTTTAAGCTCTACGGTACTGACACGGTCGCGGTGGAGAGCATAATACCTTCGCGCTAAACGTAAACCATTTACGGTACGAGAAGCGCCTTGAGATTCCAAGTATTTTTTGAATAAGAAAGAATTCTACAAAATAATGCGCGGTAGAAACGTGAGGTTGCAATTTCACTCTTTCCTCCATTGTTATCCAAGGCGTATATACAAAGCGTGCATTTCCTGAATAGCAAGTCCATGAATCCGCGACGAAAGTTCTACAACTATGTTGCGCGTCTCGCTGATAAATCGCCGTTACGCTATAGTCGGCTAGTATATGAGAATAATCGATGTAGCTATTTGGCGGTGACATGTGATACTTCGGAAGTATATTACCATCTTTGCTCTCTCGATACGCCAAAAAATTTTTAAATCAGAAAGAACTATGCAGAGAGCGGCGCGCACGCTTGTAAGTTCACGGCGAAAAACTTCCGCTTGCAGATACGAGTATAAACGAGCTTAATAAACTTCACGAAACCTCTAGCGGGGCGAGCGGAAGTAAATCGCCATCGCGTTGACAGCATTAAAGATTTATAACTTGCCCGCGCGTGCAGGGAAGAATCATAATGTACTTGGAAGCTTGCAGTCAAATATGCTTGCTCACCATCGCTCGCAAACGTACATTCTGATAAATTTTCGATTATGATATTGTGGAAGCAGTTTCACAATTCCGCAGCATATAGTCAGTAAAATTGGAAGAATATTTGATTGCGAACACATTTCATAATTAAATTGATTCCAGCTACCTTTTTTGCGAATATAAAAACTACGGATTTAATGCTTTTCCAGATATATTCAAGTATATTGTATATGCTGCTTATCAAGTATGTTGCTTATATTACCGTGTATCACTGAAACTTTAAAAATTGGAGTGGAAATCTGTCACTGAGAATTTATTCAGAGATTGCATGTCACGTCGATATTGAAATGTTGAAGAGATAATAGCGGACGTGGCAGATACAATTTTTTTTTCATCAAAGTACACAAAGTCCGGTCAATTTCTTTTAAACGAGATAGATCTGTCACAACGTGTATTGTTATAATATTAATTATATTGATACCACATAATAATACTGATTGAGTACAATAATTAACACAATACGGTAAAGAGAATGCGATGGAATCCGCACCGAAACAATAACGTAATTCTATCACGCACATTAAAGGACATTGACGATGCGCGGCAATGAAATCATCAGGTCTCTGCGAACAGGTCGATAAGGCATCCTTATCTGCAGCCAGCACCGGTTCTTCCATTAAAGCCTGGCGAAAATTACTTGAAGCGACTTTACTAGATCCTATCGTTTGGCTAAGTAGTTTTCATAAAGAACCGGAATTCTCTCGCTCCCTCGTCCTGCGCGTTCCGGCGCTTTTTCCCTTGACTTCTCCATTCCCGATCCTCGAACGAACGCTCGCCGATAATCGAACTCAGGAATCGATGGGGAGGCAACCGGTGAATTTTCTCGTCTGAACTTCAACGGACATAACTGTTTCCGGCTAGGGCTCACTTCACGAAAAGCCACGCTCGATTTCGCACTTATGAAACGGAAGAACAATCGGCCAGAAAACTGTGAGATCAATTAGGACATCTGAAGGATCATTAGGATTATCTATCCGCCAAGTTTTCGCTAAGTGACAGTATGTTTTTTTCGACAATTATTTGACTCGAGAAATTTCTTATTTAAGTAAATTCGTGAACCTTTCAATATGCAATTTAAATCGCGCATGGATGATCATGTACCTCTTGTTATATTTTAATAGATAATAAATAAAAATCCTTTTTAAAAAATGGCAACTAAGAATAAAGAGAACAAAGGAAGATAATTAGTCGCGTAAATCAGAAGATGTTATTCATTATTACATAAATGCAGTAAACTAGAATAATCGAGGGCCGTAATTTATGGCACTAATGCGCGCGTACCATGTAACGAGATACGTTTCAAGTTAATCCGCGTTATAAAGTGACGATAAGATCGCGCTATCCGCTATAATATCGTTCGCTCGCTGTGAAATGTGCTGCGTGCGCATTTCCAAAGCTGAAAATTTGCAATAATACCTTTGCTCGGCCATGTACAGTTCGGGGCGGAATCAAATAAAATACTAATGGGCGAAAATTTGACTAATTTCCTTCAATTTTGATTCTCTTTTTATTTAGGTACTTTCAAAACTAGGCAAAATTGGCAAAAATATTGATAAATAATGTCGTTATGCACAGATTATGTAAAAACTACATTATTTTCAACAATTGCTGTTTATAATTTTATTATAATGAATAAAAAAAAAGCTAAACAAAATGTCGATTAAATTTATCATTTCCACTAATTTCTTATTCTGACTAAATTCATGGTTTACATGCAATATTTTGTAAGTTCTGTTTTTTTCTATTGTATATGTCGTGTAACGAGTTTTCTAACCGTATCCTATTTTCTCGGCGACCATCGCATTCAATTTCCCTGGAGTACAATAACGGTTCGTGGTGCGACTATGCCTCGGCATGAAAACGTGCTATCAATAATTTCATCGCATTTAATTCTCTTCTCACTTACGCATCACCTTTGTGCCGTGGCAGCAAGCTAATTCGCATAAGGGCCGCTAAAAAAAATAAATAATCAACGCGATCGCTTCAATGACGCGATAAAAAGGAAAGTGAAGGGCGTCAAAGAAATCTCGTTTTATCGAGGTAATAAAGTAACTCGATAGATAATCGAATATTATATTAATGATAAAAGTTTACTTCATTTTTAAGCTTTATTTCGCACTTTAGATATTATGCATATATAATAACTAAGGTATCTATGCACTTTATACAATTATCTGTTGCTTTGATGTGTTAATAGGCAATATATATGCGTAACATATGCCAAGTATGATGGAGAAATAACCATCCCATACTGCGTATTTTAAAGCAAATATTTCTTCGATTTCGTTCACGGAAATATCGTCTTCGCGTAACTCTTTGAATAAGACATAGTGAATTAGGCAATTTCGTAACAAATTTCTCAGGGTGGCAGTTTCGGTTCATTCTCGTTTTTCATCATATCATGTCAAGCGAAAAATTTTTACTTTTTAAAGACGCATTTTGCTTGTATATGAGTGTGTGTGTATGTGTGTATGATTTCAATTATATAATTACATAATATAATGTCATTTAAATTATATTTAATAAAATTCAAAAATATATAAAACATATAAGTAAAATTAAATTCTGCGTAATATTTAGATAATTTTCAAAAACACTAATCAACCAGAAATTCATAAAAATAAGTAAAAAAAATTAATTATAAATTATTTGAAGGAAACTATCACGAAATATGGTATTAAAAACTTCTTCTGCTTTTGTTAAGTAAAACGTATATAAATAAACATCTATTCTTTTGAGGACGACTGAGTGAGTAACATAAATTTTGAACTGTTTGTCTCGCAAAAATAAAAGCTCGTTACCAGAATTTATATTAAATATTTTCGCCAATTTCTTTTGCTTTCAAAATTTTCGGCTTGTATCACCGCTAAGCGTCCAATAGCTGCAAAATAGTTCGAGTATCGATTTTTCCATTCGGTTCGAATGTCTACTCCAAATATGCCTGCAACAATAAGATTTTTGCACGGTTCTGCTCGTAACTTGGAACTGGAGAAACGAGATAACTTTACTACACAGCAAGATCGACGGCGATTCATGCGCATGCATTCGAGATGTCAGTAGTGTGTATGCACGCATCGTGCCCTCCTGCACAACCATGACTGCAATTTCTTGCAACGAGCAGTAATACAGGTTGCAATATAAATTTGAGGCACGATCGTAAGACGCCCGCGGAATGTCTGCTGGCGTACGCTCTACGGTGCTTATGTAAAACATCGCATCGTAAGCTCTGTGTCACATGCGCGTTTTATTTACGTATTTATCATTGTCGCGAGATGAGCTGCGATAGAGACTAGTATGACGCAGAGGACGATAAACGAATGCATCAAGCGAGAACCGAGAATTTTCGCGGTCGTTTGCCGGTTATCTACCGTTTCTTAATACGGTGCACTTTATGATCATTTACGGTATGCCACTTTAAAACTTTTGCGCTGCAACTAATATTTGCAGCTTTTAGAATGATTATTTGTTGGCAGTCTCGTATGTACTACCTATACTACAAGATTCCCCACAAATATAGACAATTCAGAAATTTTTTGCGAAGAGATTATAATTCGTCAATTAAAAAATAAAAAATTCAGAGATTTAGAAATTAAAGAAAATAAAAATTTAATACATAGATACATATATGTATAGATAAATATATATCTTTTTTCCTTTATTTTATGTTTGCTATATGCGAATCTTCATACTACTCAAGATGAGTTCGCTAATAGCACATTAGATAGCTTTTAAGTAGATTGAAAACCATAGACCGTTAGTTCTAAGACACTACACATATAGGTACATATTTAAAAGCAGTCCTTTTCACATATATTAAAATATGTAAAAATGTTGCTGTTTTACTACGATTCCGCAGATTTCAGATAATGGGCATTTGTTAGAAAAGTAGGAATTTTATCGAATTGATTTGGCGCTATGCCAGGCGAAAAATTAGTTTTGCAGAATACATAATCAGTATATTCGAGTGTATGGTCATAAAAAAATGACAAATTTTTATAGGACATGGGGAGTACAGATTTCATGACCTAAAAATTTGCCTGTAACCATTCCTTCTGAATGCTAAAACGCGGCTATTAAAACGAATTTTGAATTACATTGCAATCAAATCCCTGCGAATTTCCTTCATGATCTAGATATTTCATAATAATACAATGCTTCTTGTTTTATATAAAAGTCTATTAATTACTATTATAGTAATATCAAACAAAAGTTTTTTCGTATATTCCATTTCTGTCAAATTGACATTAGAAAAAATATCATCTAAAAGTACTAAGAATTTGTAAACCGTTTGTCACATAACAATGAAAATCATAGTTTAATAGTCAGTCCTTTAGAACTTTAGAAACTAAAAAGTAAGTACAAAATTACACAAGGCGAGCACTGTTATGCAAGTTAGATGACTGACAAATCATGTGATGCAGGCAATCCATCAGCTACAAGAAGGAGTCCGATCGGTACTATGCAGCTATTAAATATCCAAATGGTACATTTGTTGATTGCGACCAAATCACTCGCACTCAAAGAGAATGTGAAACGAGAAATGCAATATCCAGATTTATTCTAACGAACATATGGACATAATGGACATATTTTTTAATTGTGATAGCAAAGATCGCTAACTATAGAAAGAACAGATAAGAAGAGAGAACAGATCGATAGATTCTTTATAAAATATACTTATAAATAATACAATCGAGTAGCTTATAGTGCCATGTATTATAACGTATAATACGCACAATAAAGCAAGAATAAAAAGCCTATAAAAATTCATGTAACCAATGCATGTCTTAAGTAATATTTATAAGCCGCAAAAGATATGAAATTTTTTTCGAATGCATGCATGACTAAATATTTCCGTAGAGCGACATGATGCATAAATCAGTTTTCGACCTAGAAACCCAGTAATAATCAAACACGCGATAGTTTTCATGCAAATATCGTATCTTCTTGCAGCGTGGTTCTTTGCCGACGTCGTTCTTTTATCGAATCTCGTGGCGATTTGTATTTTGCTTTTTCTCGATAATATACAGATGTGTATATGAAGGTATACGCTGCGAGTATGTAGGTAAACGCGGAAAAGGTAAAAGAATCGATACGATGGTGCAAAATGCTGAGCTGCAATATTGGAATGTCTGGCGAATAAGTATCGGCGCCCGAGCCTTGATCCATATCCAGCACGCGCTTGATTGCATCGCGCTGCAACGTTGTCGTCTATAACGAGTGATATTCACGTGGAGCTGATATTCAGACAGCCACAGTTGTGTGTATAAACTACGCGAGCGAGTATTTTGCGACGAAAATTGACTTGTTTTCCAGCAGCAAATATCTCGAGCATTTTGGGAATATATAGAACACATATTTTATAGCAATTATTCGAATACGTTTTTCTCTCAATTTAGACAGACAGAGGAGAGAGTATTATTTTTGTTATTTGACAAATAACTATTTTCAAACATGTGTTTTATTTATAATAATTGAATGATCATTCCTATTCTATTTAGTATTATATTTTTAATTTGTTACCTCTGATTTTAAATGCAATCCGCGCGAGCATGTTGATCTTATTGACATTGGCAGTAATATTCAAAGGATGGCTTTCGATAAAACGCGTATTGCATAGCTTTGTTAATTGCAATAAAGACAAGTTGTATATGCAATAAAGAGATTACTGAATTGCGAAATAGGTTGCGCGAGATACGTATAATTTAATTAAAATATTAATTAGGTATAATAATGCGCGTGTATTTTCAAATCGGAGTAATAGAATAGGATTGAAAATAATGTATAAACAATAAAATGTCCACAGATTAATAATTTAATTAAACAATGGTAATATTAAAATTTTTAATTTCATTAATTGAAGGTAGATATCCTTTATTACAGTTTATTATTTTGGTGTAAGAGATAAATATAAATATACTTTATTATAACAAATACATGAGCGGAAAAAGAGAAATCTTTCATATCGTATATGATTGTCGCGGATTATAAGCTTAGAAGATTAAAATTTAAGACAAACGCATTAATTATATACATAATAGCTATCGAGAATCTAAATTTCCGAAATTATCAAACAAAACAGGAAGTTTTAAAATGATAAAACGTACGTTTGTGCATGTAATACAAAAGCATCAGCAACAAAAAATCATCTGTAACTTTGCCATTTTTTGGCAATCATTTCAACAGCCAAAAATAAAATAAAAAATGGAGCAGTAAACACATATTTTATGGGAACGCGTAAATCACACGCGTAAGATATTTTAGCGAAATGTTGCAAGTGTTGCAAAGTTTACGTCAAATATCTCGATTTTCTCTTCGCGTAGGAAGAAAGACCTTTCATCGATAACGACCTGCATTTGTTTTTTTGTATTTCGTGCGATATTAAAAAATGTCTCCTAATGCTGCAACTGTGTACTGCATGACATTGTATCTTGCGCCAATGCAGATACTTCGACTTCTACTTCGTAGCATTAAGGGTCACAGCGTCTAGGCCAAAATCTACGATGGCGCCAAGAGTTTCATCGCCAGCCATCGAGACGTTTGTCGTGATTTAAGCTCCTTTTGCTTATCGCGATAACCGATGGCAATATTCAAGCAAATGGCTCGTGCTGATAAAGTATGCGCAACAAAGTGCAAATTTTTCCGCTTAAAATTTTAAGCTACGATAAAAGCACCATTTTTACTATAAAAAATTACAATTTTTAATTTTAAAGTTTAAGTAGTGATTTTCATTCACAACGTTACTTTACAGACATTATCTATTTCGTAATGTTAATGTTAACGTTCTTATGAAATAAACTCCGATTATTTTTGCTTTCAATTAAAGAGTTAATGTTGTTGAAAATTATTATTGTTCGCATAAATATTTTATTGCATTTTATTATTATTTTTCCAATGGTTGTATGTGTCGTTCCGTCGAGTTCTCTCCGAGATAGAAACCATAAATCTTATATGTCAAGAATTTTTCCGCGACTTCTGTCTCGCGACAAATCCGATAAAACTGACTTTTACGCGGGAAAAACCTCGCGATATGCCATAGGTCACGGATGTGTGTATGATATTCACGCATTCGTTGCACGTTTGTGTGAAGAATCTATTTATGACACATGTCTGTGGATACGCAGTGAGCTTGATCAAACTGTGAAAGCTATTAGAACTTGAGAAATGGTGAAAATACGCGGCGAGATAAAATATCGGCAGGAAAAAGAGGGATAATGCTATGAATCCGGCCTAACTTGATAACCAGATGCGGGCGGACGTAATCCTTCTCCTTGGGGAATCTTCTAGATTTGCAAATCCCTGCGAAACTCGCTCACGGATTTACTACAATTGTACAAATCTTCATTGGCGTAAAGTGTGAATAAAGGATAATTGAATCTGTCTCTTCGAATAAATAAGTCAATTATCACGATAGACAAATAAATTTTACACTTTTTGCGTGATAGAGTTGTTTTTTTTTTTGTAAAATGTCCAGAAAATGTCATTTTACACTCGTATATAAGCTTTAAATATTAAAAATTATTGCGTTATTTATGGTGGTTTTTGTGAAATGGCAAACTACGAAATGAAAGTGTTATACTTTGCGCATATGCGACATTTTCTTCAGCAATATAAATTTTTTATATGATATTTTTCTTGTATAAACAATATAAAAATAACGTTACTCATTACGACGAAAAAACTACGTCGTAAAAAAGTTACCCGAGAATGCCAACTACTTTTCAAAACTATCCATTTTCTTTACCGCGGGTTCCTGGCTACGTGCCTGACCTGAGTGTCTTCAGCATTACAAAGAAGAACAAACTCGCGTTTATAACATGTAGCAAGACGTGAAACCGTCGCACTCAACATGGCTGCAAATTTATTTCTTACTTCTATTTATTAAATTTTAAAAT
This sequence comes from Leptothorax acervorum, assembly GCA_035220615.1. Classification (NCBI taxonomy): domain Eukaryota; kingdom Metazoa; phylum Arthropoda; class Insecta; order Hymenoptera; family Formicidae; genus Leptothorax; species Leptothorax acervorum. The sequence goes on along the minus strand of JASTWQ010000039.1, from coordinate 1,075,604 downwards.
TTAAATATTTTGTTAAATTAATTCATCTTTCGTTAAAATTATATAGAATAGCTCACTATTAGCTTTTATAAATTTTCTTCATTTGTCACAAATATATATAAATTCTAAATAGATACCTTAATAAAATCTTATAATAAAATTATTATAGTCTGTATTTTTATTTTAATTTATTGTTAGAGTCCTACTGAAACATTCGTTCTGATTTTTATTTTTTCTAATATAATGTTTAGCATTTCATATTGTGTGCAACGTGAGATGAGACTCAAGATGTAATTAATATTAAATACACCAAATATACAGAACTTTGGCGAACTAATTTGCCGAAGAGGTTGGTTATTCGTGTAAAGCGCAAGTCATACAGTTCCGCGTTGTCCCTGAATTTCTAGTAATTATAACAGACTGTCGCATGCATCAAACTATAGTGCTCGACCGAAGAGGAAGTGCTCCAGATGACCAAGTTTCGCCCATTTTCCAAGTGGATCGTTTGTGTCTGAAAGTGCTTTACCACCGCAAGGGACAAATGCGAATATCGATAGATTGAGCGTATGAATAAACGATTTTACATCTAAACCGAACAACAACTGGATTATATTCCGAAGTAATGACTATTGCGATTCATCTGAAAGCGATGGAGGGACGGGGGGGGGGGGGGGAGGGAGAGAGAAAATTGCAGCTCCAAGACGAATAGGCTATCGGGAATCGCATACGGACGCATCAAATTTGCCGAAAAATCGCGATGAAGTATTACCGACGAACGACAGCGAACCAATCTCATTTTTCTGCTAACTCCGTAAAACTCGATGGTTCTTCTATAAATATCAACCTCACCATGTTCGGTTTCGGAGATATCGTTTGTCTCAACTCCCACACACACGAGTACGAAAATATTGCGCTGTCTATTTCCTTTCTTGCTTCCTATGAGAATTTATGTGAGAGTCAATAACCGGTGGCTGTGTAGTCATATGTGCACAGAAATATTAGTACACAACTACTACTCTTTACTATATTACGTAAATACCAACGAGAGAATAAGGACACGTGCATCCTGTGAATCCGGAGGCTGAAATTTCATCAGAGTGGGCAGGGTTAGCAGGCTGATATTGTCGGGCGGGGTGTGGAAGAAGTAGTCATTTCGGCGATGAGATCAGCCTGTCAAACCCTGCGCCATATTTTATATGTCCGGATCGCCTGAGTGTAACGACAGAAATTTCTTTACTTCGTTTAACAAGTTAATTAACCAACGACCAGCAACTCCCGAGAAATGCGCTTCGGGATGTTTACTATCGTACAACGAAGAAGATGATAGGTGGAACAGCCCGCGGCTCTTACCAAAAAGAGTTTTACCCGAATAAAATACATTTCTGCATTCCCATTCGTCGCATTATATACCTATACTTGTGCGTTTTTAATTGTATTTGGATATTAATTAAATACATTCGATATAAAAAAAAATATATATATTTATGAGAATTCTTTTTTGAAATCTTTTCACAATAAACATCAATTTTATCTTACTATTGTACAAATGTTAAAATGAAATTAAATGTCGCTTATATTTATATTACATTACTCAAATGGAAGTTTGTATTTCTGCGTTAAAAATAATTTTTTCTTTACTTTGAATTATTTTTTAAATAAATAATCGACAATAGCAAACGGACGAGCATAATATTATATTTCAACGTTTCTTGTGTACTTGGCGTATTTTTTACCTTTGTAAAGTTTTTTCATGAGATATTATATTTCAATTTTTATTACTTTTATTATGCTTTCTTGTTACAGCTCCTCCTTCATTAGCCCAGTTACCGTGCAATTTAATAAAAATCTCGTGCGCTTCTACAGAACGCGAATGAGAGCCTGAGAGCTCGTAAGCCTTTCAGACACGGGCGGGACGGCTATTAAGTTACATCTTGCACAACGTTTTTTTCCAAGCTGATTGGCCGTATTATCGGAATATTATCCTACTCGTAGATTTTTCCAGTCTTGAGAGATAAGAGACACAATCGAAGAAGCTGTTCGCTTTCGAGATTATTCACGGTGAACACCTGTTCCCCATTGTCTTCCGTCTTCCGTATAATCCATAATTAGACGCTCGGCGCGACTATCACTTTGATCCACCGTTCAGAAAGTTAAATTACGCTTTACGTTTACGAAGGAACGTTTTAATTTCGCCTCGGCGACTGAGTTTGCGATCTCTCTCTCTCTCTCTCTCTCTCTCTCTCTCTCTCTCTCTCTCTCTCTCTCTCTCTCTCTCTCTCTCTCTCTCTCTCTCTCTCTCTCTCTCTCTCTCTCTCTCACACATTCTATCGAACACTCGCATTTAAATTTCCGGCGTCGTGCTGCATTGAAGATTTTCTTCTCTTCCGTCGTGCGGCTGTCATTATATAGAATTCTTCAATAAATCTACGATGTTCATTCCAAACTTCTTCATATTGAAATGAACGCGCGTTTCACCGCAACACACAAGAAATACTTTTACATTTTTACATGTTTAGTGACGGTACAAATAAAAGTGCGATGAGCAGTCATCAGATTATAAAAATATATATATAGTTATTATTCGTGACAAATCTACATTTACTGCAGAAGATCGAGTTGAAATATATAACTATGCACTTATATTGAAATATTAAATAAATGCGTTATGTATACTTATGTCTATGTTAAAATAATTCTTCTAAAATGTATCTCGTTCTTGTAATTTTGCGATCGCTTTTTATCGATTTCAGCGAAAAAATGAAGCATTTTTCATTGATGAAGCGCGCACAGTTTCTACGTTCCAAGCGATTAACCTTGTTTTCTCTCAAATGCTTACACATCTGAGTTAGCGTTTCATGTTTCTCGGTGATTTTCTTCCGCACCTGCAAAATCGGCTAAACAGAGGGAAACTCTAGTACTGGCGCGCAACAAATTTGTGTTATCTCAGCGCTATGTATCTTGAGACGATTCAGCTTTGTTACTTGAGCGATATCATTTATCTATGTGCCGAATCATATATATCAACACTCCCACTGAATTAAAGGCTGATTTACGCTTATAGTTTTATAATTATATTGTATAAAAAATTTACGTGTTATCGCTTTCATATACGCAAATATAAAAGTATATTTAAGAACATGCTTAAAGAAATATAAAGTTAAAAGTTATAAATTAATTGTTATTGCACTTTATTATTCTATATTATATTATTGTATATGTATAAGTGCTTAATTGGACAACGGTTGAATTTATTAATTTCTTTCTATTTAATCATTGAAAAGATATGTATTTTGTCAGACACCATTCAGGGAAATTACGTGAATGCCTTTTATGTATATAAAAGCTACCGAGGATTAATTTCTCCCTCATGAGTTAATATTGCTGCACCAATACTCGCTATTGCGTCTATTTGTCTTTGCGAGTCGTAGTTTTTTTCTGGAGTCCCTATCGGTAGCTCATCGGAGTTGCTTCCGATACTTTTTAATTACACACGCCGTCGCCAGTTAAGCTCCCAAAATTGATGTAGCGGTAGTTTCAGATGCAAACTAAAAGGCCGGGGCAATAATGAAAGTGCGGAACTGCGACAATCGATTTATGCGTCTCGTAATCTCATCGCTATAATTAATTAGCTATGGCCGATTGGTAACTTTCCAAGTGAGACTAAGGTAACGGCGTAAATTTATTACTTCGCGCTTTTGAATTCGCGCATTCGTTGATGAGCTTCAAGATAATCAATTAATCATTATTAAGGCGAACGGATGTACAATAAGCTTTTTATGCGATGAAAAGCATAAAAGCAAGGTTGCCAGGAAGTGACTCGATAAGTCGCAGCACATATTTCATATCAATATCCAAAAGGTGTATTAAAATAATTTTGCGCACAATTTGTGCTTTTACGTTTTGATAAATAATTTCATATGACGTATTGCGGTTTTAAGTTAATGCAACGGTTTTAGATGTGTTGAACAAATACTAACCGCGGTACTGATAAAAGGATCGCGGAAACATATTTCGTACATACCATAGGAAACAAATCGATAAATTTTGAATGTTCGTTACAACGTTATTCACAATGTTATCTACAAACCGGATGTGGGAAATTGGAAACTCGATTTTGATACGCAGTATTAATAAAGATACTCGATAGTATCGGCTGTGCTTGAAAATGTAGAGGTGTGTGCAGATAGAACCGAATTAAATTTGTCCACAGTAACGCGCCGATCGATAAACATAAATATTTATATTAAGTGAGATTGTTTAATAAAATGTGCGCCTAGCAATCACAATGCTGCCATGGTAAAATCGCGATGCAGGATAAACTTCAGTTTACGAACACATATATTGAAACATAAAATATACATTAAATATTTTAACGTGAATCTTTTCTTATATTTCAGCATGGAGATGTCAATACTCAGCTATAATAATAATCATTAATCATAATTATTAATTAGCGGCGTGTTCCATCTAATCAATCAACTGTGAATATTATATTTCAAAATGTGTAACAAATAACTTCATTCAATTAAACGCGTGACGTTCACGATATTAGGTATACATATATAAATGCTGTTTTACGTCACTACGTACTTACGGCGCAACATGAACGTTTCCCTTTTTCCTGGTTGCGACGAACGACGACGTGACGATCGTACGGTTCAATCAGAAGTTTTATTCTTACAAATCGCCTTCTCGAGGCACAGAGTCCCTCCACGTTCGATTGGCAACCGAATTCTCGTGGGTACCGACAATTTCTCCATCACGTTTTTCGACCATCGCCCAGATTCGTTCCTCTTCCGGTCCCCTTTACCGTAATACGGTTCTTTTGGCCTTGGTATCGCCACGCTGCTAGCCTGGCGGCGTCGCGACGCCGTTCCTCGTAAAACCTTGAACTTCGTCGTCGTCCGACGACAATCGCTTCGGCTGGAATCGCGTACATGAAAAATTCCGCTCGGTTTATCGCGTCGAATCCTTGCGAATGGCAATAACATGCGTATATAAACGGCTACACTTCTTCTATATTTTCGAAGTTCGACAAATAAATACTATATTATTCTTTGAATGAGGAATTCTTTAATAAATTGTAAATTGAGATTGTTGATATAACCTGAATAAAAGATTTTTATTACTAAAAATAAAATTTTAATTTATCATAATTGTTAAAAAAAATTTCAACGTTTAAATTTATTAACAATAAAGCAGAGAACACAAAAGAGATGTTTGACGTTCAGTAAATTAACATGTTAATAAATATTTGACTGTCAAGAATAATTAAAGAAATTGAAATTAATTTTAATGGTACATTTTAGAGAGCTATTGGCATTTGCATCGAATTTACAGATTGATAATTAAAGTAATTTAAATTGACCGTGACTGGCAATATATAACGTCTTTCCGATAAATATTACCACAGCCTCAGTGATCGAATTGGCACGACACCCGCACGGTATACGCGGGAGGTTCCAGGTTCAAACCCTGGCTGAGGTAATATTTTTCGCAATAAAAATTAAAACTATTTAATGTAAAAATTACATCAACTGACCAAAACCCATGGTCGAAATAAATAATGTCTCGACGATTGATCCGAAAAAGTGCTGTGTGAATCCGACAAACCAAGTCGGCTCACAGTTTTTCAATTTTTATATCGGAAAGACGTTATATATTGCCAGTCACAGTCGATTTAAATTACTTTAATTGTTATTTAATGCTGGCAAAGAAAATGTATTATTCTGTTTACAGATTGATGTTTCTCTATTGTTCGCAACGTACAAATAACGACTGAATAATTCTAGCGGAACACTAGCGAAGAGACGTGAGGTAGACGATCCATGTCACTGAATATTTCGAAGCGCGTGCATTGCGTAAAATGAATATATGCGTGCAGTTGTACGAAAAATAAAAATCAAATGTTCCACATATGTTGCAGCCTTTTATCACCCATACCAAATTTTATAAAAGTGCAATTTGCTAAAGTATTTCCATGTATAAACGCCTACAGCACACCAATTCGCAAATTGATCGAATTAATATTGTAGAAAGACGTAAATTTTGGAAAATCACAAAGCTTCGTATGTTTCGATTGGTAAATAAGATGGAATGTAGAAAAATGCTTACGCAAATTGAGAATAAAAATAATATTCAAGAAAATTACTTATAATTCTTATAGATCGTGCACGTGGAACATGATTTGTATTTTATATTTGATGTAGTTTGCGCGCTCGAACTATACATCATTTATACAAGATACAATTTTTTAAGCAAAATTTTAATTTAGTTTTCTCCAGCTTTTTATTTCCTTCCTTCTCATATACCGATTAAATTATATTATAAATGGTATAACCAGTTACTAGATTGTATATTCGTATTTACAATAAAAATCATAATACGTTTTTCTATATCAGTTACGGTTATGCTTCTAACGTGCTTGTTATAAGCAAACTTTTCAATTCGACGTAATGCATGATATTGACATTGCGCGATGAGCTGTCATGTTATATTTTCATTTCTCGTTAGTATCGTCGGCTTGTCAACGTAATATAAAATTGACGTCAGAGTGACACGTCGTTACGTTGCCTGTTACCATCGACTTAAGCCTGTCGACCTACAGAAAAGCTTTACTTTCAAACGCTTTACTATCGCGCGAGCAAAGGAAACTAAAGCATATATAATTTAAAAATAAAAGTAAAGTGTGTATGATTGTCTTACACAGAGTTCATTTTACAACGTATCATGCTCTACGTTCATAGAATATAATTTAAATTAAAATGAAAAAGTGTTTTTGTAATAAACACAAATTGCTTTGTGTAGCAGTGTAATAATAAAAAGATGCAACTTTCAAATATTTTAAAGAAATGGAGATTATCCGGAAATCTATCTTTCTTCTTTTCAAGACTTGAGATTGTTACTCTGAATAATCTCGCGAACATAAATATGTTTAGAAAGAAAACGTAACTTTTACGTGAAACAGTACCTACACAAGTCATACTTTCCTATTTCTTTTAAATTATTCATTTCACCTTCACGCTCGTTGTATTTATTCCAATTGTTCGTCTGCATTACTTCTTATGTAGTTTTTAAAAGTGTAGTTTTTAAAAGTGTATATGTTAGTTTTTAAAAGTGTAGTTTTTAAAAGTGTATATGTTATGGTCTAAGCCCGAAACGCGGGCACTCCTAGGATTGACTGGTCAATTCTGCGGAACGATGTTTGTAGTCAATCCTAGGAATGACTAACATGGCTGGTCAAAGTTAGAATCTAAGAAAAATCACTTCGGACTTTGCTTAGTCAATCCTAGGTGTGGCTTAATTCGCGGGACTTTGACTGTTTGGTAAGTGTGCAGAATAGTGGCCTCCTCACCGATTTGGCTGAAACTTACTAATACTGTATTTAGAAATGTTAAAAACAAATCCGCAAAAAAATCGTCGCTCTCAATTAGGAAAAAAGTTATAAAGTGTTAAAAATGACAGTTTTCGAGTTAGGAAATCTGTCAGACCGACGGTGTAGACGGGAACGCTGGGATAGAGTAGGTCATGTCATTACCAATTACGAAATTATTTAATATGATGTGTCGGTTTCATCCGTTAAATGATTATTGTAATCACTTGTTGCAAAATATCGAAGATTGTACGTATCTGTTTGTAACTATAATATTATATATGTGTATTATCAAATATATATTATATATATATTTACTGCTTTGCAAATTACATTAAAATACGGTAGAGGAGAAATATTATATTAGAAAATTATAATAAAGATATGTTGTCACGCGCTTTTCAGGCATTTTTATCATATGACGACGAAGTACTCGATTATTGTTTAGTCAAGTCGCGACGGAGTTACAATTTCGCGACAACTTTGTAGGACTCACGTGATTGAGATAGATAGGTAAAAATTTCTCCCTCGCACTTCTAGCGCGACGCTAGGGCTTTATAATGTCCCGAGAAATGATTTATGATTTCCTTCAGTGTTTGTTTAGGTTTCCATTTTTTTTCTTCCTCCAGTTGCGTTCCATTTTCTCTCGTACACAGCTTGTGCATTTTACATTTTATCCGCGTCGTCGGCAGGATTCACCGATCAATAAATCCTTAAGTCAATGCATGGATACACGCGAGCGATATCTTCCGTTTCTGAGTTTTGCCGCCGCCAATAAAGTGTCGCGACGAGAAAGCCAACTGCACCGAAAAGAAGTCTTTTTTTACGGTTACACCGAAAAATTTTTCGGATATTCTTCTTCCGTTTCATAAAATCCTCATTGTTATGAAACTTCGTACGACGGATATTCACGACTTAAGTTAACTCCCATTTGTTTCCGCATTTCTATCCACTTTTTTCGCAATTTACGCAATGTCATTTATCTCGCGTCACGTTGCGCCACATGCATTTTTCTTAAAACGCTTATGTTATATTATTTTATTCTAGTTAACGTTTGCGATATGTTGATTATAAATCCTCATAATCAGAATGGAAATGAATGTTGTCGGCGTTCACTCTACTACGCCATTTGCGATGTGATGCATTTGTAATACTCGATCGAGCGAGCAATCGACTTCGCGTTAAAAATACGGTAAAACTGTTGATTGTTGGCATTCCATTTTGTAAAGCTGTTTTCGCATGTTGCTTGTTTAGATATAGTTGTCGTGCACAAGCTAAATCCTTAAATGCGCAATTTTTCGTAGCATTCTGAGTATTTTTTAAATAAATAATAACTGCTTAAGGAATTTTACACTGTTAAATATTTAAGAATAAAATTTAAATCAGCAGGTACCTTAAGTTAAATATTATTTTATTATTTTTAACTACCATGTGTGTTGAAATTTATTATTTTAACACAAAACAGTATTATTTTAACTCCATTGGTTTAGTTGAATTGGGCATATTGAGTAGGAGCAGTGGCGATCTATAAGAATGCTTTAAAGTGACTCAAATTGAGTATAATTTGACACTACGAATGTAGTGTAAAAAATATTTAAAAGTTCTTTTTCACTAATTTGAACCCTTTACAGATGGGAAAGAAGGGCTAGAGAAGGCTTACAATTACATGTGCAAAACCTTACGTTTTCAGTTCAAACTTCATAAAAGGTACAGTACACGGAGCATCGCAAAGCGACGCAAAGTCGCTTTGCATATATGCAAAGCTGCGCACTTTAGGGTTAATCGGATGTTGAAAACGAATTTACGTGTAAGCGCGGTAGCAAAATATGTAACATCGTGCATTTCCACCCAGATACTTGTCGATACGTTAAAATGAGAGACTGCTCTCCTTCTTCTGTAGTTTCTGTATCATGTATTTATTTATGTGCACACATAGTACTTGCCGCTCCACGTTTACCGCCCATGGGTGCGATAAAACAATTTTATGAATCAACGAGGGTTTGCGCCGTCCGGAAAGAGCATACGTCGGATAACGGAGATAAAGTATAAATTATGAAACCTATCTCTAACGACGATAAATGTTTGAACGTTCTTTCTTCCGATGAAAACGTGCAAAATGTTATGAAATAACCGATAATATTTCCAACCAATAATATTGAACGATGAATATGCCATACCACACACCATGCCATGCTTTAATAAACAAAATATCACATAACAGACATAACTTATTGTCGATAACTTTTTTCTATATTTTCCCATCTTCGCATCTTAAATTTCTAATGTGATTCTGAGGAATGAAGGGAATCAATTTCCAACCCATTTTAAACGATATATCCATAATTTTTAATCGATTTCTATTTTATCTATAATTCGATATTACAATAGAAATATAAGGATAAAATTTCTACAAGTATATTGCATTGTTATTCGCTTCTTTAACTGTTCTGCCCCGCATAATATCGCACCCACCAAATGTCGATTAAGACATTGTTTTAAAATATCTTGGACTTTGAATAACATCGAAATTCACTTTCAACGAATATTTAGTGTGAAAACTGTGGTCTCTTTGTTGAAGAACGACATTCGATGAGGACAAACTTCCTGAAGTCTTTTTGAGTATCCGCTTCCCCTGTTATTGGGCCATTATAAATCCACTCAGAATGTAACCACTTCCCAAAGGCTCCTATTTGTATGAGAGATTTTGTCTTTCTATTACATTTTTCTGAAAGTGGAACTTTACATAGTGGATAACTCGATTCTTTGCTCATTTAACAAATGCTCATTGGATCCTTCCACGCAGTTATTCAGATGCATTTATCCAGTTTCGTGGCTTTAGGGAGAAATTGACACAATAATTCTATAATAGAGCATATACAGACAAACATTACACATTATTCATAATAAAACGCTTCTGTTGATTAATCATTAATATTTTCTATTATTATATTCAATTTGATCAACTCAATTATTGTATTAAACCAAGATAGAATTATGTATTTTTCTAACAGTTTATGCCATATGAACGATAATTTGAAGTATATATTCGCTGTTTGCTCTTTTTGTTTATCGTTTGTAGCTGATGCAAATCTATGTTATATATGAATCAAAATACAACAGAAATGCGGACGACATATGTTTGCTTTCCCTATCGATAACATCGCATAATCTCATTCGGGTTGCTATAGCTATTGATTCATTAATCTTTACTTTGAAATATGACCTTTGATTGATAGAATGCGTGGAAAAGCTAATGGCGAGAGTGTAAATTTAATTCCCGCAGAAATGATTGATCCGCACAGTCATTTGGGTTTAGTGACCCCACGGACTCGAGCTCAATACACTGTGGACATTCACAAACATCATATAACACGCATTACACATCATATACGTTTATAGACATACACGCATTTTGATAATGCAAAGAACTTTTGCGGAGAAATAAAAGCAAAATACAATCTAATTTAAGAATAATAAGAAGAACAACAAAAAGAACAAGAACTATATACGCATTTGATATAGATAAAGCAGAATAGCGAAAGCTGAGGTTTATTTTTTATTTATATCTTTTAATTTAAAAAACAGCAAATTTAATATAACTTTAGTTTTATCTAAATGACTGGTTGCTGCTATCTGTACTCGAATGTCCGGATACTCGAACGAGAGTCGATGCAGGACTAAATTATTTCGTGGTACTAGCTATACTCGATCTAGCTTTACTAGTAACTTCATGTAAATAAAGAAAATTCTTTCTCTTGGTTATTAAAATCTTAGCATATCTCACATATTAATTTTTAATTACAATATCGACTTTATCGATGTAAAGTTAAAACATATTTTATAATTTGTAAATCGAAGTTACAAAAGTGCACGATGATACTAATGTAAAATATTTAGCTTTAATATAATAATTTTTATGTTTTTTTAACAATTAAACATTTTAAAATACATACAATACAACATCAAAAGCAGTTTCCTTTTGAGAGTTTTGAGCTACACCCATGTGCAAACACTAAAAAAACCTTGAGAACAGAAAAAAACAGGTGGAATAATCCAGAAAGCACTCGGTCGCGTTTTGTGGATATATATAACGAGCACAGTGTAGGAAAGAAGGTGGACTCCTAAATGCGTTCACGGTCCACGAATCTCGCTATCTCTGCTGACGATTACGTAGTCGGGAGTTGAGATTCTTTTATCCTTAAGCCGGCAAAGAAGAATGCACTCCTTTCGTTCCCACGAAGACTGATCGCCCACCCGGAGATCTCGCGGCCGATCTCGGTTTTTAAGTACGAAACTTTTCGCGGCGTTGCGGGATGAAAATAAAATAAAAAGGAATCAGATCGAGTTTTAACGGGATAAAGGAAATTATTGTTCTCTTTTTATTGGTGCAATTTCCAGCAGAATCGTTTTACGGTAACCAGAGCGCGTAAAAAAATTATCATTCGAATATAGGAGTGCGTTAAAGCCGAGGAATATATGCATGTATGTATGTAGGTAAAACGGAGGGGATATATGCAGCGTAGAGTGCATAATAGGAGTGAATATTTATCGTCGCGCAACGGAAATAACATCGTAAATGCAAACGAATTTTATCTACAATTATAATTTCTTGAAGACAATCGAAGAACTTTTTATCCTGTACTACGTGCTAGACGAAGCAAATTTATTTGGCGAGAATAATTTATTTTTATTTAATAAATTCATTTATTCTAGATATCAATATACATACTTGCAATATTTTACTGCGGGTGACATTTTATGAAATATTATTTATTGAAATAAAATTGTCCTCATTATTTCACGCATCTGGAATCATGATAGACAGCTACAGCGATAGAACTATATCTCGTGTACAGTGGAAGTATAACTCGAGATAATTGTTTTTGATATGATGGCAACACGAAGCTTTCTCTATTGTGACAAAATAAAAGATGACGAAGCAGAAAAATGTGTTTGGTGTGGAAAACACGATCCTCCTTTTTACTTTACTTCCTGAAAGGTGTTACTGCCAACTCAGAAGGTCCTTTTATTGGGTTTGAGATTACTTCAGGTTGCTTTCAGTTTACTTTTTCCTCCTTCAAGCACCTCATTTTCCACTAGATGGTCGATTCCAACCAAAACTATCAAAGTATCTACTTAAATATAGGATTGAATTTTATAATTATCTCTTAATAATTAAACTTTATACTTGTACGCTTTGTACGTGCCAAAACGCTCAACGTTATTGTTTTAGGAAAAGTTCTACTTTATTTGTATTTATAAAGCTATCTGTGTCAATTAATTTATGTGTAAAAATCAATTTTATAAAACTGTATTACATTTTTATTCTAGGGTTTACCTGTATGTTTAACTACAATTTTAATTAGTACCATTTGATTACGTAATCGCCAATTAAAGTGCAAGAGCTAGTAGAAAACGAGGCTCAATATCTACCTACATCGTTTTTATTAGCGAAAACAACCGTTTTTCTTAAAACATTAGAGTACATTAATTTCTTACTACGACGAAAATTTTCGGTGACTATGTATATTTCATAAGTATATATGTTATGGTCAAAGCCCGAAACGCGGGCACTCCTAGGATTGACTGGTCAATTCTGTGGAACGACCAAGCGTCTTGGTCAAAACCCGAAATAAGTCGAGCTCCGTGCAACAGCGCTGCTACGTTGACAGGCTAATGGCACCTTCTAACAGAAAAAATTTTAGATGGAAATTTGGACGATGTTTCTTAATCGTAATCGTAAAATTTAGCACAATTTGGACTTTGAGGAATATCTCGTCTAGAGAACTCATAGAGCAAAAGGTAAAGATAGTTTTGTTATATGATATGAACCCAACAAATCGATTGAGCCCACCCAGAAACGTATCGGTTCAGCCGTTATAGCTGAACGATAAATCTTGCCTGCACTCTAGTTTGGCGATGTAAGTATAGCGCCCGTGCCTTGCTTCGCGCGAGACACTATCTTGATGTCTCTTGATACATATCTTTCATTGAATTTCGAAATTAACATACATTGCCCCGAATTCAATAAATTACCTACGTAGGACGTAACACGCGTGCAATAATGCATTCTAAAATTTCATGAAATTAATAGAATTGATTGCAGTTGACCACTTAATACATTTTAACATGTAATTACAGAACATGTAATTACAGAACATGTAATTACGGAAATTTCATGAGAAATAATTATATCTTTTGTTTACAGAATATACAGGTAATTGATAATTTTATTTTATTGTCCCTTTGTATTCATCCAAAATTCAGAAGCACAAATGACAACTGGAAATTATCTAGTGTATGTACATAGATATAGTGAGCTAACATGTTGATAGATCTTTCGCAACCCGTGGATTCGTTCCAAGAGTAAATGCAGAAGTAAAATTATAGTGCTGTCTTCTGCACAAACTTGTTCGGGTCACGCTTGCACGTCGTGTTCTTCGCGAGCAACACAATTGAGGCAAATGACACATACGAATCGTCCGAGATTCACCGCTGCTGAAGTTTTCGCAGCCTTCGAGTGAACTCTTCGTTGACGGTATAGAACGCGCGACGTTACGCCGGACCGTCATCAGCATTTCACGGAGGTGCTGAATAATCGACTGAGATCACAAAGAAATATTCTCTCTCTTTCTCATGTACAAAAGAAAGAAAGAAAGCCTAAAATTCTGTATTCGGTACAGAGAGAGAAAAAGAGAGAGAGAAAGAGAAAGGGGAGAGAGAGATGGAGTATCTCTGTTCTCGGATGACGACGAAAATGAAAGAGCCGTAAAGAGACCATAAGAAGGATCACAGCCGCGCAAAAAGTGGCTGCGACGATGTATAGTCGCTCTCGCAACCCTCACGTCTTTTCTCTCCCCGTCGTTAGAGCGGAAGTTATTTACCCGGCTTGCAGCGGGTTTCACTCCCGGTTAAACTACAAGCCAGGCTCCGATTAATTAGCAGCGAAAGTTTAATCGTTTCTTCTGATAGGAACCGATTTGGCTGTACTGTCGGTCGATCGACTCGCCGCCGCCGAGGGCCCTTGCTTTGAATTTCCACGTGGGGTACACAATCGAGCGAATGAGTCGGATGAACGATAGAAATCGTTTTTTTTTTCGTTTCGAATTCTTTTTAGCTGCACACGGGGTATTCCGATGGAATGTAATTACGAACTTCCGTGCGTTAATGCAGATGGTTGCCGGCGCAGATGGTGCGCACTCGTCCTTACGATGAGCCATTCCATTATGTTCCGTTAATTAAACATAAATATTTTACGAAACTAAAGGTTTGTGTGATCGAGACATGAAGTAAACTTGAAGCAAAAGTGGGCAGCTATTACGGCTCGGCAATTTGTATTTAATGAAACATCGGTCTGTGCAAATCGTCTGTTTCTATTGCCATAAATATTACAAATCAGAGTTATTCTCTTTTCTAATTACGCCTGTTCGACGTATAATACAAATTACTACTATTTCATCCGTATGTAAAAATAATCGAGGGAGAGAAAACCTCTAAACATAAATAAGTAATAACAAATAAAACTGTGCCGTTGGATTGTTTGTTCACTCATAAGTTAACTCCTTTTTATCATCATTTATTTTGGCAGAGAAAAAAGAGTAACAAAAAATGTATCAAACGGCTTGCAAATTCAGATCTCGACAAGAAGAAGGAAAGAAAGGAATAGGAAGGAATGTAAAGATGAAAATAATGATTAGCTATTAGGTTAATGGTTAGCTAAACAGATCATTTATAAGTCATTAAATCGTGATAAAGATCTGAGAAAATTGTCGCCGTCTCTCGTCGTCCAAATAGCTATAGACAGACAGTGAATAAGTTTTTACAGAATCGATATTATCTAAGAATAGACGTCTGCATCGCAGAATGGATATCCTCTAGGAACATTTCGTCGATTTAATTTGTATTAATCTTGACTCCCGATGAAAATCGTACATACTTAGAATTATTTGCTAATAATTCTAGATGTCATTCTCAAAATCTCAATTTCTTCCAGGATTTATAAATCGATGCTCGTTACTCATTGTCAGTTATAATATAGAAAATATTATCACCTCAATCTTAATGAAAAAAATTATCTTTGATCGAAGGAACTGTTATTAAAATTAAAGTTGCAGGTCTAAAATGCTCTGCATATATCCATGATAGAAGCGTGGTGCTTCCGCAAATTACCAGAATCAAAGCATAGCACAGATCGATCCTAATGATGTTTATGACCTTAATAATGACGAAATCGGAGACAAGTGGTTACACTCTCCTTATTATACGTGCACAGCTATTTACATATTAATGTATCTCAAGAAGCAGCTATTCTAGAAGGACCATGCACAGTACATCGTTCTACAAAAAATATTTTGTTGTTACAAAATAACAAAAGCAGAATTACGGAATTTGATAATAAAAATTAAGTTATCAATGTGTATAAGCTATTTATAAATGTCAAAAACTCTGTTTATGTCGTATACTCGCTTTATTTTTTACATTGCTGCCTGTCTTGCGTCATATTTTTTTTGCTCAAAACAGAAGCACTATAGTATCAGCGATCTAATAATACGCGAATGTATGAAACGAAAACGATGCGATGTAACTTACTAGGCAAGATATCCGTTTCCGCTGCGTTTCGCGCCGTCTCTAGTGGCGCGAAAAGTTTAGAATTACAGCTCGCGCAAGTTTCGCAACGCATGAAAGGCTCTCTGTTGCTGCGAGCCGGTTCCCGTGCTTGCGCAGGAAGTCCAAATCCGGTTATGACTCGAGGGGACTAACTAAAGTAGATAATAACAAGTTATTTTGGTCAACTATAAAATTTGCGCTTACTCGTTATATTATATGTATATGGTGAATAAGAAAAATCGAGAAATTATCGTTGCACCTTACTTTGAGCAGGCATAAACCTTTCGCAAGTTATAATTATAGAGACAAAATTCCCCAAAACTGACATTCTCTTTCAATATATAATATAGTAGGTACGAATATTATCGTCTTGGTTCTTGCTACTTTAAGATATTCAAACGTCATGTGCAAGTTGTTATCAAAGGTTAATTACTTTAATATATAAAGTTTATTTTTTAGAGAGGCCTTATTGGACATGATGAGTGTGCTGAAAATATTTTTAAAAGAAAGGAAACTAGAATTAAGTACAGAAAAAACAAAAGTGATGGTATTTAATAGTAAAGGTAAAAAAGAAAGGAAGGCATGGAAATGGGACAATAGAATAATAGAGGAAGTAGAAAATTTCAAATATGTGGGATTCGTTTAATAGGAAAGGTAATTATGCCGATCATATAAAAGAACTGAACAGGAAAGGAAGTATTGCTGCAAATAGGGTTTGGGGTTTAGGAGAAATTAAGTTTATGCAAAGATGATTTTTGTAGGAGATGGACGCTTTTTAAGTACTTAGTGAAAAGTGTAATGGGATATGGAGTAGAGATATGGGGGTGAAGTGAAAAAAAGGAGTTGGGAAAAGTCATGATGGATTATGTAGGATGGGTTTTTAGGATAGATTTTTGCACACCGAGGTATGTGATATTAAGGGAACTAGGATTAGAGAAATTAAAAATCGGTTGGGGTGTAAGAGCTATGAGGTACGAGCAAAGAAGCAGAGAGAAAAAAGACGGAAGTCTAGTTAAGGCATGTTGGGTTGAAAAGAACAAAATGGTTGGAAAGAAAAAGGATTTATATAATTTGGAACGAGAAAGATTTTATAATAACAATGGTTGGAGCTCAGAAGTAATAAAAGAATTAAATAATAAAGGTAAAAATGTGGAAGGCTTAGTAAGAATAAGGGAACGGAACATACAAGGGCAGATAATAAACAGTAAGATAGCAGAGGCAAGGTATAATACAAGGTATAAAGAGATAGGGTTGAGGAACGAAACACCCAGTTATTTATTGAAAGGAAACTTGGATAAAGTAAAAACAGGAGATGAGATTAGAGCGATGGTAAAACTAAGGTGCGGAAATTTAGCGGAAACAAATAAATATTAGCGGAACGAAGAAGATACGAAGTGTAGATTCTGCAAGACAGGTAGGGACAACTTAGAACATTATATAAGCGAGTGCACTATCACAAGATTGTGGTTTGAGAATCTAGGTAGGAATAACAAAGAAAGATTAAAGAATATATGTGATGACAAATTTAGAGTGGAAAAAGGAAAGATGTTAAATAGATTATGGAAAAGCAGAGAGGAATGCTATAGAAAAGATAGGATAAGGGATAAGAAAAATAAGGAAGAAGTAAGTTAGGATGGAGCGTGAATAGGAGCAGTAATGGAAACAGCGTTATACATAACGGTTGTAAATAAAGGTTAATGTAAATAAACAATATTGTGCGTGCGGCTTGTATGTAAAGAAGAAAGATGGATGATGAGTGAACGGATGCGTGTTTTAATTAGGAAATGTAAACCAAGTCCTTTCTTGGCGTATAGCTGAAATAAAGGCTATATATATATATATATATAAAGTTTATTTTTACGATAATATGCTAGAATATTTCCAAGATTACGACATACATATATTCTTCTTCGCTCATGTATTCTCTCGCGATATATTCAAGCCTGCAAGCTCACATAAACATATACAGGATGATATTCAGTGAATCGTGCATGCTCGATGAACGATAATGAATGACCATCGTCCAAAACGCGGGTAATCAATGTAAATCGAGAGACAGTCAAAGGCTGGCTAGTACGCTAAATTCCGAGGAGGAAACTTCGAGGACAGATAACACAAATCGGATCACGGAAATCCTCGTCTTGCGGACAGTGATTTCGAATTAACGTCCCGATTCTGCAGGAAATTATTGCCGATCGATGACCGGAACGATTCCGCGCCGCGGCAATTCGTCTAAACCCCATGAGATACCCGAGATACATCGAGAGAGAAAGAGAGAGAGAGAGAGAGAGAGAGAGAGAGAGAGAGAGAGAGAGAGAGAGAGAGAGAGAGAGAGAATACTGCAATACTCATTATACATTCGATAATAAATATAGCTGATTGATTTCTGGTTTTATTTACCCAATAAATGTAAAGTAAATCGAAAAATCGAAGATATTAGCGTTATCTGTATAATTAACATAATAAAAATGTTACAAGTGGCTCTTTTACAAATGTAGTAAATTTGACTTTCTGCGTGTTTTTGAATAAAAAGTTCCCATTTATACTTTTATCATAAAATACCGTAAGTTTAAATTTTAATAGACTCCCCATGGAATTCTTAAAAAATTCGTTAAATGATAATTGAATCCGCGTTTTTAAAAAAAATTAAATTTCAAGACTGATCATACTCTTTACTCTTTCTTCAAAGAGTTCTACCTGGTTTATTTTACACTTTTGAAGAAATTTTCCTACTTTAGTGTTACCAAAGGTAACGGACATCAGACAGATAGTTTTCGCGAGGTACGTGTCAGCAGTGAGAAGAAAGTGAGACAGAAAATCGAAGGCGGCCAAGCCAGTCTGAGAGAATTAATATTCCATGCGCGGCCAGGGTTCTTCAATGCGCAGTATGAACCGTATGAACCACTGCTCTCCGATTGCACTCGACCTTCCTAAATCAATCTCGATTAATCCCAATGGTGATACCGTCGGGTCATTGGACCGGTCCCAAAGATGGCCGCAATGTTAATCCCTCTCGCTTGCCTCGCTCTTCTCCGGCTTCCTGCCGCTCCCGGTGCCCTCGTGTTCATCATGTTACCGGTGGTTCCGCGGCAGGAAATTTCCTCGAGCTGGAACACAAGTCTCTGAACCGATATTTCATTTGCATCGCTCGTACAGACTGATATTAGCCCATTACGAGATTCAGGTTCACGGGTGCGCTAATCCTCCGATAGTCCGGCGAAGTTTGTCGGCCGTGTTAAGTAGTCGTGATGAAGCTTGGCCCGGCGGGAACGCGACTTCGCATGTGTAAACGCTTATTATTTCAGAAACTTCGCCGCAAGTGGGCCATTACTTGAAGCTTATTGTATTCCTCAGGGAATGTCCCATTAACATACGGATTAGTCCTTTTACTTCCAGTGCCTCTACGTCTACATGGATATACCTTTCCTTAATTAATAATTGATAATATTCTATACGTTACAAAGTTAAACGCAATAGTTGCCCTATTTATCTATACTATTTATATCTTATTTTAAAGATTAAAATATTTATCGACAAAAATGTTCTGATGCCTTATAACTGGAAAAATAACGCGTCAACTAAGAAATTATTATTATAAAAATTATATTATTATTATTAAATTATATCTGTAATTTTATTTCGCCAAGTAAATAATAGTATAGTAGAATAGAATATAAGCAATAGTTAATTTTGCCTGTTAACTTCACTGATAATACGATTATACATAATATAAAAAATGTTATCTCTAATATTAATGTTGCATTACGGCGATAAATTATATATATAAAAACATGTACTTAAAAGAAAGTCAGTATATAAAATCTGCTGCGTAATGTCTATAGAAAACAAGTTGGAATTAATTACAGTTCACAGGATAATATACAAGCGGCGTAAAAGCGTATTGTCGTAAGAGAGGAGTAGAGGATCTGTGTTGCAATTCATATCGTAATTAAAACGAGGAACCTTTTCCAACTTCATGCAACGTCCATGACGGATATTAATTTACGTCGGTACTTTGCGCATAAAAATGCCGTAAGACAGTGATATCACAGTGCCTGCACTGGTTACCGTCAAAGCTGATAATTATCGGGTTTTCCGTAGAACGTATGAAGAGATATATGCGCCGCAGCTTCGTAAACAATTCGTTTGCCGAAATAAAAAATGTTCGATTTAATCCAAGGTTTTATCGCGGACCTTTTGTCGCGAAAACTTAGCTTACGGGGATTTATACTAAACCCGTGATGTAATTACGCGAAGTGTATGCTCAAAGAATTATTGTATTTTACTCCGGTGTAGAATCCTCGTGTTCGATGTAAAGGTAGGTCAGCAGCGAATGTACATCGACTGATTTAGATTGGCCTGCGAGTTAGAACACGAGTTAATGGTACGTCTCTCGAGGTTCTTGTTTCTCCCTACCTCGGTTACCTTTATCTGCCCGTTAATTAACCGACAGGGTATGCTTTGCGAAATGATTAGTTGATTAGCCAGGGCAAACTGCAGTCATAACTCGTTAAACTGTTGTCCCGAGTAACATGCTGCGATGTTATCTTCAATTTATTATTAGCTATAACGTATAGATTCCCATAACTGTCGCGCTATTCGGACAATTTTGGGAAGTTTATCGTACGATGCAATAAAGTTATTCAATAAATGGTTTTGGTTTTCTGATTTATCTTTCCGTACGTCAAGAAAGTTTTATGCAAAAAAATACTGCTTGCATAAATATAAATTATTTTACGAATTTATTTATAACAAGTAATATAACAATAAATAATTAAAGTTTATTTGGAATATATAATACGAAGAGGAAGAAGGGAAAGAGGGGGGGGGGGGAGAGAGAGAGAGAGAGAGAGAGAGAGAGAGAGAGAGTATTTTGAGATTTCAAAAAGGAATTATTAGAGAAAAAGCATTATAAATTTTTGCAATAAAAATTTCTGCATTGGATGTTGCAAACAGTTTAGTATTGAAAACTAATGGTCTTGGGAAAACAGAGAAGAATGCATCGGTTTATCTTTAACTACATTTTCTTTCGGAGAAGAATGCTGCTTGTTTAGCATATTTTCACGACGGGAGGCTCGGATAATCTGTCACGTACATTTTTCTTTTGCCGATCCTTCATCTTAGATGCATATTTTGATGCATTACACGTCGAAAGCGCCCTGCAAGAAAGCGCGAAAGTGTTGATTGCTGGAGCAAAGTGGTCCATGTAATCGTCGTACTCCCCGAGGGCGGTAACTCAGGGATTGACCGAGGAAGGGCAACGCGCGGCGCGGCGGTAAGCTTCATTCGGAACTTCGAAATTGTCTCCAATCTCTCCCAATTGTCTCCTCTTTCGGTTCGCAAGCAGCGCCATAGTCTTCACGGACCTGGTCCGACAAATCCTGCAATTTCCCGGGTGGTTGACGTGACTTTTTGACTCCGCTAGCCCTCCCTCTCCACCTCCCTCTCGAGTTCTCGACGTTCTTCACGCTCGCCCGCTTGGACCTCGCGCTCTCGAATGCGCGACACGTTTCGGGATTCGAGCTTGCTCGGAAGTGAGTTACGTAACGTCGATGAGACTTCTGTTATCTTCTCGCTCAATTGCGGAGAGGCGAATGCGCTTATCAAATCTTGCCCATTGTTTATGTGCGCATCGGTGCGACAGGCAGATAACATGCGACACACAAGGAATAAACGTAGGACCGAAGAAGAAGGAGCAAGAGACGGAGGAGGCGAAAACTGTCAACATCGCGTAAATCACGATTCTCGTTAGCGCGGTTTGAGCCGCTCGCCGCTCGCCGCTCCGCGCTCTCTGGAAGATTTAGTATCCGCGGTGCCATAATCTCCGGTAATGCATCCTCACGGACGAAGCTACCGCTATAACCGCTTCTTGGTATACAATGCCCGAGTGTACTCAAGATTCGAGTTATCGCAATGCTGATTACTTATACTCTAACTAAAACAGTCCGCGGGAGCGCGGACGGACGCAAGCGCAAACGCGGAGACGCGACGAGATATATAAATGGTTTAATAGCAGCGGTAATAGGAAAATTAATCCTATATTCACGTCCTTGGAGTGGGCACAGAGGCGAGCTCCCCAGAGTATACAAGTGAAGCTAATGATCGGGAGGTACATTTCAAAATTATCTGAACGTACCAGAGGATTACGAAACTAACAGAATAACAGATTACGATAATCTGTTTTGATGTAAATGTCGGGCTATTAAAAGTTATAATGTTTGCGTTTGGTATATGCATCCGCAGTGCATGATTGCAGCAAGGAAAGTTTTGGGGAAATCCTACTTTGGTCCGTATTTTGTTGAGACGCCCCGCCGCGCCGCTCGTATTTCATATGCGAAAGGCCCGAGTCGAGGTCTCGTATTCTTGGTCACCACAATTGTTCGCCACAATATAGCGAATACAAGTATATGCCGAGCTTGCATCCGACAGGACTCGGTCGCATTTATTATTTAAGTCGACCGAGGATACATCCTGCCCCGACGGCGACCGCGATGATGAAAAGCCGCATAAACCGTCATAAAATCGATACATAAATCAAAAAATCATGCAAAGTTTTCATTGTGATATTTAACATAAAATGTGTTTCGTTTTAGTGGTTTAAATTATATACGAATCTTGCATGATATAATTTAGATTAATTTAGAATATACATTTGATATCAAATTTATGCTGGATATATGTCAAATGCTAAAACGAAATTTGCGAACTCCTTTAATCAAAAGACAACTATCGACATCCATCTCGAAACTTTCTATTACACCGCAGCCGTTTTCGGCGCCTCGAGACGGCACTCGCGTAAACATATCGTCGCGAAAAGATTCGATTTTCCGAGTGCGAAGTTGGACGACCTCCCGCGAGCGCGTATTACGAGAAAGTAACTTCCCGACCGAAGTTGCCGGTTGTGCAACGCGCGAAACCAAGTTTCCGCGAAGCTGCGGACTATCCGCATAGTTTTGAAGGATTTATGGTGTGCGTAATTTGATCAATTAGTACCCGCCTAAGTGAAATGTGTGGGATAAACCTGATATTTTCCTGACACGATGTTCCGAGAGCGCGGCGTTTATCTCGCTCAAAGTTGTAATTCCGCGGCAGTGCTGTTTGCAATATAGGCTTACTGCGGATTTATGTGTATTTCGATTCATTGGCTCGATGAATATATGATGTCAATAGGGACAAATTATAATCGCAATGGAAAGTAATACAAATATTTAATTAATGTTATTAATTAATATTTGTAATATAAATAATGCTATATATTAATATAAATATGTGATACATGTGTAAATAATTATGATATAACACACTCTCTTAAGAATTGAAATTAATATATAGGTATTCAATGCATTAAACCTGCAGTTACGTATATGTGCAATATTGCATATTCATGAATAAATTGTCGAATTTCCGTAAATCATTGTCACGGACGACTAATGAGCGCCTTAGATTACTCTATTGCGCGGCGGTAGTTGTAAGAAGCAGAGCTTTAGGTACACAACAGCTCGAATAATACATTGTCTTTACCGCTCATACCAAGTAAGAACACTTAACGAGAAGAATAATGAACGCATGGCATTCCTATTTGCTCCAAACGCGTTTAGAAAGCGACCGTGATGAACGAAAAAGAGGAATGCAATTTTTCCGACGTAACGAGCAGCTCCGAAAAAACTTATGCTTGTAGAAGCACACCTCGGCAGGTGCGACAAGAACTCTCGAAACGGAACTAGTGCCCGCATTGGCTGCCGCAATACATCACGACGGCAATAATTATAGGACAGCAAGAACAGGAACGACCGCCGGACACCTATGGTCACCTACGATAATTTTAACCTGTGGTGGAGTTAGAAATTATAGCTTGTGTGCGGTGTTAACGTTGCACATTCTGAAGAAAATTTGGGTTTTATTTTTCTAGTTGAGAGAGAACGTGCGAACGTATCTAAATATCTGTAAATGTAGAAATATGTAAATTAGGGTGATATATAATATACATATTTTTTTTGCTTTGTGTTATAACCCCCCCCCCCTCCCCCCCCCCTCACATACACACTACTAAAGATTGCAATGCATTACGTAATGATAATGTTACGTAATAATAATACATCAGTTTATCTAAATAATTTTGAAAAAGTAACAGTAAGTGTACAATAGTTGCAATATATGTTCCACATATAAAATTAATTTTTTCAGAACCAAATAAACTATATTTCAATTGTTTAATTTTTCAAACATTTTTTAGAAGTTATTCTAATAATCTAATGTACATAAAAAATAATATATTGCATTGAATATATTTTTATGTGAGAAAAACAATATATATCCTACTGTAATTTTATATGCACATTTCTGTACGTTAATACATTTTTTCTAATTTTTATGATTCACACACGTTTGATTTCATCTCAACATCCACTTTGATCATCTACTTTGATCTTGATTTTGCGAGAGTACTACATATCTATATTTGCGAATTAAACGTGACCATATAAATGCAGAGATCTTGATTCAAATCTGATACAATTAAAAGATCTTTTATTCTCATTAGGGATGCATCACTTACTAGCGACACATGCACGAAACAGGGTGTTGAAGCGAGGTGTAAATCGTGATTTGAGACGCAACGTAGCTTTAATTAGGTCTCTGACTCTCTGCGGAATCACACATGGCTTCTACAGTTAGCCTAATGTACCGTGAATACTGCCGATCCGTTGGTAAATCGATGAACGCTCCACTTGAGCCTTGATAAACAGCACGTGAACTACCCAAAGCTATTCACTTACTCCCAAAGGGTCATTGTAGTAGCCGTTCCAATTTAAGCCGCTTCGTTACACGCTGTGCAGTACGACTAGATGTCGAAGTAATTTTTCAACAATTGTAATTAAATTACCTCTACATTAATTCGTTCTTTTTCGGAATTAGAATAATCAGATAATAATGAAATAAAATATATAAAAACAAAAAAATAGCTGCGTACGGAAATTATGCAAATTATTCTTGAAGTATTCTTTAAATATTATTTTCTTAACTCTTTTCTACACTCTGTACGCAACAAAACTTTCAATTTATCTTTATAATTCCATAAACTTTCCGTATAGATCTATCGAGATCCTTTCATAGATACAATATCTAATACATTGTTCATGTAGACCGCGAATAAGATAATAAATCAGCATTAGATACATCAAAGCCTTTCTCCATTCATGCACAAATTTCATTAGCATCGCTAAAACCAATAAAGAGAATTTCGTAGGATATTGGAAGATATTGCAAAGAGGTATGCTAAGATTGCTTATGAAATCTCAAGGACTCTATGCCCTCCAGACTGAATATCAAACGACGCTTTATTTCCTGCAGGCACGATCCTTCGAATTCAAAGAATTTACGCTTTCGATCTTCTTCAGCATAAATTTGCATAAGATAGGAAAACCATTTGCATTTTGACTTTTTAATTACAATTTCTTTAATTACGTAGACATTAGATATTAAATCTCGAATAGACTACACGAGAATATGAAAGATTAATTATATAATAGAAAGAAATATATTTATCATATATTCCTCGTCTATTTATTATTAACATGTAAGTAAAAAATAAAGACTAAATATATTATATGTAGATAATTTTTCTCTCTTTTTAAATCAGAATCTTGCTCATAATTTAAAAGAAAAAAGATTGTAATAAATAAAATTATAATTTTTGAAATTGAAATGTTCGGAATTCTAATTTACATCACCTAATAATTATATCTTCGTAATACACTGATTTTTGAAAACTTAAATATTTGCGGTATAAAAATCTTAGACTTAAAATTACAGATTCTTGGCATTTTAGTTGGTGACACCTTTCAGCTGAGTACCTATATTGTCTCGGTACTTAAACGAGAATTTAGTTTAGTTTAGTTCAAGTTAGTTCGCTGGAGTCAAAGCAACTAAAAAAAGATGTTTTAGGTCAAGCTGACATGAATTCCTTTTGTCATAAGGACGAAAGCTCTCTTTTCTCGCGGAGTGACTTACTTTGACGCGGTACAAAAGAATGCACCCTCATCTCGAGAGCTATTGTCCTGCGATAAAATACTTAGCAAGATAAAGCAAGCCGACGCATCGTTTTGTAGACATTCCATCGAGTTGTCGATTGATTCGATTAATTGTGCTTTGATGTAAAGTTCTATACCATCGTTTAAAGCCGCGTCCTATTTCACGCGTGAAACTTTGAAGGATCGTTCCGTTTCACGTTGATGAGTCGACAAACGCGATCATGTTCTCCAGTTCTCTACATTGCTCACATATATGTTAGCTATCTCGTGACATAGAGGAGTAAATGTAACGTTAGAAATGTGGAAAATATATTCTTGTACGAGTTTTCTGTACGTTTCCCGCATAATAAAGAGCGGCGAAACAGTTTTGTTTCTGAACAAGAGAAAGATAAAAATGACAAACCAAGATGATTATTATGTTTAATCTTAATATGATGCAGTCGTTTTATCTAATATGACGCGTAAGCCGATAAGATGAATGACATTGAAGCGCTGACGCGATGCGTCCGACGTGTGTAACGGAATAGTAAGGAAACAGAGAGCTACCGGACGTTAAGTAATTGAATGTAATCGAAAGTGGATCTCGGCTATTGTTCCCACTCACACATTACCGCCCCGAATACGATTTCCCAAAATCAATTCAATTCCTTCCGCCGCCGTGCCCGGCGGCTCTTGCGAGCGAAACCAAGTAGATAAAGAAGAAGGGGGGGCAGAGACTAGTACACTCCCTCTTCGCGCTCAACGAATTTTAAGGAGGCGGCGGCAGGATTCCCTATCCCTCAGCCTTTTCCCCGCCGGCGGCGGCGTTCATTCAGCGTTCGTACTCGCCGAGTGGTGTAAACCAATTCCCAACTCCTTATACATCTCCGTCTCGGAGATCGCGCCGAGGAGACAGCCTGACACGAATTCGTCCGACTGATTAAATCTCGTCGATTCTAAATCGGGAGGACCCGACCCCCGCCGTTTCCCCGTACCGTCCGTCGATGAAATAAGAGATCGTCGAAAGGGGATTTGTGAATTCAGGACGCGCGGAACCAACGCGAAATGTAACCCGCGCGCGACGCGCGATGTAGGTAGCGGTGTCACGTTCCGGCTGAACTTCGTTAAATGAAACGAAAGCTGTCGCGGGAGCGACAGAATGTTGCAGCGAGCGAATGTTATTTTTCCAATTGCCCGCGGCTGCTGCAGGTGCGTGTTATAGAAACCGGTCGTCCGAGTATATCGGGCTAATCAAAATCCGTCAAAGTGAAGTCGAAACTGCCAGTATCGGAAACAGATTTGATCAATGGGAGTCGATGAAGAAATATCCTGTGGACGGCGAAGTGGCATATATTCTTGATTGTGAGAAATAAAAGAGAATCTGTATCATTAATTTAAAATCTATCTTTATAGCATTTTTCCGTTTATATTTAAAAGCTAAATTTTAACAGCTAAAAATTAGAAGTGTCATCAGAATATTTTTTGTAATAGTTGTTCTGTCATACGTGTTTTAAATTAATGAAAGATGTATCCTATTTATAGCCAAAAAGTATCAGTAATTTAAGAATTATCTCGTTTTCACTGCTGGTTAAATTGCAACATGTATAACGAAGACTAGACAATTCCCGTGATTAGGCGTGCCTGGAACAGAATAATTCTCTAGCTAGATTACTCTACTAGGTAATACGTGTACTCGACCTCGTGTCCATCGTGTAACTGGAACCATCGTGTAATTCTGTAATACACGCCATCAACTCCAAATCCTATCCATCAATGTCGCTATCAGATATCCATTCTCTATGGTTGACTTGATTCATCGGCCTTTTTCAGAGGTGACATCATCCTATGTGAACCGTTAAAGAGTTCTAAATGCTTATCGCTTGTTGGGTCGTATCCTACAAGCAACAGCGTAGCAATTGACGACAGCGGTTCTTGGATCTGAGATATTTTTATCACATCTTCAAACGCGAGTATTTTGTTATAATGCTATCTTATACATAATCGCAAAAACGATTTAAAAAATCTACGATGTTATGCTACATTAAAGTAATCAAGCGTTATTTTCTAAAATATTATTTTTTTTCTATTATTAAATTATACCACTGTCCAAGGTTCAAACAAAATTGTAACGAATTAAAAGAATAAATTTTAATGAAAATATTCAATTTTTATGTAGTATAATAATAAATCGATAAAATAAATGAGAGGGAGACAGAGAAAAATTTCACCATAATCGCGGGCTATTCGGAGTTCTGACAATGTCAAGCAACTGGAAACTACGCCACTGCTCGCAAAACTGGCAATAAGTCGTACAGGTTTGGCAGAAGGGAGAGTAAGCGGCCCATAAAAGATCGAGAAGCATAGATCCGCCGCCGTCATGGATCGTCGGAGTAATGGGCCATTTTTTTTCCCCTACAAACGATCGAGCTGCCCTTCCCCATTCGGCACGGGCCGACAATTCCGCTTTATCGACGTTATCGCGAGGAGCAGCGATCTCGCGGCTCACGACCCGTACGATCCATATATCGTGCACGATAAAACCACGAGACAAGTGTAGGTCATGCAAACCTGCCAAATGGCTGGCGCCGAATTTACACCGGAATCAACTGTGTTCAATTAATCGGACAGTTACTTCCAAACCGGGCGATTTATTGCGATCCTTACACTTTCGGTGTTCGCGATCGTCAATGGCGAACAGCGAGAAATATGAATTTACACTAGCTCGCAATTTTATATAGTAGTGACATATTATAAATTAAAAACAATCTGTATAAAAGCAGATGAAATGATACGACATAATTAGGAGTTTCAGTAAATATGATATAAAAAGGATCTCGCCAAAGAAAAGATACAAAAAATACCATTGCATTCATTTCTGCAATAAAAAGATTTTAGAAATCTATTATTCAATTTGAATATGAAGCATTCGATTCCTTTTATATAAAAGCTGCCCATTGATATGCCGTGATGATGCTTATTTTAAAGCTAAAGTAGTAATTATTGTCCGGAAAATATAGTATGGAAACTCTCTGTTATATTAATTAATTAGACTAATTTATTTTAAAATTTATATAATAATTTATGTGTTTTTCGTGTTTCAGTTCTGCTTCGTATGTTCAAACAAACATTGCACAAAGGTTGATTATAAAGTAGATTAAAAAAGAATGTGTATGTACATATCGAGAAATATAAGAGCCGTTTGTCAATATTAATAACGTAACATTTTCAAATTCTTCGATAGGATTAATTAATAAACATTACTGCAAAGTTGCTGTACTAGAAGCTCTGTTCCACCTCAATGATGAAACGTTAAGCTCAGGATTGGAAAAGAGAATGTGCATGTACTTACATATCGAGAAATATAAGAGCCGTTAGTTAATAACACGTGACATTTTCAGATTCTTCACATTGAACAATATGATTAATAAAGATTACTGCAAAGCTGTTGTACTATGGGAGATCTGTTCTGCTTTAATGATGAAACGTTACGCTCAGGATTTTCTCTTTACAATAACATATGAAGGCAACAGGCTGATGGAGTAAACTAAACTATAGGATACATTCTATCATCCTGTAATGTACTGCTATCCATTACATGGAAAGCATGCATTATCTGGCATGCAATATATTAATTAAACAACGATCTCATGTCATATTTATTTCAATATATCAAGCGCAGTGTTAAAATTAGGAAAAGCTCTACATTTCAATTATGTTATATCCATGTAAAATTTTAATGCTAAAATAATGTAATTTATTCATTTTAAATCACATCGAAAACATATTTTTATATAATAATTATTATAAATATAATTTTTCTCTTTATATATAATTGTATTATGAAGAAAATAGAAAGTACATGTGTACGTTATTAAATTATCAGTTTAGATACTTGAGATACATATCTCAGAATAAAAAGAAATAGGTTTGCAATATGAGCAAACTTATCTGGCAAGTCGTGCTTACATCAGCCCATTTGCATAGCGCACCGTGGAGAGGATTTTAAGAAAACCTCCGGAGCCATCATGTCGCACTGGTGAAACCACAGTACAAGCCATCGGGGTACAAGCCATCGCGCTAATCTATCGCCGTTCGCATAGCGCGGAAATATATGCGAAGGAATTTGACTTTTGCGTCTACGATCGCAGTCGTGAGTTATGTCTAACTGATGATCGGTCCGTTCCTAAGCGCGGGATACGCGCCATTCAGTTGGTACAGGGCCAGTTTCGGTAAAATGTAAAAATAAAGGAAGCGAGAACGGAATGCGAGATCGCGAGGCAAAGGAATGTGCACGGTCATCGATAGACAAATGGCTGAAATTGTTTCAGTCTGCTGAAAGAAGCACGACATTCCTCTGTCATGGGCAATTGGCTCATTCTCTCTCTTTCTGTCTTTAATGATTTTATTGATATTTTGGACGTTCCTTTTCATACAAATGGGTCTTGTGGCTCGTTCTCTCAGAATGAGATTAATTGTTCCCGCGGTGATCGTTTCTGTTGCGAACAGAATTAATTGTTTGACCGCTGCGGTCATTGCAGTTTCCATATCTCAATAGTCGAGCACTTTAACAGCCCGTCTCGATGTGAGCGATTAATTTGATAACGGTATAATTTGCGGGATTGCTGCCAATATATCACTATAAATATTATGTAATAAAGAATATTATACAATATTCGTATTCCCTTACTTTGTTTTCCGTATCATTCGCAGCGTCAAAAAATGAGTTTATTCGAAAATGCTCGAAATAAAAAAATTGATGTATAAGCGCGATTTTCTCGAAATAAACTGGCAGATTGAGAAGGTACATGGGACACAAGAAACCATTATACGGAAAACTGTGACAGTGTTTACATCAGTATACTTTTCTCGCGTCTTGCTCTTGTCTCTTGAAATATTTCGAGAGTTATCTTTTTATAGCAACGACGCACGCGTTTCGCCGAAATATTTTCGGATAAATGTGAGAATATACAACCCCAAAATGTGAGAATATACAATTTATTACACTCTTTTTTAATTTTCCTAAATGATACTTTGGAAAATACTAAAGAATTTTCCATCATTTATCTCGACCAAGTAGATATGTAAAATATTATAGATACTGCATGTAGTGTTTTATCGGGCATATAGAATATTAATCTCTCAAATGTAATGTTTCTTTATAATTCAAAATAAAAACTGCATTGCTTAGATAATATTAGTTTACATTAATTTTAAAATATTTTACTTATAGTTTGCAGATATTTCTTATCGAGATGACGGTTAATTAGTACACTCGGCTGATTGTGAGATTATAATACTCCACTCTTACTTTAATTAATTCGTGTCACTGTACGCTTTTCTCAGATCGATCTTCCGAGAAAATGGATGACATTATGCAATCCGAATCGTGAATTAGGAGTTCCTTTGAGATGCCGAACGGACATATCGTTAATCGAGAATTTTCGCGATATCATGAGAACTGGGGATCGTCGCAGATCTCACGTTCCTCCCAATCGTGACATCTCACGTACACGTAAATGGATTCACGACGTATCCGAGGTACTCGAGCAAGAGGCAGTAGCCTGGATAATTATATACGGATAAGTATAGACGGTTAGAGGCGGTGTGCGTTTCGCAAACACTGCCAGCGCCGCGTCGCCGCGATTGCATTGATCAGCGTCACCAATGGGCTATGCACCGTTAGATAGGTGTGCACGGATCGTTGCATATGAATACCGAGTATATCCGAGCCCGTGCCGTCGTCCGTGGGGCCCGGCCGTTACTCGATATTAAGTAACCGTCTATTCAAAAGACTAAAGATCGTACGATACTTTCACAAATGAAAAGATTAACGCGCGCGGCTCTCTTCTTTGCATCGTATAATTTTGCGAAGTAGAGTCTGTAAAGAAATTAGTGTTTCTTAAATTAAAGTATATTGTATACCTATACAGAAATTATACATGTAAAATTTTCTAAGAGACTTTTGGTAACAATACGTTAGAAAATTGCGTTTACTGTCGCGCGCAATGTCGATGAAGGCTCACAAAAATTGCATCGATCCCCGTTAACAAAATATGTCAAGTTACCTATGTTAAAGTCAGCCGAGTTGCAAAAGGTTAACGACATCGGTGTCGTTTGTCAAGTGCTACGTTAGCGTTTAAAGTGTTACATGACACTCTTTATACTATATGCAACGTCAACTACGGCTCATGTCTAGCTCACAATGTGAGCAAATGTGACGTTTCGTTTCGCGATCTACAATGAAAATTCTTTTATGCCGTTTCTCGTGCAATGAAGAGGCATGTCAAATCTGAAATATTTCGTGATATCTTCAAGATAAATTGTAATTTTAAAGCAACTTGTGTGTGTGTGTGTGATTTTTATTTAGTTAAAACAGAACATCAATCGTGCAAGGTAAAAAAAGGAAAAATACGATTTTAGAACTTAATTAATCTCGAGACTATTTCTGAGGATACTTAGAAATAACGGTCTTTGTTCCAGTAAATAGTGGAACTAATTAAATATTTGAACTTCTGCAAAAATTCATTTAGAGCTGGAGTGATGTGCAAGCAATGTCGATGCAGTGGTGTTTGATATGTTTTATTCGAGCAAGGATCGATAATTTACACACGAATGAGCGAAATAATTGTTGCATATGTTACGTCATGTAGGTATGTTATTCTAATTCTGTGGCTATAGCCGTATAATGTTTCAATTTGCGCGTTGTGGATAGGTTTGGATGACATTATTTTATCTTGCCATACTATACGCTTTATAGTCAATTTATCGGCATTAGTCGTCAGTGCGAACCAACACGTGGTCAAACACATGTAGAATTAAATTACTCGCTGTGTACAGCGCCCATGTTTATTTCATTATTGGGCTCTCGGGACATTCGCGTGGCCGGCGGTAGGGCATCCGTAGACATGAAGAAAATGCAGATCACGTGCTTAATTGGCCGGACGGCCAAAACGGCAAGCTAGAGCGGCTTAGCGTATTCGAACGCGAAATTAACTCCTCGCTGCAACAACGCCATTTCGTTAATTAAATTGTATCGATAGGTCCACCGTGCAGACTCTTTCGAGAGTCGTATCTCATCGTATTTCGATTGAAGTCACGATTGACGGAGCACGATAACGAAACATTTTCCGGAATTCAAGGGAAGACTCTTATTTCCGCGCAAAATGAGGGACATTTGCTTAATTAATAAACGTCTGCTTTAAAGATAGAAAACGGGACCATTATAAACCAAGAACTAGAAATTTCTTATTTTATCAGTTTTATTTATATACGTTGTAAGATCGTTACTTCGCTGCGTGTAAATGTGCAGAACTCTCATTATGCACGCTTCTCCAGCAGTTACGTGAAGGAAGTCTTTTTATGAACAAATATCTGACACGAAATATCATTCGCGGAAGACATTGCTAAACAGTCCGGTAAAAATAATACAAAAATTATTATCGCACGAAAGTATATAATTAAGATTTTTTATAATGTCTTATGAAAGAAATAGATATACATTTCAGAGATATACAGCGTACATTTCTTCTACACAATTTATAAGCCGAAAGCATATTAATTATACACAATTGACGTAAGTGCATCTTCCTAACATTTTGCAAATTAGATGTATCTATAGTTCTACACACTACTACGATATTCATGAGATAGTCTACAAGCCAAAGATATTGATCTACAGATTATTGTGCCCAACGAGGAATTAATCAATATATCTAACAGACTAGCAAACGGCGCATATTCGAGGAAATTATACTACAATGATATAATATGTGCATAAATATAAAGAATGGTATTCTCCCCAGAAATAAACATGTATAAGTGCTCAATATATCTTCTCTTTCTCTTTTTCATATCGCAAATTATAACACTAGATATTATCCAAGCCCAAGTAAATTATAAAAAATAATGTATGAACCTAAGATAATTAAGTTAAAAAATATATAAATAAGTATAAAATATATATAATGGACGGCGTATTTTTTATTCTAAAAACATAAATTATGATATCTCCTTTATTCAAGTAAAATCAACATATAATAAAAGCTCTAAATGTATTTGATCGCGTAACAACTCAGGATTAATTCGCTTTTTCTAGATTAAATATTATTTTCGCGAGTTTTATTTAATTCTATTTCCGCGCATAAACCAGATAATATAAAACTACACACAATTCTTCAAGTAGAATTTAAACTTTGCGTTTGAAAGTTGAATAATGTTTGCAAGTGAAATGCAAATAGCTCATTATAACCAAGAGAAAGTTGAGAGAAAAATAGACTGTATTTGAAGTTTTTCTGAGTATTCAATTAACATCTAGGAATAAACATCTTCGTATTATCAATTAATTTGCGGCATTTGCTAAAGCTCAGGAATTTCACCGGCAAATATTGGAGCAACCACACAATCATCAAGTAATCAAATATTTACCTTTGAAATGGATAGGATTACTCATGAATACATATTCGTATAATAATATATAGTATAAAACAGTAAAAATAAAAATTTATAGGAATTAGGGAATTATGTAACGTATAATATGTCCTATTTTGCATAATAAACTAAAAATAAATATTTTAATAACGTAATAAAATGTTAACCGATTAAAATTTTATCACATAAACATGATATTATAGCAATCATTAATTTTATCACATAAACATGATATTGTAGCTATCATTAATTACTTTATATCAATTTATTTGATTCTTTTTAATTAAATAATATAAATGAAAAATGACCTTTAATTTTCACTATCCTATTTCATCCAATGTGTATATAAATTCTTATTTTTTATTCTTAAATGCATGCTTTTTATTCTTAAATTAGGTTGTAATTTATTTTTATTTCTTTTCAACAATTTATTGTATTATCGTTCACAGAAATATTTGCATATAAGCTCATGTTTGCTAAGCCCAAATGACTATGCGGGTTAGTTTTTCCTGTGATGACAAATGTGAATCGATAGATGTAGGTAAAACAAAAATAAACTATCTATAGGGGATCAAAGTTTTTATTTTCAGGTAATAATAATCTAACTTTTTACTATGTAATGTAGATCACATACTATATTGTTATTTTTAGTAATTTTTATATCATTGAAAATTCTTAGAAATCAAAAGAATTCAATATTACTCCACATATTATTAGATGTATATATGCAGCAAGTCAAACTAATTAAAATTAAATAAGTATATTTATAAGTACATTCTTTTTATTACTGTATGTAAAAAAATATTATAAATTCGCTACCATTCGTAATAGGATATTCATTATGCGTTTATGTGCAATTAGTTATTACTTAATGCAGAATCAGTTGACGTTAAGTAAAAAGAAACCATGACATATTCATTGTCGACTTCTCTTCTTTCAATCCTGTTTTATATGTTTTATACGATTAAAATATTCCCAGCGTTTAAACATAATTGCTGCGCGTACGAGCACCGATGCATTATAAACGTTCCTCCGGGTGTCTTCGAAGCTTCCGGTGGCGTGCTCTTGTAACACCCTGATTGCACCCGGTTTCCGGGAGAGATTCAGCGGCAGCTTCGAAAATCCCCTAAGGAAATCCCGGACGTATCACGGCGGCGGACACCTACTACCTAAGCTCTAAGGGATGGGATGGGCGAGTTTCTCGGTGGAGGCGCGGGTAAACAGGCCACGGGCCTGTGAAACTGACGCAGTCCTAAGATAACGGTTGCCGCGTTCTCGCGGCACATGTTAGGTATGCAGACTTACGCAGCTTTCCGGTGCGGTCAAACCGCGGAAACGACCGCGGGTTTCGTCAAACTCGCCCGAAAGTAACGTCTTTCCCGCTCGTCGTGTGCATTATTCAGCGCGGATCACGACTGATACCACCTACGTGGCATTTTCAGCCGCGCGTTTCGCTTTCGACTCACGGCTTGCGGCGCGAGACACCCATGCTCGATCACAAGGCGGTCAGTATTGACGGGACGTATTACGCCGACGCGATGAATACAGAACTCGAGATGCTACGGCGACTTCCGGCGCGTGCTATCGCTAGTGCAAACTCGTTAATTCTACTTCTCATATTTCCTTTCATCTCTTCGGCAACGTGATGGATGGCGACCATCTAATAACGACTGATACGAGATCGTTGCGAAAATTGAGTCATCTATGTAGCATTAGAACTTCATATTGTAACTTAATTCTTTACATTTTATCGAACGTAGAATATTCCCTGCATAATAAGCGTGATTAGAGGAAATATTCGCTTAGGCAATTACGCAAATTACGGCTTATCGTTGTTTTTAGCCAAACAGCTAAACAGAGAGTTCGCAAAGTAAAACAACATGCTTATTATATTTTAAATATGCACATATGCAATATTGTGCAACAGTAACTATAACATAATAATGGTGGGAAATGCGTAATCAGTAATATCATAATTAATAATTACGACTTGTTTCAATTACTAACGTAAATTGAAAATATTTCCATGAAAATACATTATGTGGTCGGAGATATTATCAGTAAATGCGAACATATCATACTTATGATCAAACAAATAATAAATTCAATTTTTAATATTTAAAACTGATGCAGTTTAAAAAAAAACAATTTGCGCATGGAGCGAATGTTTTCCTTATTTAAATATGCGTTCATGAAATTTTATTTTAAATTTTCTCGACAATATCACCATAATTTACATAAACGTCGCTTAACGTCACGAACAAAGAAGCATACAACGAAAACGCGGGACATTTGGCTACGAAACGAGCTAGCTCGAAACCGCGGTAGAGCAAAATTGCATTAAAGCCTCCTCGAACCACGGAGCGAGTACGAAATCTCTGAAATAAGCTTTCAGGCTTCGGCGATGAAAGTACGACGCGATAATATAATTTCTCGTTGAGAGATTATCCGTCGTGGAAAAGATCGTTTCAAATCCAGTCGCCATTTGCTCGTTACAAGATAATATGCACGTAACAAAGTACATAAATTTAAATCTAGAAACCCTTATTTTTTATTTATAACAGAAAATTTTCTAATTCAAAGTTTTTTTCGAATAAAAGCCGATTATTTATTAATCTGAAATTCTTTTAAATTCTTTGAACCATGATATAATTTTAAATTATTTTTTAAATTATGTTCCACAATAACTATTTTGTTTTTTTGTTTTCCTTCTGCTCCATATATCACTCTTATCAAAAATCGCCCCTATCAAATATAAATTTATAAATCTCAAAAGCATGTGCATGTGCGTATGTGTGCGTACGCACGTGCGAATGCGTATTTGGTTTGCCGCTCAGGCCCTTTTTGTTTACATTTCTATCTTTACAAAATAACGTCCGTAAAACCAATTCGTAGAGTTACGCGAACCGGAAATGGTAAATTCAATTGCGTTTACGGTTTTTTTGGGGATTTACTAAATTGAGCAAGCATAGTCAAACGAAACAAACAAGTATATCGGTGAAAATCGATGAAAACAAATTTTTTACAAGACTAGAATACTATAATACAAAGCGCGCGCTTCGCGCGCCATTTGTTCTCTCAAACATTATATATTTTTATAATAACACAACATGCATATATCAAATTTAATCTTCACATTTATTTGACATAATGCATCAAGCTAACCAAAATCAATCACGATAACCTGTCATTTGTGAGATATCAACACATGATTCCTGCGTTGACAGTTTATATTCTCGCAACATGAAGCGAACCAAGCGAGAGATACAGTTGCCATCGCGGAAAAAGGGCGACAATGAATTCGATCCGATTTAATACGGCTTTTTTTAGAGTGTATAATAATAATAATAATCAATAGATATAAAAGGCTCACGCGTAATTCGTTTCGTCATACAATAAAAGTTTACTTTACTAAAAGAATAATTATTTCCACCTGTGCATTTCATTATGATGAACTATACTCACAAATATTTGTATAAATTTGCTGGCACCCAATAAAACGTACCTACATATTGAAAAAATTAGATCGCAACAAAAGAAGTTCATAAAAAAAAGCTAAACCTAATTGATTAATTATTACAGATAAAAAGAGCGAAATACAAGCAGCCGGGAATCGTTATCGCTGATAATAAACAAGATAGCCGTCCGACATAGTTGTCATAAAAAAGACAGGCAAATGGATAGTCTAGAATCAGTTCAGAAACAGCGGCGCACAATCAATGTGGTCCGACCAGCACCGACTGATTGTGAGCTCTATTCTCACCTTCTATATCCATTTACGCGTCCAAGGGGGCTTGAATCCTAGCAACGCGATCCGACAAGGATGCGTCCTCGAGAACGCAAATTGGCAAAGGGGCCGTTTCGGCGACCAGACCCTTCCACTCAACGCCTTCGCAACTGCATCCGGAATTCGAATGCACTTCGAGCCTGTCCACCATGCCGCCCACGACTGCAACTGACAGGTGCTCCTGTTGCAGGGACCCTCGCCGTTTCTATCGGCTTAAATTCCTAAGACGCATACCAGGATCCCGGGATAGTTCGTATGTTACCGTTACATGCGAAACCAACCGGACTTGGAGAGAGTACTCTTGAGAGTGCGGTCTCGTAATGCGAGTTACGCCAAAGTAACTCCGCGCATCTTGTACGGCTTTGCGTACGAATGGACCGTGGTACATCTGCACGTGAGTACAAAGTCAGGTCGTAACCGTTTAGAGACATCTCGATCGACATTCGAGAAGCCTGATTTTAGAGATTTTGAAGGATTCTTTATACAGAATACCTTATATTTTAACAAAAGAAGAACGGAAAACGGGAAGAACAAATTCTGTAATATAATTTGTAGGTAGAATTTATAAAAAATATATTTGTGATATATTATAGAATATATATCTATAGAATAAAATAAAAAGAAAGCTTTTTTACAATTTCTTTTCCTGCTATAAAAAAAATTGTAAATGAGCCACGCAAGAAAGTAAATAAATTTGTAAAATAGAAAAACTAAAATAGTTTTTTAATCGTTTCTGAATCTGATCTTCTACACATAATTTTACGTATTTCCAGTTAGAGAAATTAAATTGCACAACCAAACGTACGAAGGAGCCAAAAATAGTTTAAAGTTCAGTTTTGATTCAGTTTAATTTAAATTTTATAATATAGAGATATTTTTAGATAAAGGATAACCGGACTAGAGAATGCCAGCGTTCGCTCGGTAACTGTCGCAGACAGGTGCTTGAATGTTTGCCGTGGAAAAACAGGCGAAATATTTATTGTAGCTGACTATAGCTATTTCAAAACCACGAAACTAAAGTTTGCACAAAATAAAATCCAATAAAAATATTGTGTCCAACAAATGCTGATTGCAAACAGCATTGACCAAATCTATCTTCCAACAATATTTCGTAAAATTGAAATATCTATTATCGAAATACGTTATGAGTAAAAACTGTTGTTAAAATTGTTTCTCTTGCATTTATGACAATAATCTTTGTGTGCTCGGTATAAAATAAATTGTAAATAGAAACGAGCGGATGGTAACATCATGTCATAATATAGCGCCCGCGCACATTCGTGTGATTAAACTGCATACTGAAACATATATTTGATGAACTACTTGCTCACTTGTGCAAGTGTTCTTCCGTAACGCATGTTCAGACTTCGATCGTTTGTTTCCGTCTCATGCATTATTCTACGTGCACGCGCTATTCGCCTGGTGAGGCGAATCTCTGGATACGATAACGACTAACGACCTATCCTGTTTTTTCCTCCTACGCTATTCCTCGTTTTTATCGGCGTCAATTTATGTATATCGTTGCTAGAAAAAAAGCATGTATGCAGAAAAGCAGATTATTATTATTGCAATGCGCGAATTATTTATAGTACCTTTAATTTGCCAATTTATATTGATTTAACCGCATATAATTAATACATAACTAAATATACGTAATTAATACGTAACTAAATACGTAATTAAATATGATATATAATTCTGATGTTGTTAATAAACACACATGTTGGTTATATAAATCCCCCAATTTTTGACAAGGTCTTGCGAGCGTGACAGGTACATCGCTGATAAATATGTAACACGATATTCGGTGTATCGTACAAGCGGTGCAATATTTCGTTGGGCAAAAATAACGAGTCACGTTTCGTCGAACGGAAATTCGAGTCGTGCCACTGAAAACTTCGATTCCGCCGTGGAGCGCTTTATGTAGGTGGACGTCGACTTAACTAATCGCGCCGATGAAAGGCTTCCCTGGCTTCACTCGTGTCTGACCCCATCGATAGTTCCCCGCACTGCGCTAGGAGCTGCATGCAATTCCGCGCGCGAGTATGTTATATTTATCAACGTTCGACCGCGGTTTATCCGAGTCATCGGAGAGTGCTGTTAAATATGAAATTAGATGTGTATAATTAACGCTTTTCTGTAGGGATTCTCGACATTTTGTTCGTATGGGTGAGTTTTTGTCGCGCGCGGTAAACATCGCTATGCAATTTCTTGTGCAATTATGTGCATGACAAACTGCGATTCATGCGAATCTAATTCAGCATGAAATAGTGCAATACTCCTCATGCATGTCAATATGTCGATTAGCATGAAAATGATTCGATTCGCTTTAATAATGATGCTCGCACAGGCATGAGTAATTTGATGCGACGAAAATTATACGTTCAGCAATAAGTATAATCATGTGCAGACACAATAGACATTATTTAATAAATATAGTTATGCAGACACAATAGATACACGGAAAAAAATGATTTGCTACTATAGGGACAGCTAACATTTTTTGCAGTGAGAGCTAAAAGTTTTGCTACTGTATAGCTAAATAATTTAGCTACAATAGCAAAACTTTTAGCTCTCACTGCAAAAAATGTTAGCTGTCCCTATAGTAGCAAATCCTTTTTTTGCGTGTATAATTCTTTATAACTTGGAAAAATAGAATATAAATTACGGCTAAAACCGAATGTCAATTGGATTATCGAGAACTTAGAATTTGTCCCCGCATTTTATGTCCCTTGGCTTTATCATTCCATGCTGTGAATTTTTCATGTGAATTGTGCGGCTTCCATCAAATGGATTGAATCGCACATCAACACGTTTTTAGCCTGACATTGAAAATGTATAACGTAATCGAACGACAAAACTGCAGGCGCACGTTGAATCGAACAAGCTATATTTTATTCAATGACCTCATTACGCGCTAATTATGTAACGAATTACTACAAAATTTAACTTCTATTAGCGAATAATACTGAATTATGCTGGATTTATATGCTTTAGAATAAATGCAAAATGATATTAAAGGAATAAATAATGTTCTGATCTATTTATATGTAAATGATATAAACATACAAATACCTATACGTAACGTGGATATAATATTATATATGTATATATGGATATATATATATATATATATATATGAATATTATAATATTCAGCATGTCAAGACTTTTTGGTGATTGTTGGTCGAGAAAACAGTCCCATTGTCAGGAGCCAGAGCTCTCAAGAATGAAGATCACACAATCGCGCATGCGACTCACGTAACACACATTGGCCAAAACATTAAGAGATCTTTCGTGGAACGACCATGTCTTCTGGAACTACCACCTACGCGTTCAATCGCGCGAGCGAGTTGTGCGAGTCACACATGTCGTCGCCGTCATCTCGTCGTCGCCTTTGTAATTCTAAATTTCCGAAATAGAGACGCGGCGTACGCGTCAGCCAGACCGTAGCGAATCGTCGCACGCGGGGTCGGCTCGTGGCAGAGAGAAAGAGGAAGGAAAGAAATATCGCGCGAACACGGCGCTCCATTTTCACGATTATACTAAGCCCGGGGATCCCGGAGTCGCCCGTATTTCTCGTGTCCCTTAAAGCCGTGCGAGAACGGGGCGAGAATGGGACGAGCGTACGAAACGGGAACGATCCTTACATTCTCGTTTCGCAGGCGATTCGCCTGACGTGCGCTCCCGGGGCTAGGCAAGTACTCGACTACCAAAGTGCGATGTTCCAACTTACTTTGTTTGAGAGTATTCCGGTCGTCACGTGGGGCAAGGAAGATTCGATGGATTTCCTATTCCCTCTTCCTATGACGCGTGCACGTCGTTCATTTCCAATCGATACTGATGTTACAGTCGCGTAAAACGCCTGATCGCTGTACCACAATTATTATCGACTTCTTTACTATACCTAATAATTATGAAATTTTCTTGATTTATTTTTCTTCCTTTTTTTATTCAAAAACGTGTTATAATGTAAATTAGAAAAATTCTAAATCTATTTTATTCTAAATCTATTTTAGACCATTTATATTTAACTTTACTTAAAAGTTTTTTATTAATATTCCAATAGTCAATGTTTAAAGTTTAAAGAATACTAGATATATTTTTAGCTGTTTTATTTTATTATATAAATTTTATACTATAAACAAATCACAGGTTTTTTTTATTTAGATAGTTTTACTATGTTTTGCCACATACATTCATTTTGTGAAATTTATCTCTATTTATTTTCATTTTCACAGTAATAAAAAATATTTTCAATTGTTGCCAAATATCCGGGGAAAAAGAAAATATAACTTGACCGTTACAAATACTGTTACACAATTTAACATTTCGAAGTATATAAAAAGTATCATAAGTAAATATAAAATTTTCGCAAAATAATTGAAGTTTGATCTCGAATATATTCTTTTGCCAACACAATGTATGCGCATTCGTTTCTTGAGGCAGTAAAATATGCAGCAGTTTCACTTGGTTATCTCTAAAATGTATGCGAAATATTTGTACGCATTACTCATTGTTTTCGAATATAGGTACGTTGATAGAAGAATTTTAAAAATACTTCACAGTAATCAATTTTTAAACCATTTTACAAAACTTAAATTTGCTTGCATAGCTGCGTGCAGAAAGTTTTTTGTTTTATTACTATTCGATGTAAGAGTACACGAGTTATGTTATTTAATAACTTGTAACAATTAATTATTTTTTAAAGTAATTATGCAAATAGCAGTAATAAGCGCATCAGTTCTAATAATTTTCTTTGCTATATATAACTAATTTGCCATGCGTATATTATTCAACATCAGGATAATATATGTATGTAACTTGTTCGTATACTTCTACAAGCAGATATTACCTAATGTATAAAAGCAGTTTCTGATGATAGTCTGTTTGATCAAAAGCGAGAATTCCCATCACGAAACGAAATTTCGCCATGCAATGAAACTCATAATACGGCAGCGCGCAGGATCGTGTGTGGAAAATCGAACCGAGCAACTTTAACAGAGAGATGCTACTTATTACGCGACTAGCTACATCATTACAGAAATTGGCACGTACCGTAATGACGCATAATTGCCTGAATTCACATCAATAACGCTTATGTTATACCGAATGCTATTGAATTGTTCTCACTATTATAATCAGACACCGCGCAATTAATACTATACTTTGCATTACATAAATTATTATAAAAGGATCGACCCTCTTGTTTTACATCAGCAAAAATATTAGAATATACATCGCACATGTTTTTCCCCTTTTTATATAAATATTATTTTATAATATTTTTCAGAGGTTTTTGATAAGTAAAATAAATTCTTTATTTTCTTCTCTATTTATAATTCCTCTATTTTTTTTTAATTTTTGACACTTAATTCTACAAAGTTATTTACTAACATATTAATAAGAAACTATGATTTATTTAACAAATAATTTATATCTTTTTCTCTTCGTTTCTTATCCCCATTGAACATTCCGGATCTTTCAATGTTGTTGACCGAGTTTTCTCATT
Organism: Leptothorax acervorum; assembly: GCA_035220615.1. Taxonomy (NCBI): domain Eukaryota; kingdom Metazoa; phylum Arthropoda; class Insecta; order Hymenoptera; family Formicidae; genus Leptothorax; species Leptothorax acervorum. The sequence goes on along the minus strand of JASTWQ010000039.1, from coordinate 1,031,914 downwards.
AGTCTGAAAATGAAAGGTAACTTTGGGCGTAACCTTTTCCAAGCTCCGTAGCAATCAGCAAATTAGTAACCTCTTGTTTTCTCGATTTTATCTGTCCTTAATGACAAGTTGCAGATAGAAATGAAGTGAAAGCATTCAAAGGAACGGAAAATTGTAAGAAGTCATCTAAGAGAGAGTACGGGTCGAATCAAATGCACAAGATTACTTTTCTTGAAATAAGTTTCACAAAATGTAGAGAAATTTTGATTACATTTATGTATACAATTCGAGAGCAATTAAATTACGCATAAAGATAATAAAGTACTAATTATACGTAACAATTTATATATCGTTTTTCTTCACATTTATTTTATAGTTCTACTTTTCTGCCAAACTTATTTCATATAACGATCGAAGAAGATTATCTCGATATCCGCGAAATGTGTACGTACATACGTCATAAAATAGACAAAACTATTTCGACGTAGAATGGACAGATGAGAATTTTCTGTTTCACAATTTTTCGAAATAAACCATTTCGTCCTTCACAAAAATAATGCGCTACTTTATTTTCTATATTCTGTCGCATATGGACGTGCATTTGCAACATTGTTATGTCTCTACCAAAAGTGCTTCATACATATTTTGCATCGCAAGATTTGCATCGTAAATTTCTTTTGTAAGATCTTATTGTTAGAATAATGCTGCAAAATTCGACGTTTTCATACAGAAAACTAGATGGGAAAAAGAACCATGAAATATGTAATGTAAACAAACGTAAAAATATTCTTATTTTTTCCAAAACTCTGCTCACATGGTTTAAACCAATTATAATAATTATAACTATGTTGGACCACCGTTTTAACTTCAGTTGGATCACCGTTTTTTTTTCAACTTTACGGGAATAGTTTCTTTATATAAATTCTTACGTTCTTTAAAAATTTAAATTTATCAAGTTTTTATCTGTATTCTCGTCCTGTATGGATCACTAGGAACCTTAAATTCATGAGCTTTTGCAACATTTTACGTTCTCGAAATTCGGAAGTTTACGGGTTCGCGGGTTCTTGCTGGTTGAACTTTTGCAATAATCCTACGCCAAAAGTGGAAGGCGCGTTGAAAATACGTGCTCCTTCACCACGTGCCACGTGTCAGATATGAGAGGCACGCGCGTAGAGCGCGAAAGGGATTCCTCAAACGCAAAGGATCCGAACCGTGGCAAGAGAAGGTAAACGGAAATTTGAGTTTCTTGGCGTCACGGATGCGGAAGGAAGGAAGGATCGAGGAAATCCGACGGGGTATGCAGGTATGAATTCCAAAAGAGTGCGGGGGAGGCGAGACGATAAAAGCCGATAAAATATTTTATATATAGTATACAGTTGTGGTTCCGCTTTTGTCTTATTCCGTATTTGTATCGCGCCTCTGTGCGTATCGTAACCACGGATATGCCTCTTTGTCTCGCCTATCATTGTCTGATAACGCCTTACGGCAGTCGATCCGTATCATTGTGCGTGAATAGCAAAGGGTTCTGACAAAAATGCCTCTTTCGCCACGAGCAAAGGAAAACGCGTGTTGTCTTATGTTAGTCAGATACGTATATGTACGTGCGATATACCATAAGCTACAGCGCTATTGATGTTTTATGTACGTTATATATTGCTCGCATTATATATATTGGGCGCAAGAAATTTATGTCATCTTATTGAAAAAAAAATGAGGGGAATTCACCCGGAAGTTCTGACAGCGGTATCCCATTTGTCTTATAAATAGCCTCAACGAACTTCAAGATCCCAAAAAAAGTATTCGCTAACACTTTCTTCTTGAGAAAATAGCTTATAACACTTTACGTCGACCATCCTATATTTTATAGCACGGAGTTATTCGCCGCCCTTCTAACTTTCGATAAAAATATAATATTGAAATAAAAAAAAAAGAAAAGGCTTATCATATTACACAGAAAGCAAATTGATGATGACTCAAGATATTAAAAGGGAGTGAATAATAACGCTGCAGCTGTATGTATAGAGAATTTCCTGAGCATCAATTCCCTATTATCGATGAATATAATACTTTTTTTATTTCTTTTTTATCGACTCTTTTATAACGTTACGCTACGCGAAAAGGGAAAGGGTGAGTTCATCGACCTCATCGATTAACGGATATTTATAAAATATTGTAGAGATGTATATAAAAATACCAAATTTTTATAATTTTTATAAGATAGAGTAATAAACTGTGTAAAGTACACAAATAGAATATATCACAAATTTAGCACCAAAAGATTAAAGACTTTATCGAAATTAGAACATTATTTAAAAAATAATCATTTCTAGTATAATAAAGAGATAATCATTCAAATAGAGAAATGATCAAGAGATAAATCAAATTCAAATAAAGAGATCATTTCCGCTGACTTTCAATCTGAGAGTTTACGTCCACGGAGAACGACGGCGAATTTTATTGGCTCGGAAATTCTCCTTAGAATATTCTCAGTCGTACGCGGTGGAAACACGAGAAAGAGCAAAACGTGATTATGCGCGAGATTATAATGATATTATGTTACTTGCAACGAGCAAAGACGGCCGTCTTTTCGCGACAGACAGGCAGAAGAGAAAACGGAAAGGCATACGCTCGCTAACTCTTGAAAGTCTTTAGCATACGTACGAGCGAGAATAACGACGTGACGATGAGCCGAAACAACCAGTGCTTTTGTAATGGTGCATTTAGATAGAAACGAGCCATACGAACATAGAAGCGAGAGACAGGATGTAACTAAAAGCGGGTGATAGCACAAAGCTAGCTAGTGTACTTGGCCAGATAATGCGCCTGTGCAAATACCACTTTGCGGCCTGGAGATACGATACGAAATGGGCGAAGAATGACCATTATTATTATCGAGCCACGTAATTGGACCGCCCTCGCTCTAAAATAACGCGCCCGGTGCCAAAGCCTGTGTACACGTTACAGCCTTTGTTCTTGATCGCAAGCACGATGGTCAAATTGAATCCGATACGACGGAAAATAGTCAATGCTCAAATTCATTCGTACGTGCAATATACGAGATTAACAATCGAGTAAATTTGCACAGGTGATGAATTTGATTTTACACAACCGAGCATATCCCGAGATAATCATTGTCAGATAGCGTTAGATAACGCGCGTTGTTTCTCGATTGAAATCGCGCGGTAATATATAAGATAGGAAGATACTTTAAACGCGCGCGCGGGATAGAATGTGCGCATCGTCGTCATAAAGATAAATATGACGCTGTAAAAGTTGCAGCGCGGCCTGTGATACATGTACTATTATCCGCGAAGCACCCTCGCGGAACCAAATTCACAATTTCGCGTATAAATCTCGGCGGATGCGCCGCGCTGACCGCCCTCTCCGACGTAACCGCTGCGCCAATATTGCGGTGCTGGCACTTTCAGTGCATAGTACATGCGGGATTCGCATTCCGTACGTGAAGCTGATACGTACGACTGCTTTAAGCGGCGCATACATCATCGGCGGTTCTTATTCGACACAAATGTCGGACGGAATGCTCGTAAGCTTCCAAATGGACATTTTTATCGGTCATCGCCCAGACGCGAATGCCAAAGGAATGAATAAACGATAAACGCATAGTAGATCCTGAGATCTGCAATCCTTCAGATAAATATGAAATGGCCATTTATGATGCGATATATATAGTGAGACGTTATTGTGTGAAAAGTTTGTTTACAATAAAAGTAACGTTTCTTATTGTTAGTATAAAAATAAGTTATTATTGATTGATCACAATGTAATTTTCGTTAACGCGCATACTCAGCGTCGAAGTGCTACAATATATGTCAAGAGGGGAAAGCATGTAATTTCGAACTAATTGAAAACCTGAAATAATTCCAAAAAGAGAAGTACCTCTGGCGCGACACTGAAGTTTTAATTGCAATCCTATGAAAACCGTTCCGCTATTTTAGCCGTAAGCGCAAGAGATTAACGAGATCCGTGAAGTGTAATATAACTTGGCTCTGGTGCGGTAACAACCAACGTAACGTCAACGACGTGACTCTGTGGACAAACAAATAATTATATCTCTATGAAGAGACGCGCGCTGTATTCTATTTCAAGAACACTTCGCTTCCGGTGCGCGCGAGTTGCACGCGCGCAAAAACACGGAAAGGGAAGAGAAGGAGGGAACGTAATCAAGGAACAAGAAAGTTTCGCGGACGGAATCTCGCCTGTGGATCGTCGCGAGGAGTCGAAGAAGCTGAGGAGGAAGGCAGTCGAATTAAAGACAATGATAAGTTACAGTCGCAATTATTGAAGTTGCCTCTCTGAAGAGCTTCGCGTCGCGCGTCTAGAACAAAGAGGACAGATAGTTTCCGGGGACTTTTTTTCACCTCGATTCTGAGAAAGGCGCCATTGAAAACTTAAGAAAACGTATTAATTCGTCGGCGTCCGTACGAGCGAGGACGCGGACCGGCTCCGCAAATTCGCGGGACGTTAATTGCAGCCGAAAATGGGGTTCTTACGTTCACTAAGCGAATGCTAATCGCGTAGGCTACCGCGCGTTACCTTCTTGTCGCATAACGACTGAAGGATGGGATCTTATCGTCGCTTTGCACGTGTCGCTAATAAAGATCCAAGTTAATTCCAGATTAAATTTTTCCCAGACTCAGCCGCGTCGCGCACCTTCTTGCGAGCGAAACGTGGTCGGACTTATCTTGCGTGATTTGATCGCGCACTCTGCAATTAACTGAATTAATCTTCTGAATTACCTTGCATTATTACCAGTATTTTTAAGAAAAACTATTTTCAATAAACAAGTATCCCTATCTTTGATATACCTATTTGATATTTATCAGTTACATTGACGTAGCACGTATGTGCGCCTTTTCGTCCTTTTTCCTTGGGCTTGGAGTAAAAATCGCTTCCACTCGGTCAAAAGCCTGGAGATCGCGAGTTGACTAAGCCAACGAGACGTTATCATGCGGAAGCGTTAATAAACCATCATAAATGTGAATAATTAACCTCGTAGGCGGTTTTGCCGCGGTACGATAATCCCGTGCAACGGGCGGGAATCGCGATTGCGCTGAGAAAACGGGGCTAACAAGTTTAACGCGAAGGAGAACTTCTTATCGCTATGCCGTTGCACTTCGTTCTACCTTCTCCGGGATTAGTTCCGCGTGCGATCATCTTGAGCTACTTAGTCGCTCATTAGTCATGCGAGAGACCTGACAATTTTCCGGCGCGCCTTGGAGTAATCGCAACCTGAGTTAATTAGCGCGTTTCCCGTGATTATCGCCTAGTTGTCACAATTAAATTTCGCTGCAATCGTTAGCTATTCGATGCCATTTACGCTTTCTTCGTTGAAATTTCTTCAACTCTATGACAAAATTGTAAATTTCTACCTCGTATAAGTGATCAAGAGGTTCATATTTCGAATAACGTACAGTAATATAGAGGGTATATCGAGGGGTATATCTTGAAATTTACTCTCGACTTACACACAATATTGCACGCAAGCTCTTGACCAAGTAATTCAATCTCAGATAGGTAATACATGCATCGGCTAAATCGGGTTTAAATTACATTAACCGATAGCAGATACCGATTTAGACGCTCGTATAGTATATGTAACATGACGACGTAAGTTGTTAATCCGTCGAACAATAACCAATCGATTCGCTGATAAATCCGCGAACGCGGACCGTTGGCTGCCGATACGAAACGACATGGGTATCTGCCTGCGTTTATACCGGACGCGCATTATCGGTTCCGGTTGTGTCCCGTATTTCCCCTGGGTGCTACGTCGGGACTGCCATAATTCAGGTCCCGTTATACAAGAGAGTCTCCCAGAGAATTATTTCCGCGGATACACCATGGTAAATTTTCTATGCTCAAGGTATTGTTTCGTTAAATAGTATAGGTATTAGTATTTAACCGGACCGCTCGTTTTTGTGTTGCACTAAATAATCGAGAACAATTTAATGCGGTCTCGTTTAAAGCGGGAACTGTAGATCTCGCGCGGTTATCTGGACTTTGTACTTAAAATATTTAAAACTATTGCACTTATAACTTTTTTCTATCATAATAAAAGATTCTTCGTTTTGAAGAAATCTCCAATATAAGATATAAAAGATTGTGTATTTTTCCGGTTAACTTCTTTAATTGAGACTATTTATTTACTTCATTTGTTGTTTAGGAAGGGATTTATTTACCAGAAAGAAAGATTGAGAATTAAAGATTAAACTTACTTTCATAATACTGTAGCAGTCAAGTCAACGTCCTGTTTGATCAGTAGCTTTTTCTATCAAGAATGGACATCAACGGTAAATCTTCGCGTTTCAGGACAAAGTCAATAGTGATCATGTGTTCGAGCCGAAAGCATACGGCTGAACTTGGAGGAGGAAGTCTTCGCAGAGCTTCATCTCCGGCAACTAAACGTTGATAAATGCATCTTGAATTCGCTCCGGGCAGTGACGGATAACACAGAAAATGTTTCATATACTTTTTAACTTACATCAGTGTTACGAATCAATAATTGGGCAATCTCTTCGTGCAACATTTATTCTAAAGCAAAAAGGATTTTTTTATTAAATATTTAAAAACAAAAAATATATATATAATTCAATTTTAAATAAACAAACATTTAGACAATCAGTTAAACATGTTTTATGCAAATTTTTGATAAAAATTTTTTCATTTTGCAAAATTTTATTATAACTTTTGTATTGATATATTGACTGATATTTTACTATTTCTCCGCTCTTGCATAATTTAATATTAATAAATTATTTGGAGCAAACATTTTATTAGCTTAACGAAGAGAAGCACGGTTTTTGTTAAAGCAATTTTATACCAAAAGCGATACTTACTAGTACACCGAAGAATAATTAGAAACATAAATGGGACTGACAAAGAGAAAACATTTTCTGACGATAAAAATAATTGCTTAAATCTTTTTAAAAAGAGATACTTATTTACAAATTTATAAGCACAAGTACGATCTTATTAATATATTTTTCTGATTTGCAGTGTTTTTGTAATTTCTATACATTAGTTTTAACAAAGAAATAAACGTACAATACGATACTTTGTTAAAAGAGAACGTATAATGTACTTTAAAGATAAAAGGATTGCTGAATTCTTTCAGCTGTTAATTGAGTTAAGAGATTATTTTTCATTTGCGCTTATGTTTCAATAAAAGTTACTTTTTGTAAAGAGATGAATCTGTAGACATTATTCGTTACAAACGCTCCCGAGATTTTCCGCTGTCTCATGGAAAGTTACGAATGAAGAAAGGTTCTAGTTGAAGAGCTTTCGTGCTTATGCGCATAATACTCAGAGTGGCATGAATAGCTTCAGTGGGCGGAGAAAACGGCGAAGTTGATAAATAACGTTTAAAATACGCGTACGTTTTATTACATTTCTTGTAGGTACAATTAATCGCATTATAGGAGAATTTAGATGTTCCTTATATCTCACTACTTCTACAATTGCAAAGGTGTCGTAAGACTATTTTATATTTATTGTTAGCAGACAGCTTGAAAATATCTGCGAAATATCTAATAATAAGACCACTATTCATCTCTTGTAACATAAAGGCAATAACTGAATCGAAATATTGCCTGTTCCTTATATAAAAATCCTAAGATATATGTATATTTACAGTTTAATAATTTCATTAATATTTATATATACATTAAACTATAAATAATATTTATCACAAGAAATATCATTATATTCTTTCGCTTAATTTCCATAAACTTCGCGCACAATTTTCTTTATATAAAATCCGTCAAAATAAATCAATAGCGTACAAGTAATCAAATATGCATTTATTGTTACCGCGAAATCAACATCGTCTGTTTTAATAGCCGGCTTTACGCGTTCCACCCACGAACGGAATGCACGCTAAGAGAAATGTTGAGCAAACAAATTTAATCAAGTGCTCGGCTGCGTTACCGAGAGGCGCCATATCACCCTCACGAGCCAGAACTGACTCCGACCCGCCGCCACCGGAAATGGGTGGAGAGACGAAGTCACCCCTCTGAATGCTAGCACTCTACCGATTTGCCTGATCGACGTGGGTGTAGACAGCTATCCAAAGTTTACTAAGTTCGCCGCACCGGATCAATGAGCAGCGATAACGAAAGATAATAGCTACACCAAAGACGAAACAGCAAATGGGTGAGTCTGCATCATCAACTTCCAGAGAAGTCTCAGAAGAACGAAAATCTTAAGCAACGATAATAATTGAGTGAAGAGGGAAATGAATGGCGAGTATAAGATGTTTCTAACTTCTCCAAATTGAAAATTTAATTAACTTATTTACCATAATAATTAAAATAAATGATATATATAAAAGGCGTTTAAGAGAATATTAGAAATCGTAACTTTCTATCGAGCAATGAATTACTCCTATCCATTGCTTTTCCGTTAAATGTTTTTAACTTATCCATGTACGCATGTATAAATCCAAAAATAATCACTCGTAAGTATCATACAATCAAAATTATAGTCCAACATTAGCATATATCTAAAAAATAAAAAATAAATTATTTAAAAAAATGCGCACATATTACAAAGAGTAGTAGAACAAGTAAATATTAAAGCATACTATATATTGAAGCTACCGAAGGAAAAGATGTTACACCTATCCAAACAATTACAAAAGTGGCCCGTAAATTTAATACAGATTATACCATTACAATTATTTCCATTAGATAAAATAACATTAGCAAAATGGGGATTGCGTGTAGTAACACTCACTGTATATATTACGGAGTTGCTAATAATCAGCGTAATTTGTATAAAATTACGGCATGTTAATTATAACTCAATGTCTGTAGAAATTTCCAGAGTGTTCGTGACAACTTAAGGATGTATCGGAGGTACAATCCCTGCCAAAAGTTAAACTTTCAATAAAAAATGACTAAAATAAAGACTGCATGTATGTCAAACAACTCAAAATTTTTTTATATGTTAGAAAGGATTACCGTTAACAGTTTAAGTATGTTTTTTTGTCATTTAAATAATTAGTATTATTTAAACAATTTTTAAAATAATTTGTTTTTAGCAAAAAGTTTTGAAATACAATATCAATGATGTATGTTTTACATATAAAAAAAGTTTTAGAAATATCTTACTTTTTTATTTATATTTACAGCAAAAATGCCGATTCTCCATAAGGGATAATGTTAATTTTATCAACTTTAAACTTAAATAACTCTTATAATCGTTTAGTAAATTACTTTAAAATTTTACAGAGTATTTTTTATTTAATTTAAAAACATCCATTTCTAAATATATTTGAAATACCTCCAATACATCCTTAAAATCGTTATAACTCGGCAACCGTTTAGTGGATTTATTTCAACTTTTTTTCCAACACATCAGGAAGACTAAAAGAACAATCTCACAAATTTTTATTGACTTCGTACTATGTATTTTAAAAGATAGGTCCAATACATCCTTAATTGCATAAGCATCAAGATCTGCCAAAATTTATCGAATATCTTATTATATTTATAACAAATCATTGTATTAGTCCTTTCTATTTGGTTACACTTGCATCAACTACGAGTAAAATAGATTTTGCAAGTTTTAGTGTATCTTCTATCAGGCTTTATTTCTTTTACATTTGATTAAACAGAAAAATAAAAACGTTTTCATGAGTTAATCTTTGAACGGATCCTATTTAATAAAAAGAAGAAGAGAGAGAGAGCAAAAATAGATATTACCCGTTTGTTTATAATCCGATACAAACATGCATGTTGTCGCAAATTTCAATAATTACGGATAAAATATTTTCCTTAAATTACTAAAATTGTTTATTTTGTTTATGGAGTTAATGCGTAATTAACAAATTATGTACGTTGAGTGTTCCGTCAAAAGTACCGTTTATTATTACGTGATTTTATCCACTCTCCATTACTTTACAATTGTGATATTAATAAACTAAGATAAATTTTACAATTGTATTGAAGTAAACTCGATAATAATATGTACAAGCGAAATTTCGGTCATCATTCTCATTTTTATTTGGATTTCTTAAATATTCTAGCCTCTTCTTAAATATTCGAGCCTCATATATTGGATTTTAAATATTCTACTTATATGTCTGAGTGACACGTGTTTCGATAATATTCCGTAAGTAATAGTAGCAAATAACGAATATTCAATGCCGTTGAATTTTATAAACATCTTAACCGAGCAGAGCGCTTGTTCGACATGTAATTTAACAGTGCATCGAACAAAATAATTATAATTGATGATATCGTATGATCATGTATACACGTATAGAGTTTCAATCCGATATTAACGGAGAAGAATAATCAACATATTAATAATATCTTTCTTTAAATTTTGTGTGGTATTGAAAACGCAACCATGCTTTTCGTGCTTTCGATTGGCTTTTCAACGATTTATTCGCAATTGTACATTTTGAAATACATATTAGACAAATTTATTAGCAAATATGCATAGGATTTACCACAATACTACAATTACGCCAGTAACTGAGGAAATCTAATAGCACATACACAACACACACACAATCCGTTAAGAAAAACGAAAATAATGTTGATTTATCTAATCTAACATTTGAAAATCTATCTTGTTTCTTCAAAAAATATTTATATAAAAATTAATACACAATATTATTTATTATTTATAATATTTATACCAAAAATATTCCTAAAAGAATTAAAATTATAATTTTGATAACTTAAAATAAGATTTATTTTTATTTTAATAAATAATAAAAATAAAATAAATATATAAAACTCCCGAATATTTTCGCGGTAATTTTATTGATATTTAATCATTATCTATCCTTTAATATACCTACATATAATAAAATTTGAAAAAAATATATTCTCCAATTATTAAAATACATTCTTCTCATTATATAAATAGAACAATTTTTAAAAAGAAATGGTTACGAATAAATATATTTAATTATGATAAAATACATGTCTCTTTATTGTAGTTAGTTATATGCAAATACAAGCAATTCTCGGGTCCATTTAGTTGTGTGCGAGTTAAAAATATATTTAATTAGTAATTTAATACAAATTACATATAAGTCGCTCAATTAATAATTATTAATTAATTAATTACTAAACTATTATTTAAGTTTACATAACGTATTATAACGTTAACTCACAATTAACCGCGTTTAGCTCTCAAAACCTACTTTTCCTCCTTAAAATTATTTAAATGTTAAATATAATACACAAATATAGTAATTAAACCAATAAATAAAACAGGCAGTTAGAGCCGGGCGCAGTAAATAGTGCGCAATATATTTATTAAGATCAAATTACATAAAAACGAACGTTTCAGCCTTTGCAACATTGTTTCTCTGAGCGTCATCATCACAAGTCACATTTTTATTTTTCGTCCGTTAATACCATGTACTTTATTCTGTGTAAGGCGAATTACATTCTTTTCCTATACTCCGAATGCTTGCACAGGTATCTTTGAATTTATACGCTCCTTATGGACACACTCAAAGGACATAGCTCTCTCTTCATTCTTCCTAGCTTTTTAACCTGGGAGTTGAGACATTGGAAGATGCTTGGTTTGCTTCGGAGCATTCTCTCGACTTCATTTCTCTATGGAAGACTATAATCAACAGATAAGGACCGTATCTTTCTTGACTATGATATAGGGACTGCGAATATGAATATTAACGATATGAAGTAATGTGACTCTCGCGTAGATTTTTGATTTAATGTAATTCGCGGTGATTTAAATATAACTACGCTGAGGATGGCCCAAAGAAAAGGCTGAAACGTTCGTTTTTATTTTGTAATTTGATCTTAATATATTACGCACTATTTACTGCTCCCGGCTCTAACTGCCTGTTTTATTTATTGATTTACTCAAGAGAGCCTTCTTCTATTTTATAGTAATTAAAATTGTCAATTCTACTAATATCCATTCGGGATACCCATTCGACTTATCTAGATTTTTTTTATGTACCCGTACATGTTTAGTTATATTCGTGCAGTCATTAAAACGAAAACTACACAAATCTTCTTCGTAAAATTGTACTAAATTGATAAAATCTAAAAATTTGCCAAATAAGATATTACAATTTGCGCATGTATTTCATATTACAAAATAGTTTAAAGTATTTAAAAACTAATCTCATTGTTTAATAATGGTGGGATGTCCAGTGTCCAAAAATGGTTTCTTAAGAGAGAAACCAAAAATTAAATATATATGTACTTGTTCGTAACATTTCTTGTCAAACTAATTGCAAATAAAATTTGTTCTATATTAAAATTTTTCCGTAAATAGTCGCTATATCTATATGTACTCTACTATCTTTTTATTATTAAGATAACATGAATCTTAAAATTAATATGAGAGAACAATTATAGAGAAGAAGAGAACATCCTCTTAGAATATAATATTTAACTACTTTCGTAATTCGATTTTAGAAAATGTACGGTGTTTGTCATTAACTTATTGCCAAAAGCTTCCGCGAATCGCCGAGAAAACCCAGATTTAATTCCAGTCATGCAAAAAGATTTCCCAGCTTTCAACAAGAACCAAACTAGGTATTGCGGATGGTATTCCCAAAGAAAACAACGAGAATAACTCTCCATGATAAAAATCATTGTTATTTCCCGCCGGTATGAACCTCACATTTGCTATACCTAATAGCGTCCATCTGATGCGAAGGGCAACGATAAGATCTCTTTATCGAGACAGCGATTGCGTATAAAAACGTGAAAAGAACGTAGTGGTATTTCGCAATGACATTTAACAAATATTTATTACAAAATATAATATAAAAAAGTGTAATATTGTTTGTCAAGTGTTACATACAACGTGAAATTCATAAATACGTTCAATTGAAAACGAGATAAAATAGCACACTTTATGAATTCTGACATCTAGGTATAACTGGCAATCCCAAACATCGAATTTCACAATAGATTCGTCAAATATTTTCATGGTTCAACAAATATGATTCTGTAATATATTTCGCGAGTGAGGGACCAATATCTGATCGTTGAATTTCGCACATTCCTCACATTCATATTTAATAAATCTTTTATTATATGTCAAAAGTTTAGAATATTTTTTAAACATAAAATTTTGAATTAAGAATTGTATTAACAATGCTTTTAAGAATTAAAGAAAACTATTTGAAAAATTCTTAGAGGGAGTATTTATCAAACAGGTTGTATTTAACAAATCTCGGTTTTCACAACATACGCGTTCTGCCGATTTCGTGCAATTTAGATAAATATAGAATAATTTGTGAGTTTTACATGCATATGCGTACATGCGAGTATCCTCAAGCACAGTACACAATAAATTAATAAATAATAGAAAATAATTTCAAGATTAAATATTTATCTCAAACTGATTTAACCTATCCATTTTAAGGCAATGGATCTATGAGATGTAATATTGATTTATGCTCATTATACTTTAATTTGAAATTTTATATGTATTCAGATTTATTTGACGTATATGTAAAAAAATGTGTCATAGATCCATGACCTCAATAAAAAAATTACTATGGGCGAAGATATCAGCTACGTAGGCGTAGGTACGATGATGCAATAACATAAACATATGATTCAAATTAGAACAGCGTTGAAAATAATCCATGTTTCATAAAATAATTCTTACGCGCGTCGAACTGTTTACTCATCTTTTAATTAGATAATTACTAGCATAATTACATATTTTTTGAAAAAAACCATTACAAGAACAAAATTCATTATAGATCTTTAAACTCTGTTTTTTCTCTAATTATTATTTATAAATTATCGAGATAAAATGATCCGTAAAAACGATTAATTTAATGCAAGTAAGAAATTGTACTCACTCCAAGGTTACTCCGCTGAAGCCCGTTGCCTCTCCTAGGTCTCCTCCTCCTCTCAGGACGTCATTCAGTTTGTCAGGCCTCTTTCTTCCGTTACACAGAACATCTATGAAAAATATTTATTTTTAGGTACACACTACAATTGTACGCAGACTAATTATTTATCAATAAGAGACTTTTCTACGACGCTCCACGTTTATAAGATCCACGATAGGACTTTCAGTTATTCGATCAATGGAAATAGCACTTCGAGTCAATGAGTATATGCGGAACATATACGTTAACTACTAAACAAGGGTTAAGCCCCACGCGGAAGAATTAAGATGAAATCGATCGTATTGAGTTCGACACTTCTGGTGTCTGATGCAAAAATCACGTGAATGTCGATCGATGAAAACCGACAATCCAACATTTGCCACATAAGAGGCATTGAGCGAGTCATGGCAATGCTGTGTTAATAGTGCAATAAGTACCGGTCGTTAGGACATTCTTCACAGTACTGAGTCCGTTCATTTCGTCAAAATTCCTCTATCCGGGGGAAAGGTTAGCGAAAAGCCTTGTAATTGTAAGCCATGCATTATATAATAAATAATTGTGAGCTTTTCGAAGTGTTCGTAATAAGGAAATAATTACGTTTAGCATCTCACGTTACTTGCCGCGATCATATTTCGGAGGATAATGCGACGGAGTGGCACGCGCCGCTACCTACTAGCTTGAGTGTTTGTGCGTGATAGGTCGACGACCTTGCGTATAACATCTGTAGTTATTATGTAACGAAAGCAAACAAGGCCAACTGATTTGCGGTTTTAAATATTTAATTTAAGTTTTAGCAAAAAATTTATGCCGAATATATTTCATTTTTTGAGTTTTAAATTAATTTTTCAATAGATAGACTATTATCATGCATTAAATTTAATATTTACTTAAAGAATAAATTCTTTTTTCTGTATATGTGGTCAAAAATAAAATGTATATTTATGTAGTTTAGTAGTTACGATTTTATGCTAAATTTTCGCGAGAATAAGAAAATTAGATAACTACTAAATTCAACGTTAATTAATCTTAAGAATCTTTCTGGTGTTCTTAGTTCTTAATAAATTAAAAGAATGGAATTTAATAAGCGTTAGAAATGTGAGGACATCTTTTCCTCTCTGACTTATTAAAATCAAGCCATTTAATTTCGCTAAAATCAGATGTAAAATCTAAAGAGATAATTATTAAAAGTATTCCACGCTCTCAATCTGAAAATAATAAGCATTAATATTTAAATCAGTAGACAAAATGATATTTAAATCAACGATAACTTTTAAAAGTAAGAAATATTTGAATTTAGGAATCGCATTAATGAAATAATTATTATCTCTAAAAACACCATTAAAAAAACAATAATCAATAATTCTCATTTTCTTTCGCTTCAGTATCGGAAAGAATAAATAATGCAAAATATCTGTTTAATAAAGCTATCATCTAGATACTTTTACGATATTATTAATCAAGAAAATTGGTCACACGAGAGCTGATCGTTAATTGTTCGTTGAGAATAATCACGTCTGACACCTTTTTAATACTTGTCGCGATCGTATATCGCATAGTAATGAGACAAAATACGAAGCATGTCACTACCTGTTGGCTCGAGATTCATTGTGAGAATGACAGCGTATTGTATGCCACAAAAAAATTATCGCAAAAGCCAACGAATACGTTGCCGCCCCGAAAATATACAGTAAAAGTTTAAGTCAAATATTTTTAACTTTCTATTAATTTCAACGGTCTATCACAGAAATCAAATATTTATAGGAATATTATACTTTTAATATAATGCATATAATACACGATTTTATTTAGGTATTCCTCATTTTCCTCCTTTCCTTTCTACTTTAAGATTAGGTTACCAAGTCCGATGCACTCACTCGATACAAAAGTACGAAAACGAGATTCATTATGTTAATCGAGCGACACATTACTCCTGAAGTCAAAAGCAGTTAAAACACAATGAATAATTTTATTGCTTATTGTAATTATCGTGAGATATAATCGCTTTTCAAAGGATAATACGATAATATATGAAACAACTCGACCTGTTACTTGCTTGTTCAAGTATCGGTGTGTGAAGCGGTAGTGATGCGGCGATGTTTTTCTGAAATATTTAACGAGTAATAAAGTAGCTTTAAATGATCCATTCCTCGTAGAGAAACAATAAGTTTTTATTTCCATACAATATTATTCCGACTTTTACTTTAAACAAAGAAATCACACAAAGTACCTTTCGACAAACAACCATTGCTTATTCGATACGCTTACGAATCATTTATCGTGAGATCAATTATTCGCGAGGAATGATTGCGAGATAACGCAACGATGCGCTTAATTGTTCATAGTGTTTAAAATTCACTATGCCACAACTGATAACAATCGGCGAAAAATAAATCCAAAATGAATGACAGACTTTCCATGCACTAAAAGCTGTATTACTGTTAGTATGAATTTTATATGTAGGTATATTCTCGCGATATAGATAATTATTTCTCGGTGCTAGTTTAGTCCAAATGCTACTCTCTATCTTATTAAACCGTCACAAAATGAAAAATACAATTTAAATGCAAGTATTGTTAGAGAAATAAACGTCGTTTTTAATTATCATATAATAGAATAATAATTTATTATTACTTTATCGCTCGAATTCCTACTTATATGAGTAAATCGTGCGAAAGATAAATGCCTATTCTTTAACCATTAATCAAACCATTTAATATATGGCTTTAAGCCATTTAATCGCGGGTGTTATTAAATAACAAATTGTTAATAATTGTAGAGAATAATTGCCATCACGTTTCTAAATATTTAATACTTTATAGAATAAATTTATTGTGAATAAATTTGGTTTTTTAAGTTGTAAACTTCAATGTTTAGAACATAAAAAAACTAATCTCAATGAATACGTTATTAAAGAATATTGAATCAAACAACTGAATTGATTTATTAAAAATTAAAATCATGAAGTATGACTATAGAAGAAAAGTAAGTTTTTAACATTTTTTATGGAAATGTGTACGTAAATTATATCCTTTTTATGTATATTGTAGCTATGTTCTTACTTTTTATAAATCAAATCTAACGTGAGCGGCAATTGATACAAGATATACGAAAGAAAAATGTCTTACTATAGGAAGAGACAAAACGATCACCAAGAGAGCCATTCATGTTGATCGTTCCTAACAGTAAAATCACCGTCACCAAAATATGAAGGCTATTCGTGTATTCCGCGACACCCGAGAGGATAATGCAACTCTGTTGAGTGGAGTATGCACGATTGTTGTAATGTAGTTGAAGAGAGAGAGTCAGATATAACCAGGTCAACGTCCGCTGCATAACTATGCGCTAAGTACTCTATAATTCTATATACCATATAACTTCTGCCAAATATTTATACTAAAATATTATTAGCAATTGCGTAATTTAATATTTCATATAAAACAAAAGTAAATTTATTAAATAATGTAATTATTACATAGCATAGTTATTATCTCCAAAAAAATAATTTACAAATTAATAAATTATAAGTATTAATAATGCAAAATTTAAGAACAAATATAAAAATTACTAAAACTGAGAATATATAATCAATTAAAATAGAAATATGTCACAGTAGGAAGATCCAAAAAATTCTTCTGACGTAATATTAAATGGATTAATGTCTTACATAAATCTATGAGTTATCTATAATCGAATATCTTATAGACAGAGTAAATCAACAAAAATTAAAAATACTTATAATGAACATTTGCGTAAAATAGTTCTTACCAATGTACCATTTAAAAACAATTAATTGCCTGCACAATCACTAATTTCCTTTATAATGAGTGACGGAGATTGATTTGGCGCCGACAGAGTTTTCATTTCTTATTGTTAGACTCAGAGAATCCCATAAACGCGACGAAGTTAAATTTGCGTGTCTATGAGTTATGATTAGATGCAAGTTTTTCATATTATTGAATTGTATTCTAAGAACTAAATATAATGTTACATTTTGCAAAACAATATAGTATACAGTTTATTCTGAAGTTTGATGAAGTAGTTAGTAGATAGTTCGAAAGGATCTAATTTAACAAAAGGTAAACGCTTCTAATTGGAACAATTATTCTAAACTTACATCACTGCGTAATAATATAAACTTCTACTAAATTTATTTAGCAAACTAATAATTAAGCTTTGAATTAGATTATTAATCTTACATAATTTTAAGTGAGTAACACGCGCACATTGATTAAATAATTATTGACTTTATGCAAATTATTATAAACAACGGATATTATTTTTATTAGATTCAAGACACGAATACAAATCCAAAATATCTTTAACTCAATATAATTAAAGATCTGGTTTTTCTTTCATAAAAAAATACTTTGTCCCTTTCTGTAAAAGAAGAAATGATCTCTCGTGCAAAAACTCAAAGGTTACAGTGGCCACGTGCTGGGAGATAGAATCAGAAAATTGCAGTTACTGAGTGAAGAGTGCTTTTAAAGATTAAAGGTCGGATTACTTCGAAATGGATTAGTTGTAATAAAGCTAATGTAAAAAATGGTATCATTTTGAAAAACGTTTTATTCGATAAATTCATGAAAAATACAGAAAGGAAGTTTTTGGAAGTAAAGTTAATTATCGGAATCATAAAAACGGTGGCGATGTAAAGAATAGTAAATCGATGTTCCGAGCATTTTTTAGTTAAGCGATTTTTTAGTGGTAAAGTTCTTCATTTAAGCTATTTTTAAACGAGTAAAGATTTGAGTTGTTGGAATTTTCTGTGAAATACGATACAAATTAGAAAGCAGACAATTATGGCTCCATGTATTATAATTTTTTGTATACTTTTACAAAAATGTTAGTTATCAGCATACGGAAATATTAAAAAGCTTATTTAGATTTTCAGATATATTAGCAAAAGTAAAAAAAGCGTTTGATCGTTCTATTCGCCGAGCATGCAGATTGCTGTGATTTTTACCCTTATTTTTAAAAAATGAAAAACAAGCCTGACTTTTCTGACAAACTGCCCGTCAGATAAGCAATTAAAAATATTTTTTAATTGATTTTTTAATTGACTGACTCGAATGGTAAACTAATATTTGCTGTATTTTCAAAATATATAGCTACCTTTTATGGTAATTTAAAAATATGTTATTTAAACAAATACATATGACATTTAAAAAATATTTAATTTTGGATCAATAAAACGTATTAGATACCATCTAAGCTATTAATTATCTTATTTCAGACAATTTTTGTTGCTTCCATAAGCGCAATCTTCAGTGTTGATTATTTTTGACGCAAAGTCAACGTTTTAGTTTACGAGAACGTTTCCGCTGAAGTACTTCCTGATACCGCGAGCGTGGTTTTGGCCGCGGTAATTATTCGAATTTAATTAAAACTCGCGTTCGAAGTGAACTACACCGTGGTGAAGTCATTAATTAAATTTAGGGGAGAATCGCGCGGTACCTTACGATTGTATATGTATGTAGATATGTACGACAGATATGAAAGAGATCGTTATTGCAAGTTCACGAACTCGGTTATAACTTTCAATGAATTCAGTTTCTTTTAGCGGCGTGGGAATTTTCTTTTCGGATACGTTTGCGTTACCAGTTCATCCCTGCTTCTGGTATGGACGCGTTTCCCACGGAAACTCCGCTCGCAATTTAAGTATATAACGTAATTCTAGAATAAAATTTCATACTCTCTCATTACTGACAAAATGACAATTATGTTCCGAGATTTGATATTTAGCAATCAAAAGTCATGAGATAAATTTTATAACAGAGGATAACTAAATTGCGAATAGAATCACTGAAGATGGTTCAAAGTAGATCCGAAACGTTCGATTTATAATTTGTATAAAATTATTAATTAAATGTTACATAACTCATACACAACTAACCGCGTTTGACTCTCGAAGCCCACTTTTCCCAACTTATGTTATTCGTTAATTTGTACCTTTCTTCTTAAAAAAATATTTGAATATTATATCTATCGTTATTATGGCATTTTTTAAAGTAATATTAGCATTTAGGTATTTAACACCACTAATTCATGGCTACTGTAACACTTATAAACACTTATAGTCTGGATATAAGATAAAAATTTTAGTGTTTAAAGAAGATATTTATTTAAATTGTTGCAGGAGCGATCTTCACCGAGGATCAGAAGGATAGCCCGTCGGAGTTGGCATTTAAATACGCCATTTACAAAATCAACAAGGATAAGACTCTATTGGCGAACACGACATTGGTTTACGATATCCAATATGTGCCTAAAGATGATTCGTTCCGCACGTCTAAAAAAGGTAGGAAAATAGTCAATATGGCCTTGTAATTAAAAATAACAAACAGTATCTTCAGAAGATTAAATATTATTTGAATAGCTAATTATCTGTTATTTCTTCCTCGAGAGTCATGTCTAATGTATCTCGACAACTCAAGTATAATCTCTATATGAGAACATATTGATGCATCGCTATATTGATAAGACACGAATTCGTTATCTAACAGGAACTAAGTGCTTTCGAACGCTAATGTCTCTTTAAATTCAATAAAAGAGATAATCCAATATTATTAATAATATACGCTTCAATACACCGTAAATTATTGTGTACAACGATTAAAATAAAATCGTAGTCATTAAAGAGCAAGACAATGGCAATTAGATAGAATGACAGAAGTTAATTTGTTATAATGTTAAATTGTTGTTCATAAGAGACGCTTACAAGTTACATGACAGCGGTAATTTAGAAGGCGGTGACAATGACTGATAACGTGGCCAACTTGCAATTAATATAGTTAATAATTGCACAGCGTTATTAATTTTAACGTAACAGCTTTACACAGCTTTACACTATTACAGTCTTCTCATGCTTATTTTTAATAAGTTTATTTTATCATTTTGTAAATAAAACAATATAATAAAAAATACACTTAAAATATAACGATACATTTTATTACTGCAACAGAAAAGGGAAAAGATCCGTCAACAATTTTTGGATGAGAAATATTTAAAAATTATATTTAATGAAATATCAATTGCATTCAGAAGTATCGATATGCTGCATAATTTTATCGATTCGATCACATATATACACAATAAAGATTAATATTCAGATTAATTATTCAGATTTATCTTCAGACGTTACATCAAAATAATATATCTTAAGTAGTCCAGCTTCAAAATTTCCTATAAAATTTTATTACTAGATGTTTTTCGTCCACAATTTTTTTTTAGTTACTGAAGAAATGTAAGCGTCAAAGGAAAGTATGACTGATCCGAGATATCATGTATGTACATATGAAAGCCTATGATTGATATTCTGGCATGGATTCGGATGCGTCACATCCGCTCCAAAAAAAATTATATGCTCCTTTTTAAACGATTGCTTTGCGTTGCTTATTCATCAAACTGTACATTTGAAGATATAAAGGTAAATCATTCAAAATAAAAAATCAGACTAATACTTGAAAATTAAAAGCACGCTGCTACAAGATAAAGATTAGAAATACGAATATAGAACCTAAAGACGCCGAGGAATTACTTATATTTCGATTAATGTTGTTAGAAATATATACATCAGTAATTCTACTGAATTGTCGCGTGAAAAATTTGTTCTCTTTTCTACTTTGTAAAATTTGCATGTGCTTTTAATTAACTTACGAGTGCTTATAAGCAATATAATTATTCTATAATGTATACAATGTAAAGCAACTTATTCGTTGATTTCCAAATGACATATTTAGGTACAAGAATACTTCAATTAATATAGAATATAACCTGAATTCATGTCTCATGTGTAGCACTAAATAAGAGAGTACGAATATAGACCAAAATGTTTTTAGTTCGTGCAATTTACATGATGTGAAACATAAATCAACTTTGCCAGTTCGTGTCAGCTAGCAATCATGAATGGTGACGTGATGCCCAGGTAAAACCAGCTAATTAATTAATTTAATCCCCATTTTAATATGATCAAAAGACTGGCGGTTAGAGCGTGACGTGAATCTCCTGTCAGTGGAGCGCTTTTGACACGCGAGCTTAAAAGTTGGCAGGAAGCCTAGCGAAAGCAATTCAGTTAGCGGCCGGCTATAGCGTGAATTACAGCGCGAGAACGTTGCACGCGACATGATGTAGCTTTAGATTTATGTAAAATAACACGAAACCGGATCGACTCCGAGAGCCGAAACCATAACAATGTCTCTCGCGCGATCGCGAGCGCGGCGGATAAATCTCAGCGCAACGAGCTCAACCAGTTATGAATTCGCCACGGAGCAATGTCTCTTCGAAATGTGTTTTCTTACAAAATTCTACACCGCGTATAGTAGAGGTACCACTTGTTTGGTTTATCCCAGCGATTCTCATGTTATGCTTCGCAAGTTTACCATAAAGAAGCCGTTTTGTTGTCCTAAAGAAATAAATACGATCACAATTTAATAGGAGTTAGATATTCCAGTATGATTGACGAGGATGCATACAATCGGCGTTCAGTGAGGCAAAATTTCTTTTATGTAAAGAAGATTCTGTGTAAGCTGGAAAACACCGGAGAACCGTTCTCATATACACGAACCATGCGAATATGGTACAATGATTAAACCCAAGCATTAAATCATGTAACTATTCAGGGAGCACATAAAATTTTCTTCTTGAAGTGCGGCGAAGATTCTTAACTCACTAAATGAGCGAGATAAAAAAAAAGGTCATGATAAACCCGTGTTTATGCCGCGAATTCTAAGTTTACTATAAATCTCGAGAACTCTTTTCCATTCTCTTTTTTACAAAATAGAACAATAAATGGCTATAACAATGAGTATCCAAGATAAACACGAAAATACATAATGAATAAAGATGTATAAGTAGAATTTTCGTAAAGTTCTGCTAAGAAAATAATTCACGCGTCATCTATGAATTATAGCCAAATATACATCGGAATAATATATAAATAAGAGGTTTTAATTTATAGATATATTAGCCCTTTTTTTTTCAAAGCACCAAGGGTTCATATATGGCCATTTACACTCTCTTAAGTTTTCCCAAGGGGAAAGTATTTGGCCATAAACATACCTATAGAATCCCATTATGCGTAACGAGAATCCATATATTTTTTCCTCCCAGGCGCGCTTAAAATGATATCCATAGTTGGGAAAGATCACTCCGCTTCCCTTCCGGCCGTTCTCGCTGCTGCGTTTCCTCTCTCGCGGACGGAGTTGAACCGTGTCAAACGGCACAACTTTTCCAACTTTTCTTTTATAAACTCGCTCACCCCGTGATAAATCTCCCGTGTATGCCGCCCAGGATAGATGCCTGTATACATTTTCTCATTTCTCGAATCTCCGCGCAAGTTTAATGTTGCGTACGCGCGAATTCGGTTGACTCGCGTCTAATATACCGTGATGCGTTTCGCCTAAAAGTAATCACGGCTGATGCTCGCGCCGTTTGCGTTATCTTCGCCTAATGTGTCCACGGCCTGGATTTTTCCATGCGAAAATTTACAAATGGATTGAAACTCCACTCTGCCCTACCGCGAGATCGAATCTCCTACCGAGGCAGAATCTGATGTTTATGCATCATGAGGTCTGAATAGAAGAATTAAAACGCCGTTTTTCCTCGATATATTTTACGGTTAAAAAATATGTTTTCTTAGAGAAGTAGACAACCATTTTTAACCCTGCACTTTTCATCCAACGGAATATTAAATTCATAAAATAAGAAGTTCTTCTCTCGTGTAGTTGATCTTATTGAACGAGAGAGAGCTTTCATTAAATATAGAGAAGTTGCATTTTAGAAAAACAACGCGCGAGTTTCTTCTGTATTATTCTTTAGAAAATTGTTACGTAAGATTCTTTATTTTCCACACTGTTATGTCGGGGCTCTCCGGGACGAGGAACAAAGTTTCGATGGGAAATTGGATTCGCGGTGAAACACTCAACTCGAGAAAATCCTCTATGAATTTCTGAGGGCATCTAATACGGATTACAAAGTGTATTGTAACATCTTACTATCAGAAGAATGAATCATATGCGGGTCGATTGTTAAGGCAATTACAGAAGAGCAATAATGCTATTATATCCCTCGAAACAATAAAGAGAATGAACTGTTTATTTTCTTTCTTTACAGCACGTAAATCTAAAATACAATGCTTTCAACACAATTAAATGAATATTTTATATATAAATATATTATATGTAGCTACAGCAAATTTTATTATTATTTTTATTTCAAAGTATTTCTTATTTTAAGTTAAAATAGATTTTATTTGCTTTGTTTCAAGGAAGGTTTAATTAGAAAATCAATTATAAAGTATTCAATGTTGAAAAAGTGCATAAAAGTGTGAAAAGGTAGCATGTAATAAAATTCAATTTACTTTTATGTAATTTTAAGCTGTTAAAACATAAAGTTGACGCATCATCAAAAACAATTAATAACAAGAAGTTTTTAAGTAAAAGTTTATACTTTCTCTGCTACGTTGGGAAGAGCCACTTTCTTCTCTCTAACATCACGGCACAAATTTTGTTTCATGTTTTCGTATTAAAGAGGAAAGTAAGTTACTCGGCGATTAAAAGTGTGCAACTCTTTATTAATTTTCCGTTGTGCCAAAAAAAGATATTGTCGACTCCCGAACTCCTACAAAAATGAGACTTCACACAAATTCCCTTTCGAGTTTACGTCGTACGTGTAATTTCCTTCGGATCACCGCGAAAGTAGAAAACAAAGGGAGATAGAAATCGGAAGAGACTTAAACCAGGGAAATTGATTGGATAACTTTAAGGAGCAGCGACCCGGACCACCGAGGCGGAACACTTTAATGGGAGGTTCCGTTTACGAGAGCTACGGCCAGAAATGGCGTGCAGCTAACCAAATGACGAAGCGATTATTTCGCTGGATTTTATTTTTCAGTGTCTACGGAGAAACTCCGTTCGCACATTGCGCTCGTAATTCTAATAGACAACCTCTCGTCCCACCTGTCCGCCCCTCCTCTCTCTTTCATTCCCCTAACGACTTCGCGATGGCTTTTTAAAGAGATTTACAACTCGTCATTGTCAACTGGCTTAATCCACTGATAACTTCAACTGTCATATCTCTATATGAGAAAGTTTCGCGAGTATGCGAGTGCAGTTGTTTATGTAACTTTTAACGACGCGACGGAACTAACGAGATAGAACGTTTACCGGATCATCCTTCAACCATGTTACAACGTTGGAGTTCATTGCAATTAAGTAACGTTTGCGTTAATTAGGTTTTTGTATTCCAAAAAGCCAAAAATGCGTTAAGAATTTTCAAAATCCGATTAAACTTTCTGCTAGCAAAAAAAGCACGCAAAGGATTTAGTTTATGTAAATTAAATTTTCAGATCTAATATTAAAATATTACATAATAAAATTAAAAAGTACAACTTTCCGTTTTATTATATGAAAAAACTAGCGTTGAAATATAACCAAATCTCTTTTTTATTTAAAAACATTTATATTCCTTTTTCCAAGTAATTAATAGAATGCGAAAATTTGCGGAACACACCGTTAACTTCAAATGAGGCTAATCATTCAAAGCGACTATCGATTTAATGAAGCGTCTGTAGCAATTAAGGAAGAGCGCATCTTTAAGCCCACATATACAAATATTCATCACCTTAATTTCGATAATTTGCGAAATTGTGAGAGCTGATTATATTGAGTGCATTATATTTAAGTTCATAAAAGTCATGAGACTCTTGCTCCGGCGTGATTCGTTGTGCGGAAACTGCCGCACTCATTACCAAACAACGGGTAAGTGTCGGTTCGTTAAACGAAACTGCGATATCGTAACGGTGACAATTCTTATTTACTCTTCGTTCTACTTAATCAACGACAGAGTAGCACGATGAGAAATTCCAGCGACGACAATAAAATGTATTCCACGAAATTGCACGTTATTTACGCCTTTTTGCAAATCATCAACTGGGCAATTTAATCAGATGAATATGACTAGTACAAAACTATCATGTAAACGAGAATATTAGGGAAAAATAGCGGCAACTTCAAGCCAAACAAGCGCACGGCAAGTAATACTGATAATGAGTAACCGTCTTAGACAAACCCTGCATCAAAAGCAGACTAATAGAATGCAAAAGAGTAGATTGCAAAAATAAATTATATAAATACAATATTATCAATGTATTTCCGAACAATAATGCTATGGCAGACTTTTCCTATAATATAAGAGAACGATTGTGAGCGAGATTGTGAGAGTATTTAATCAAAATCGTTGGTATTCTATCTCAAAGTATTTCATTACAATTATTGGATCTATTCCTTTGAGCAAAGGTAACTGCGAATCTGTTTTATCTGAGAAATACGACGCTACTGCTACACAAGAATTATTTTACCCCATTATTATTTTCTTGAACTTATCTTCTTCTTAATCAATTTAATCTGACAGTTGACTAGATATTTTTAACAATAAATTATAATCACGAAACAGAGAGAATACAAGATATTGTAAGGTACTGCATCATCAAGAATATCATTAAATAAATAATCTAATAGACAAAAAATTAAATAAAAAAGTAAATTTTTCGCGAGAACAAACATTAATACGATGCAACGTGCGTAAAATTTAGTGCAGCCGCGGACCATAATTTCTGCAATGGAAAAAACAAAGAAACGCTTATGAATAATTCAAGATATAGCGATAAAACTCAGCCAGCGAGAATTCTTTAGAAATAATGGTAGTACCACCAAAATCGAACTTATCCATCCTTCAATCCAACTCTCCCTTACAAGCGTGCCAGGAATAATTTGCGATGTGAGGAAAAATAAAGCCGTAGTCCGGAGGGCTTTCCCTTCAAGGATAATGGATAAGAAAACTGAACCGTTAAAGAAATGTATCAATTCCCCATCTGTTCAGGAGAATGCGTACATCAAAAGATCGTAAATCGTATATTGCATTTATTTCTGATAAAGTAATCCGATAATATCGCATGTTGACCATTATATATTTTTCATACATGTTATTCATAGAAAAAAAAGAATATTCTTGATTTTAAAATATCTTTAGTTTTAATGTGGAAATCTTGAAATAAGATTATATTGCGTTAAACGAAGAATTATATATATATATATATATATAGTTAAACCAAGAAAAATAAAGTTTAAATAACACGTTAAAATTCTTATAAGAAGATTATATTGTTTCATATATACGCAAGATCACTATAATCTTCTTATAAAAATTTCAACGTGTTATTTCAACTTTTTTTTTCTTTATTTAACTATATAATTCTTCGTTTAACGCTAATTTTCTTTGTTTAACGCAATATAATCTTATTTCAAGATTATATATTCTTGCGTATATACAAGCATATCGAGTGTTGATTTGACACTTCTTTTTTTTCTATGTTCGATCCTGCATCTGCATTCAGCTTTTATACTAACTCCATTTTCATTATAATATCGAGATATTTTGATTTTTGAAATAAATGGACGCACGACGTAAGTAATACTACAATGAGTTGTTATCGACTTTATTTATTAACAGATTAATAACGGTCAACTTAGTATATATTTTTTCCTTTTTTTATCTATGTATTGTATTTTTCCGCTTGTTTGGACTTCAATTAAAACTACTGTTTATTTATAGATTAGTAAGCTTAATAAGTCGAGTTCCGTTCGACTTTAAGAGAAGTCTTGACTCTGTTCAGACGGCCAAGTCGGCCATGTAATTTAACCGAAATACACCATTTTGGGATTCAACTAGTGTCTTTGCCTGTTACCGTGTTCCCGTCGTTCCTACCCTGCACGCCAATATCCTGACACAAAGGCGTTTAACCTCGCAAATTAACCGAGAGCCCCACAGCTTTTGTATTCATACAAAAGTAGAAAATCAGTAGAATATGCAATCAATAAACGGAGCAGGAAAAAAATTCATATTTGGGTAGTTACATTGTATTTATTTCCCGGAAAATTAAAACTTTACTTAAAAAATTATTCTAAATTGTCATAATTTTTATTTTTTTATACTTTACAGTCTCTTATATGTATATTTATATAAATAATTATGATTTTTATTGCTTTGTAGTAAATTTGCAAAGAAAACATCTCAGAGTACATTATTGCCAATTTTTTTAAAATATTCTAGATTCGTTTTGAAACAGCAATCTATTATGCAAGATTATGGGAGAACAGTAACGAGGATCTCAAAAGAGTGTCATCAATTTACTGCAGCTTTCGCTGATACAGGTCTTCCAAGTGCGCTTCATCTAGAAATATGAAATTGATATGTCAGAGCCAGTCTCCGTTCTCCAATCTCCATTTTAGCACGCCCTCATGCCCCCATTGACATTTTCTTCGCTCATCTTATGGTACCATTGTCGTATTTATTGTTAATACGCCAGTGAGATACTTCCATTGTAAGAACAATCTTGCATCGATTGGCGAATTTTGAAATGTATAAATTTATAAGAAATATGTGCGTTTAATATTTGATAAGAAAATCGAAATGCCCTTTGCACAAGTTTTAAACTCTGAATAAAATTTCGCATATTTAACTAAACCTTCATGAGCTAAATTTATAAACATTGTATATTTAATATAAAAAAGTATTATATGTTAATTACATTTCGGTATTAAGTTACTCATTTAATTTTTATTGCAGCCTGCAAGCAATTATCCAGATCGGTACAAGGCATCTTCGGGCCGTCTGACCCACTTTTAGGAGCTCATATACAAAGTATATGTGAAGCATTGGACGTTCCTCACCTCGAAGCGCGGGTCGACTTCGAGCCCACTTTCAAAGAATTCAGCATTAACTTATACCCCGCACAAGATCATCTTAACAAAGCGTTCAAGGACCTTATTTCCTTTCTAAACTGGACTAGAGTGGCTATTATCTACGAAGAAGATTATGGTAAGTGCAGAACAATAACGTACATTCGAAAAACTGTCGCGGTAATCCTTCAAATCCGTATAAACTCCATATATGTTCGACATTTTAACAAGAACATTTTTGCAAGATTATATCTTTGCATTATATAATGTCTACACTTTTCAATCTTATTTTCAATGTAATATCAAATTTGCGTTTATCGCACAGCAATCGACTTCGGATAATTCGGACGTTGCGGGATTAAACCATTTATACATATTTCTCCGAGGACAATAAGAATATATGGTTCTAACGAAATGTAGTATGCGATAAGCACGAACAATGCTAACGCGACATCCGAGCTGAAAGATTTCTCGACCACAGGGAACATTTTACCGCGACCAGTGGACCGCGTCGTATAACAGCAACAATGTGGAAACTACATGTGCGGAAGAGGCGATCTCGTTAGCACCGTCCGTCGACGCGTTCATTACGCAGACGTATTATATATTATTTTATTTTATTTTTGGTTTCTCTGCAGCGTCGGTGATGCGTCTCTATGCAAATAGAACGTCGGAATCAGGCACCGGAAGTGGAGTCCCGCCGCCGTCCAAAATGTCGTCCTGTCACTCGCACGCGGAAGTAACGCCACGCGTTTACATACGACGACGTAAATTCGCGACGACCGTTCACGAGATTGCTCTCTGTCGCTCTCCCGCCACTTTTTGCCGCCAACTTAATCCTCCTGGTCGCGGCCCCCGTGGTTCCTCTTGGCGCCTCTTTCTATTCCGCGACGGGCTGGCACCATCCGCGCGGCGGCTCATCGAAATTCCGACGCGGCGTTGACGTATAATATTCACGCCAGAGTCATCCGCCATTTCCATTCTTTGCGAATCGCATTAGTATATTTTAACTATCGCTGTCCATACAGAGAAAATATATGAATTTGCCTGCATCTCTTCCATCTATATCCGTCTATTCGAAAAGAATTAAGTATTTGCATTTATTTGCTTTGGTGGAAAAAGACCGCAGTGTAATATCGTCGTAAAGTAATTATTTAAAATATCAGGATTTATATTATTTGTATTATCCAGTTTGTATTATCCAAAATTTGTATTATTTGCAATATACTTATTCTAGATTTGTATTATCAAAATCTGTGTGTAGACATCAGAAATGGAATTTCTTACCATTTACGCGCGGAATTTATTGATTTATCCAAAGAGCCACTATTTGTTTTGTTGCTCAAGTAAATAAAATTTCAAATTTTGTGTCGTCATCCAGATATATCGTGAGAAACAATTTGAAAAATAAAATTATTTTGTACCTCATTCTTAATATTCTAAGGAATCTAAGGATTAATGATTAGTATCGCGAATCTACCATATACATTTGTGAAACGAGTCCTCTTCCTTATAGTTTTTGTGAAGGAAAAAGTAGGAGGTCTCCGACCTTATCTTCCCTAAATTGCCGCTCTTGATTGGACGATGTAACGTGGCGTATAACAGGAGCACGAAGTAGAACGTTGCCGTTAGCGATAAAACGAGAGGAAACGGAAAGAGTGCGCTTTTTTGCGCAAGCCCCCTCGATGTCTATAGCCCGCCATAAATCCACGACGGGGGGATGAGACAAGGCGTTTCAAAATTCTCCGTCGTAAAAGCGACGCGCGTCGAAAGCGTCTCGACTATAGCTCGCTCGTAGAAATGTAACATCTCCGCGCACGGCCCGGTATCGCCTAAATATTCATCAGTCGAGAAAATCCGCGTCTCACGAGTTCGTTAAAACTTCAACATGCAAAGATAGTCGCTCACTTAAACGCCCATTAAATGTTAAGCAGCGTCGACGTCAATTGGGAATGACGCGATTTGCAGTTTCAGTGCATGCAGTGATTTGCAAATTTTCGAACGATATAACTGTAGTTTAATAAGTTTAATTAGCGAGCTTCGAATAAAATCGGAATCGCTGCGAGATTTTGAATACAACTCTTTTGAGCACTTTGCAAATCTGGCAAGCCCTCTGTTTCGCTCGTTGTCATTTAGTTATTCATAGCCGGAGAAACGCCTAGTTTCGCAGTTCGTTAAAACTTTACCGAGTGTGAAAAGTTTCGTTTTTCGGCGTGAAATAATAATGAATAGTTTAACGTGGTAACGGTACGCTCGTGCCAACGTGCGTGATTTCGAAACACAAGTACATGCAAAATAGCACGATACATATGTGGAACTGTTAAAGTCACTTTTAATTTCAAATAATTAATTATCACTTTGGTCGAGCAAGCAATGGCCACAGCTGCGCGCGTACTCATTTAGACTTGCACCCACTATTTCTTAATAAAAGTTTAACGTTTATCGAATTAAATAAGTTAAACTTAATATGCTGTTATTAGAAAAAACTTAAATGTTTGCAACAATTTTTCAAAACTTTTCAAAAAAATCACACATCTTGCGAATTTGTTAGATTGCTTATTAAAAGTTTTTGTTCATTCTTTGAGCTATTTACAATTATTTATAGGTTTGAATCTTTTAATAATAACAGCTTTTTTATACTATCTGTACAAAATTGTACTTCTGCAAATCCTCAAAATATTACCGTGTGAAAGAATATAATTTTATACTATCTGTGCATTGTGTACGTGTGTATATGTGTGTGTGTGTGTGTGTGACGTTGGGTCTATGACTTCAACGAAGTAAGAGATCTCGCACATAAACGTTATCGTCAAAATGATAGGATGAGGGAACAAGACTAGTATACATTTTTCCTGAATTTTTTCCCGCTTTTTCTCTCTGTATCGTGCAATGCCGTCATAAATTCCCAGATATAACACTATGTGTAGCTACTGCTATCTACTAAGTTAATTTTGTAAACTAGACTACTCTGCGCAATTTTCCTACTTTCCCTTTCACACATCTCTTGGTCGGGCATGATATTTGTGACGCTTTTATATATTTTAGAAGAATTTCAACCTTCATTATAACTCTTTATTACTTGAGATATTTCCGCTCTTTCACTCTAAATTGTTTGCATTTTAATTTAATAAACTTGATTTAAATACACGAAAATAATAATTTGTTATTTAACTGCATCTGAAGAACTTTATAAAACTTGTTTTACTTTCAATCGCTAATTACAATAAGCAAGTTAATAATGTCAGAAAATTGTAAGAGGTTCTGGTTCAGCACCGGAGAACTCAACGCCAACACTTAATCAAAGAAACTGTCATTGAAATTAAGTTCTTGAGTCTAAGAGCATCTTGTATACAAGCGGAGAAGAAGTATGCAAGCGGCCGTAATTACTCGATTTGTTCCGAAAGTGAAGCTTACCATTTCTCATTTTTTACATTTTGCGCAAAGTGCCAGCTCTCCTACAGGCTATGCTCGTTAACGCGCCAGAAAATTTATCTTCTTCCGCTTCCCTTTCGTCGTCCTTTAGCTGTTTATCGATTACCCTTCTTGCCGTCGCTCTATTCGTCACGATCATTACGGGGGAGTAATTAGCGAGCTCAAAGTTTGCGGCACCTATCTGAGTGTCCAAGAAGTCTCTTTCAGAAATACGGAAAAGTGAGATTGCCCCGAGAATCTTACGACTTTATCAGATTTGTATCCCTGAATAAAGTCAGAAGAAGATTCGCCGCTGGAAAATTGAAAGCGTCTAATGTGTCGAATATATTAAGTCGATGATAATATTTCTTGTTCATTTACGCCCATTTTTTGGGTAAAACTACAAATTATTATAATCGATCGAAGTACCAAATAAATTATTTAAATATTATATCCCTAATTTATTTTATATCTTTTTTCTATAATTCGAACAAGAAGAAAAAGATAAGAATCAATCAAATTGCGATTAAAGTTAACCGACGTCGGTGAATTTGAATGTGGGGGAATGAATACAGTGAACGTAACCGCATACGTATGTAATGAATTCTCAATTCTGTGCACGCGACAGAAATCTCGAGTTGACAGTGCAACTTAAGAAGTAATCGAAGAACAATCGGATGGAAGTAAATTGTGAAAGTCGTGATGTCTTCTTAGCCACATATCCGCAAATCCTGTTAGTACTGTAAAAGTAGTTATGAAAAGTTCGCTACCGCACTTTTGATAGTTTAGTCACAAATCTTCCTGTAAATCAAATTGACAACTTTCTCTTTTCCCACATCTCTTTTTCCACACGTTTTTTCGCTATAGCTGATGACAAACGATGAGCCTGTTTTACAGCTTGTCATACAAGAAACCATTTGTTATTCTTACGTTACATCTGAACCCATATATAAAAATAACTATAGTATCATTTCCATAAGAACGTAGATGTTGGTCAGATTACAATATACGAGTGGAAGATTGTGGAGGGTCCCTCCATTCCAGGAAATCGGTTATTTTTTTATCACGCTTCGCGCGAAGAACATTTTCTCGAATATTTATATATATCATTGTTTCGTATTACTCCATTCACATTTCTCGTTAGCGGTGAAAAATTTGAGAATAACAACCTATTACTTCTATCATTGTTAAAATGGTTAACGAACAAAAAATAATATTAATTTTAGAAGTAAATGAAATGTTTTATTATTGTAACTCATGAAAATGTTCTTCCACGCTGTTTAATAAATGACACAAAAGCGACACGAGATAAAATGAGTTTATAATTTATATAAGTATTTTGGACAACTAATGACAACGTTAATTAGCTCGAAATACCTTGTTGACACGACATAACTTTGAATGCTTTTTAAGGAAATAGATTTAAAAAAACAAGCATGCAGCGATAAAGCTCGGTATCGCGCCGACGGCCAATTTGTCGCGAAAAAATATCTCTGTTCTGTTTCACAGGGCTGTTCAAACTGCAGGATCTCGTGAAATCCCCGCCATCCGTGAGAACTGAAATGTACATTCGTCAGGCAGGTCCTACATCCTACAGGCAGGTCCTGCGGGAGGTCAGACACAAAGAGATCTTCAAGCTGATTGTCGACACAGATCCGGCGCACATGCAGCAATTTTTCCGAGCGGTGAGTTCTAAACGATTCAGTATTTGACATCGTTTCAGGAAGTACATTTTAAACATTGACATCTTTTATACACCAAAAATTCCCACAATTACCATTTGTTTATACATTAATCGTCTTCTTGACCATGATGTTAAAACTACATTTCGAATACGAACAGCATATGTGTGCCCTACCATATTTTTTTATAATGCTTATTCTCTCACATGATAAATCTAACAAGTTGTTTTATTCAGATAAATATCACATATTTTTTTCAATAAAGTACGAAGTATTGTAAAAAGCAACAGACCATGCAAATGTGAATCATTAAAATTTATTGGCGTCATTATTCAAGAATATTATTGTTTCTCATTCTTGTCAAATGTCAGCTAACAGTAAAATTTCTGCTATTACTATAGGTTTCTGTTATTACAGTCTCAGGGGCCTATTCTGTAAACATTAACGATATCGTTACGTGCTTTGCGCAGCTTTTCTATGGTATATTTATCTACGCGGAGCACGTAATGATGTCGTTAACGTTTACAGAATAGACTCCTTAGTCTTGTTAAGTATATTTGTTTTATAGCTCTTTCTACTTCCCTTTTTCCTACAAAACCTGAACACTCATTTATAAATACGACAAGTATCAGAAAGTGTATTTGAAATGAATAGAACTAATGTATGCTAATAAAACGTTTTTTCGGACTTGTGTTATAAAAGGAAAAATATTAAAATTTTATTTGCAAGAAGTCATTTATTTCGTTTTTCCACGAATTATTAACACTTATTTGAAAACCCGGAGAAAAGAAATCCGCGCAGAAAACTGCCGATCGATGCGTCGGACATGAATGATGCACTTTAGATGCACACATGGATTATGAATAATCTCTTTCTCTCTCGCGGGACACTTTATCTTAACACCTATCCAAAACTTCTGTTATTGTTACTAATATCCTTAGAATCGTTAAAATCGCATTGAAAATGATGCGCGTAGGAAAAGCAGCCCATGGTGGTTGTATAGACTAGTCGTATAGTCCGGAAAACATGTTGTTTACTGGAAGTAAAACGAAAAGAGAGCAGGCAGAGATCTGTACACGCGCATCGCAGCTCGTAAATAACTTTCTAGAGTCATGCAAAGGGACTCGGTGCTTGGAGATTAAAAGGACTTTTGCAATTAGGATTAATGGCGACTGCGCGTTTCAGTTTTTCCTTCCAAAGCAACACTTCTTGTTGCCTTCTATCTCTCGATTCAAAATAAAAATGCTGAAAGAAAGGTAGCGATGTCCAAAAAATGTTCTTAAAGTGTATCTTAAAACGCTTACAATGCACGCAGTTCGCCAAGCAAAGCAGATTTAAATTTTAAAAGTCTCTCGTACTTGAATCATTCGTTGGATTATCTAATAATAAATACAGCGACTTTCTCGGAAACTTGTTGAGCAATATTTTAATTATATAGTAAATACCTCGCGATTACGACAATTAATAATAATAAGAATTAGCGATATAAAGAAGTTATCTAATGGACCATTAAAATATTTAATAAATTGTTTTTAAATATTTTGCAAATAATAAATAAATAATACATCAATTCGTGCTAATAAACAGGAGTTTTACCTTTAAAATAATTTAAACAATTTACGTACTAATTAATGTCTCTTTATATTAATTTGCATAACTTATTTGTTATGTATTATATTCAATATCGTAACTATTTTTTGTTACATATATTACATAAACAATAAACTATCATGTTTGTGGATGTCCACGATGACAACTTCGCAATATTTAACCACCCATTTGGTTACGCAACAGACGACGCAAATCAGCAAATCGTGAAATTAAATTGCACGAATTGTCAATGGTAACGAAACAAACGGTGAAAATAACTCATGAAAATCGCATGCTATTTTTGCATTCGCTTGAAATAATAAAAGCAGTCAATGTTTTTCACAATTCCCGACACTTTTGGGAACGTTGTTGCGTACGCGGCCGACAAATAGAAAAATTTGCATAAACGGGCACCCGTGATCAACGTGCCGGAAATACACGCCTCGATTGTTCATCATTGAACGCGCGTTATCGACTCGTTTCTCAGTTATGTAAATAATGTGGCTAAAAACGGTGTTTATTCGTTATAACTTAGGACTTACCGATCAATTTCGTGAGAAAAATCGCGGCATATGTAATTTATGCGTACATGAAGAATACGGGATGATAGCGTATAAATTATTCAGTGTTTAATTTACGAAATTAAATTGTGCAACATAAATACGAAATAACATTACGACCACGTCCGGTTGGTCCTGCATAATATAGGTATGTTATGTAATTATATACAATTCTCGTATAAATACTGTTGATGTAAATATAAAAGGTGCAAAATGTTACAACTAAATTTTGCTTGCAAAGAATGAAATTTAAACCGATACCTTGAGTTAAATAATATTTTGTCATTTTTAATTACCATGTGTGTCAAAATTTATTATTTTAATATAAAACTGTATAATTATTTTAACTCCATTGGTTTAGTTAAATTAATGACATATTGTGTAGGTGCAGTGGCGACTTATAGGAGTGGTTAAAAGCGACTCAAATTGAGTATAATTTGACACTACGAATTTAACAGTGTATACAAATATAAAACAAAAAATAAAACAATTGTACATTAAAAGAGTAGTCAGGTCCGGGAAACGTGAAAAAACTCGTTCGCGATCTAAAAATTAAGTGTAAATACATTGGAAGCAAGAGAGATTAGATTTCGTTCGTTTTCCACCTTGTCAGCGGCACTCCGGAAAGCAATCTTGCTTCAGATGCGGTCGAAGCAAGTCCGTTATTTGCATGTTGCATCCCTCGAGAATTTCCAAGGGTAACCCTCGACCGGTCGAGTAATCAAAAAACGTCCATGCTTTCATGCAACGGTTCTCGTATATCCTTTTAACCTCGCACGCCCGCTTCTCCTTTCCACGAAGAGGTTTTTCCAAGATCCGCGCAAGACCTCTTTTATCTGACTCGCTTCCATCTCAGCTCGATCGATCTATACATATGGCCGTGGCCTTACAGCAGAGAATGAAAAACGACGAATTATATCGGACTACAAAGAGGGCTGCAATACCAATATCCTTGGTAGTGGAATAACGATAGATGATATAATATTTGTCTTGCAAATGTTCACACTGCAATATATATGCAGGATAACGTGGAATGTACATAAAGCGTGTGTGCGAGTCTTCTATACCCAAGGCGAGAGCCATCGTAAAACCATGTCAAAATATTGGTACATCGAATCAATATGCGGAGTAAAACATGGCAATATGAAAGTTACTTTAATAATATCATAATATACGTATATTAATCGTACGACTAATTGTAAGCATAATTGATGTCAGTTGTAAAATTCTCTAAATATGATTTTTTTTAAATTTGTTACAGATATTGCAACTACAAATGAATGACTACAGATACCACTACATGTTCACAACCTTTGTAAGTACATCACTGTGCACTGAAAATCTTGTAGTCACTTTTTAAACGTTAAGAAACGTATTCAATATATGTATTAAACAGTTTTCCCGATTTATTTTCGTAAATTTGATTCAATTAAACACTTTAATGTTTTATTTTAAACACTTAAATTTGCAGTGATCTTATGATTCAGCTTTAATCAAAGGCGAAAGAAATATATATTTAAGAAAAAGAAAGAAAGATATGCTGGGCATATTAAAGCTTAATTCAGATTAAGCTTGTGTATGTAATGTTCTTAGCTAATTGTAAGTCAAAATCTTCAATAATAATAAAAATAGCTCTCTTAAAATTATTCTATTTTTGCTCCGCAATGTTATTATCATTTTCTCAATAAAATTCTAATTGTAACGGCAAAATACGAGATATATAAAAATGTTAGGAGAATTATTAAATTACTACTTTTCCTTGATGTAATCGCTTTATCAATATTCTCATATTAATCATTAATTAAAAAAAGGCAATTAGAGCCGGGCGCAGTAATTAGTGCGCAATATATTAGTTAAATCGTACATTAGTACGATTATAATTTTATAAGAACGAACGTTTCGGCCCCTTTTTTGGGCCATCTTCAGCGTAGTCAAAAACCGCGAGTTACAATACTGATCGCCGCGCGTTACATCAAGTCGAATTCGCAGTTCCTATCATAGTCAAAGTCGAAATCGCTGTCCCTATTATAGTCAAGATAAAAAATTTTTACGGTTCTTATCCATTGATCGTGGTCGCTCGTAGAGAAATGCAGTCAATTGCTCCAAAGTACACCAGGCATCTTTAAACATTTTAACTCCCAGGTTGGAAGGCCAAGAAGAATAAAGAGAGAATTATGTCCTTTGTGTGTGTCTCCATAAGGAGCGTGTAGATTTGAAAGTACCTGTGCACGTATTCCGAGCAATAATATGTAATTATCGTGTATCATTTAAATGCTGAAGATGGCCCAAAAAAGGGGCTGAAACGTTCGTTCTTATAAAATTAGTACTAATGTACGATTTAACTAATATATTGCGCACTAATTACTGCGCCCGGCTCTAATTGCCTTGTTTTAATTAATGATTTATTCTTGAGAGCCTTTTCCTATTTATTATTCTCATATTAATGTAATTATGATCAAATTACATTTGGGTTAGATATTCAATTTAATCTATGTTTAAATATTGAATTAATGTATTGCAATGGATATTATAATTATTAAGCCTTAGGTACTCATTTGTCGAATATAATGGAAGATTCGTTTAATTAAATATATTACCATGATGAGAATCGTTAACAGCCCGTTGATTATAAGTAGATAATACATATAATAGCAAGTGTGGATGAGGATTTATTTCATTCAACATTCATCGGGCATGCAATATCGCGTAATATCGTTTAAAAAATAAGAAGAAATGCCTCTTTCAGACGCGTATGGGAATGCTTGTAGACGAGACTCCTCTATTTTGCAGTGTACCATTCATCATCGTCATAACTGGCATACCTCGCGCTCCTGCCGACCCCGCTTCTCTTTGAACACTCCGTGCAGCTTATTATGTGTATTACCTCATACTGGTCCTGAGAGTACAGTCGGTGATAGGAATTAGACCTCCACGGGTGAGCGAGGCGAAGAGCGTATCGGATATTCCCCTAACGTAGTCACCGAAAGTTCGCTCTCGTGTCACCACGCGTTTCTCTCTCTCTCTCTCTTCTCATCCCGTACACTCTTCTTTGACATATCGTCATCCTCCCCGCCTTTTGAGCCGCACAACCCGAATTCCAATCCGTCGTCCCATTCGACGGAAATTTCTATCTTAAATGGAGCTAACGGCGCGTACAAACTCCGTGGCTAACGTAGCCGAAGTTATGACGTGCAAACGCAAGCTACAGACCGTGTGCTGAGAGACAGAGAGCTACACGTTCTTGCCTGATACATTTGCCCTCGCGCATATATACGCATGCATTCCGTACATGAAGATATGCACGCGCGTGACATGTTCTCCGCAAATGTCTTTCTCGAATTTTGCGGCTCGTAACGACAGACCTGTACGCGGAACCGAATTGCTGTTTGATATTTTTTCTGCAAATATGTCCAGATTACTTGATAATAGTAACGCATCGAATTGTGGCGGTTACACCTTGAAACGATTTCTACAATATTTAATTTGACAGACTTAAATTAATCCGCAATCCATAATTGCAGAAAACGAAGAGATAATTCGTAACACAAATACATTCGGATGCACACAGAACATTTTGCCGTTGATACAACTGTTACATTGCAACATTTAGGTAGTTTATTAGTCCGAGATCAACATATATTAGCAACAAGATAATTATGGTACGGAAACTCATATCACGAACGCGTTTATCGTTGATCAAATATCGATTGTACTATATTCCATTAGACAATAGCACAACATATATGTATATGTGTTTGTGGAACAATGTGGCATCCAGGAGCAGTAGAGTTATTTGCAGAGTTCATCTTGCGATCGGTTATTGATTAGCGATTGCTTTATACTATTCGGAAACTTAAGTAGTCTCTAATGGAAATGATACATCTTTTATATTTATTTAATATTGATATCGTAGAAATAATTATTCTCAGAAAGTTATTCAATAAAATTTTGTTATAATTTCGTGGTCAGCTTAAAATGAATAATAGTCTATAAAAATACGATAGCAATTCATGAACGAGTTAATCGGACCTATTATAATTACGAGATATTCAGCAAATATCCGCAAAATTGCATGCAATTTTCGTAAAAAAATTTAATGCACTCCTTGAATGCGAATCTTCCTCTCTTCGTTACCTATGTATATGTACCTATGATCCAACAATTGATTCAGCAAATATCCGCAATCACATGTTATACAAAAATTTAATGCACTCCTGAGATGCGAATCTCCCATCAGACTCGTACAAGAAGTAGGTACATTCGCGTATTCCTAAATAAATCATTTTCAGAAGATATTACGTAACTTTCTTCCGGCGGTAAACGGTTGCGGCAATATCGCGTTTCGACGGGATAAATCGGATACGCAGTGGAGCAACGGAGGGACGTTAAGGGAAAGAGCAGTAAATGGTAACGAAAGGGGCAGAAGAAAATACCGCTTAAGAACGGAAACGAAGCTTTATCTACCACGATCGACTTTGTTATGCAGCTGCGCAGTTGTCGGTAAACGACCCTGTGGAGAAGTCGCGTTATTTACTTTAACGATCTGCGTCGCGAACGATGCATCACCGTATAATTATAAATCATATTCCCTCGAGAGCTTCCCAGGCAAGACTGGCCGAGATTGGTTACGCTATAACGATTGCAATTACGACGATGACGGAAATCGCTGGAACCGTGTCATTTTTCTTCAATTTAATCGGCTTACCTCATAACTACGCCGCGAGCGGGAAAAAACTTACCCCAGTTACATTTTTTTAAATACCGTCCGAGGTGATCAAATTCTTTATCATTTAAAGATGAATAAATCGATAGCCCTATCTATTTGCAGAAGCTAAGAGTCGACTTAAATTAAACAGGAAATTCCTTTTCTACAATTTTTTTTCAGAATGTTACTAGTAACTAACATAGTTTTCAATATTTGAGATTAAAATTTGATCATTAGATCTATCTCTTGTTTAACCTAATTATTGAAATCATTGAAATATTTAAGTTAAATATGTCAGTAATCTTAATATTTAGTATAATTAACCTTGTTGAGTTTTATTATAGTTAAGAACTTATTTAAAAAATATGTCAAATTTTAAAATATACATTTCGGTTAATTGCAAATATAACTTGGATTTAAAATTAAAAAATTTTTTGGTACATTTGTTTTTACAGGATTTAGAAACGTTTGATCTAGAAGATTTCAAATATAATAGCGTGAACATGACGGCCTTTCGCTTGGTGGATCTCGAAGAGCCCAAGGTTGCTGAAGTACTCAAGCAGATGGAACGTTTCCAACCAGCGATTGGACATGCCATTCTGAACAAAACGGGAGTTATTCAGGTTGGTGGAAATTTCAAATTTAATTCAACAAAGAATTAAATGCTTTTCTTCTCATTCCAATATTACAGTATACGTTACAAAGATTTTCATAAACTTTGGAAGCTCACTCTAAGAGTTGTGTAATTCATTTTGGATATTAGGTGACATCTTCTAAGTCGACACCTTCTAATTACGTTTCAATTACATTATTACAATTATCAAACGTGTGTGGGCAGTAGAAATTACAGTAGTTCGTGTAAGAGTCATAATGCGATATTCACGTAAATTTCCTAATATTTTAGAAAGTGTACATGCTGTACATTAAACTTTTAAGTTGACTTACGATTTTGATAAATAAATTTTGCTCTTCAAAAATTTTATTATGCAATATTTTATTATGCAAATTGTTGTGTCCATACTTTCACTTTTCAACAAAGAAAGAATTAAGGCCAGTCAAAGCATTTGCTATTAAAGTTTGATTTAAATTATATAAAATAAAGTATATATTTTAGATAATTAGAGTAATTTACGATAGAATTTTATATATAATTTTATGTGCCATACAAAAATATTTGAAAACTTAGACTATACATACATTAAAATTAAAGTACGCATTAATGTGCATAAAATTATAAATAAAATACTATCTAAATTTGATATGCATCGTCTAAAACAGACTTAAGATTCAATATCTTCTACAAAATATTAAAAGTATGATATTTCTAAGGTATAATATTTCTAAAGTATAAACAATAATAATTAATCAATACAAAGGAAATGGCCATACGGTCCAAGCTTGGATCTTAGGCAGCTCAATATTATTTTCAATATGTATTTAATACGCGTATTTTCCAACATATTAAACTGCGCGCCGATTATTTGTCGGACTTAAAACACAGCTATTGTTGGAACATTAGAAATTCCCTCTCCCTTCCCTAATTAAATCGATATCTAATAATAATTAATTACATGTGATTAGAATATGGTGTCTAAATCATAGTACCTACAAGTTAGCTTCGAACAAATATAATACTAAACATGACATTTAGTCGAACATATATTCGACTAAAAGCAGAGGAGATTAAAAAGTCGAATGGACCAAAGTGGTCAGCAGAGTCTGTCCAGTTCGAGCTTTGTCAGCCCTTCAGTAATTAAGTGAGTTTCGCCCACGGCTAGTGCCGCAATGTCATTAATTCGGATCAATTGAGCGCACTAAGCATGGTTTTCTCTCAAAGACTTCGAAGATGGTCACCATTTGCTGAAATAGCCAAGTTTACTTTCCAGAATTTACTTCCCAGAATTCTCTCATCAAAATATTAACGTGAGAAGATCGATATATTGAAATTCATTACTTCGTTAGCTTCTTCTCACTAATGCTACCTCTAAATCTTATCAAATTTAAACTCATAATAGAATATTTAATAACAAAGAAGAAGTACAATTTTAACAATTGTTGAAGATGTACGGACTTATAATTTTAAATTTCAAGAAGCAAATTTTCGTGTAATTGATTTTAAGTAGGATCAATGTTTCATAATACGAATGCATTATTCTATCTTAAAGAACGAACTTTGACTGTAAAATGAAACAGAAACTCTTGGTATGGCTGCTAACAAGTATGAATAATAATCATTCGGTCGAGCATTAAGCTGCGAACAGGATTGGAAACGAGTCTCGTTAAAATTTAACCGTAACTTAGCTCGATCCATATTTGCATCAATAATAGCAAAAATTTTGTCCATATAACAGTTTTTCCAAAACTAAAGCTAAAACTTTTCGTGCGATACGCAAAGCACGAACTCTCGTCAAAAGGAAACGTATGTTTCAGGCAGAACCAGCTTTGGTGTACGATAGCGTGCAGGTTTTCGCGCATGGTTTGGCAGCTCTGGACCGTAGTCACGATTTAAGACCAGCAAATCTATCCTGTGAGAAAGAGGAACCGTGGGACGACGGTTTATCACTCTACAACTATATTAATGCCGTACGTACGTTTTGTGAATTTTCAAGCGAGCCGTTAGACGGAATAGTGGGACAACTAATGCTAGTGACACGAATTTTCGTACGCAATTATTTCAGAATAATAATCTTATTTTCATCTTTAGAAAAGCATAAAATATATATTTTTTTAAAATGATGTTTGTGGTGTACTCCGCTTAACGGAATTAAAATGTAATTAATTAAAATATATTTCCTTTATAATATTGGTTGCAGTTTAATATCTTCAATTTATAGAAAAATTGAGAACAACATATTTTATAAGAAAACAAATAATTTAGCTCAATATTATCTGAAAATTTTATCATAGAAGAAAACATATAGCTTTTATAAAATTAGATTACCAATATTTATGATATAACTACCAAATAACGATAACATTTTTCAAATTTTGATTATCTATATGCAGATATTAGTAACTTGCGAATAAAACAAGGCAAATTAAACTCGGTAACGATATGCAGTTGTATACGAATGTACGTATGCACATACCCGTATATGCAGTTTTTAAATGTTTTTGAAGCTAAATACGGAATAATCCCGAATAATTCCTCGCTATTTAATTTCAATCCGAAAATATAAATAACAAATGTTTAATGAGACTGTCTTTCTTTATCAAAATTATTTATACATCTATAATTGTAACATCAAATTTTATATTATTAAAGAGAAAACCTATTTCTATCAAAATTTTTACATTAAGTCAATATAGTGTACAAATGTATTTCATGGCTGGAATAAGTAAACGAAAACATGCGTTACACGTTTTAAAGGCAGCTGTTTTACGCAAGAGAAATATTTACTTTTTTCAAAATGTAGTATAATGGAATAAATCATTTAATTTCATAGTTATTTTTATTAACAACAAAGATATTGAATATAAACAAAAGCAATAATTATATCTCAAAAGTAAAGAATAATTATATAATTAAATTTATTAATTAATTATTAATTAATAACTATCAATAAATATTAATTAATTATTAAAACGTAACAAATTAATTTGTTAACTTTTGTTAAATTTTATTGTGTCTCACAGATATAATTAACATTGTTAAAAGAACGAGTCTGTAAGGTATCTATATTTTGACATTTTTGTAATTCTTTTAAGAATACCTTCAGTATTTTTTTTTCTGTTACATATTGATTGGCTAAACGTGACTTAATGCTCTAGAGTAAGTTAATTCTACTTATATCTAATGTTTAAAGAACTCGCTACTTATATCTCGTTTTCTCCTACGGTCTCTTTAAACTTCTAAAATTCGGTGACAATTTTTTTTGCAAATAATGAAAATTTATAATTCTTAAAAAATAAGATGCAGAATAAAACGCAGAATACATAAAACGAAATATTTAAACAAATAAAAAAAAATCTCTTTTTCGTATAATTTGGGGACAATTATCTCGACCATGA
The DNA here is from genome assembly GCA_035220615.1 of Leptothorax acervorum. NCBI lineage: Eukaryota > Metazoa > Arthropoda > Insecta > Hymenoptera > Formicidae > Leptothorax > Leptothorax acervorum. The sequence goes on along the minus strand of JASTWQ010000039.1, from coordinate 987,365 downwards.
AAGGATTACAACGTATATTGAGACGCCGTACATCTTTTATTACGATCTCGTGGAAAGTTATAATTCCGAGAGACGAGGAAAACTGTAAAAAATCTCTACCATCTTGACGATCGAGAATCGCTCTTCGTTGTCTCACAGAGATTGGTAGTCATCCGGTGATAAGCCGCAACGTATAGAAGGCAACGGAAGGAAAGCAACGTTGACACATGAATAATTGAACAACGTATTTAGCAAATAGCTACATCCCGGAAACCTCACCTCGGGGCTTTCTCGTCCTTTAGCCACCATGGTCGCGCTTTCCATGCACGGCGACCGTCCCGAATGCACGACCGCGTCATACGAGAGACACGTACGTAAACTCGCGCGTACGTGCCACCCATGACTTAGATCTTGCATGTAGAGGACCAAGTTTTATTACTCGAGTGCAACCGACACAGAACTTCACTATTAGACGCGACAATGACGAATTAAACGAAGCTTAGACTTTCGGATCTGAATATTTTCTTATAAGTCGAGGAGAGAATCCTTGAGTTTTTCCGAATTTATTATTCGTAGATAATAAATCTAAACATTATTGTCTACAGATGAACAATTTTGGTAGATAAATCTCTTTATATTTGCAGAGATTTATTTGAAATTTGCAAATTGGGATATTGCAGGATACAGATCTTTTAAATCATCCTTACAAGGATCCTTGAACTTTTAAGTTAGAGTGTTTGTTAAGGGGAAGCGGAAATCGCATTTTGATCCTAATGCAGGGAGCGGTTTAAGGCGTTCTGCTAAAAGTAAATAAAGATTGTTTGCCCAATTAAACTGAAGCTGAATTCAAGCGCTGATTTTGTTGTTATACCAAAGAGTTGTTATACCAAGTCATAGAAGTGTGAACATAACTTATCCAATGTTGACGTGTAGTGCAATTATTTTTTTCATTAAGACTGAAATAAATTTTACATTTATAAAGTGAAAACTTTTCTGGTTAAAAATATGTATATACATCCTCGATTACATGTGACAACCCCAAAAGAAAAATCCATCATATAAATTTCTTATTTAAAAATTTTCGGATGAATAACGGATATAATTAATATACTGATTAGTATTATTACACTGATATATCTATCATGTTGAGAAATTGTTTCCAAAGAGATCAATACCTCTTGCACAGCTATCTGCTTATGCAATAATGCGTTTCACGTAAACAGCATTAACTCGAGTGCAGAGTACACAGCGTACGTAACCGTGACATTTTGATGAGGAGACGCAGTAAACCTCGGATTTTCATTAGTATTATCTGTAATATTACCGAATATTAAATTTTATTAAGGAAATTAATTAAATTAATCACAAAATGATTTTAAATATTATTTTATACAAGGATTTTTAAATTTTCCTTTTAATCTTTCGCAGTGTCTTACAAACGACAGATACTTTAAATTCGATATGTTAAACTTACAGCGTTGAATTTAAAAAAAAAGTCACATATATTGGAACGGAAAGTGTAACGTTGCACATCGTTTCATGTATAGGAATTTATAAGTTTATATAATGATGGCTTCTTGCAAATTATTCCTGCAACGTTTTCTTCTCAAGTATTAAAACATCTTTCTTTTTCTGCGACGGCAACGGAAATTGGAATCTCGCAGGAAAATCCAGATCCCCGGAATAATCGAAAACGTGCAAAAATGAAAGAAGGCGATGCGGATGAGTCGTGACAATTTTTCAAAATTTCCTCACCGCACACTTATGGGTTTTTAGTAGTATATCATCGGCAATTGTCGGTGAAGAAAATGTGATATATGGCGGTACGTAAGCTGTTTCTTAAGCATCTTTTCACCCTGCGAGACAATCTTTTTATTATCCGAGTGCACTGCGTCTCGCTTAAATCGCACGTTATCAAGCAATAAAGAAATGTACGTAGTTCTAAATAGAAGAAAAAAGGAAGAAATAAAGAGAAAGAAAGAAAAAGAACTTCGCCGCAGAAATTATGAAAGTTTCCGATAAGTCTGCTTGCTCTATTCCTTTCACGTAGCATCCACTCGTTCGTAAATATCAACGCTCTCTCGTCTCGTGGTTGTGGTACTTTTCGAAACGTCACTGCACCGTTATCGACGTTCCTTTCATGTTAAATCCGAAATAAATAGCGTGTCGCGAAGAGATAGTATACCGCGCGCGAGTATACTATCGCAGTTGCATTCCGCGTATGCATTTAAATCCTGCGCGACGGGAAACTGGCAGCTTCCGACGTGACCATATCCTATTAACGGAATAATCGTGTCCGCCGTTTCTGCCGTTCTGTGAATAACTGTGTAAATAAATGGGCAATCCAATAAATTATTAATGCGCATGTATTTCTAGGTAACGTTAGGCGGATAATGGTCAGGTTAACATTTTAAGCCAGTATTACCATCATAGCATTTAAATTAAGCAGGAAACCACTTGGTAATTTTATTACAAAAAATTAACTTGTCGCTCTAAATTCTTCATCACTAAGCAATCTTCTCTCATGCAATATATATTTTTATTATATCACAGAATTGTAATATAATACCATTTTTCATCGTAAAATGTGTTAATTATACGATATTAATTGTCTTATAATTTTTACAAATTTTACTCATGTTTGTGGTTTACGCTTAGAAACCTCTGTAAATCTTACACCGTTTAAGCAACCCGAGCTGGGCGCTGAAAACTAAAACTTACTGCAAAAGCGGCAAGATTAATGCACCCCGGCAAGTATAGGCGGTTTTTGCGGCTTTGTCTATCCAGGTACACTTCAGCATTCTAAAGGTGTGGAAACATATGTGAGGCACATAGAGAACTCGGGAAAAGTAAATACGCGTGAACAAGAAACAACCAATTGATCCAAAGTGTATAAAACAATTAACTAGCCATTATACAGTGACCGCGGTAAAAATAAAAAGCCATCTCATCTACATATAAAACTGGTTTGCTTTATAAAGATAAAAAATATGTTATAGATTTTTTATAACTAAAATTAAAAATTTATTTATAATTAAATGTTTTAAATTAAAAAGAAATTATTTTTTTATTTAATTCTGTATTTATTTCTAAAACATAATGTATTTAATAGTAACAAATAGTATTTTAATTTAACGAAAACAACAATATTTTTCTAATAATATAAAATATTAATATGATTTCCTTTCAAAATAAATTTTCAAAATTTATCGAATCGCACATTTATGATGGCATAAGAAAGAATATAATATTATGGCAGAGCATTTTTTATATATTCCGCTTTATTCCGCTTCAATTGAAATTATCAACTTAGGTACGTATGACGTATGTTATCAAATAATGTTTAAATTATTTAATAATTTCCAAAATTCACAATTGCAATTCAATTCTGTGTGTACTTTGATTTAATTTCTATTTAAATTTATTTTATTTTCCAATTTGAAATGCGTATGAAAATGCTACATCAATTATTATCAAATTATATAAAGCCCACCTTCTGGGCTATTTATTCTAGAGACCTAAATAATTTATCAAAATTCAACATTCTGACGATAAAGTAAAATTATAATTAACAGTCGAGTTCACTAGACGTATTTAATATTATGCGCCCAAAAATAAAATAGACGCTCCCTTACCTCAACAGCGATAATAACGATGCCTTATTTCCGATATGCCTTCGATATCAGCTAGATAAGCGGGCATGCAAACAACGCAACGTTCTGTTACTGAATGAGCTAGCAAATGGATTTATGTTCACTGCCGACGAGAATACAATTCACCATCATCGTGTGCACACATGAATGCGAGTAGGCGGGAAATGCTAGCCATCAGTAGTTTCCGTAGATAAATACTATATGACATGAGAGTACAGTGATCTTGGCAAAGTATAAGATAGATATAACGAGAAATAATTCTAATTTGCATTTTATCACATGTTTAATCCTTTACAAAAAATTTCTCATTTGTCACATTCTCATATAATATTTAATTCTTTAGAAAAAGTTGGAACGGTTGCAAAAAATACTTGTAAATTTAAAGTTTGTACAACAGCATAAATTGTTAAATATAAACTAACATACATTACTAATTGAGATTAAAGAAGTGATATTATAAAATATTTAAAAATACTGCTCCAACCAACGTTTCTAACAGTCTCGCAAAGGATTAATATGTTAACATTAGAAAATTAGAAAATATACCGAGATTTTGTATGAGTACATATACCAAATTTATATTCTTAAATAAAAAGAAATTAATTTAATTTAATTAAATAAAAATTACAAATATATAAACTTAAATATACGTAAATAGTATACTTTTTACATATTATATTACTTCAAGTTTAACTTAATTTTCTTCAAATTCGATTTCTGTAGAAAAAATTTGATATTTTTTATTAATTTATTAAATAATATTTTGATAAAACAAAACAAAAATAAAAATAAAAAAGTATATTTAACGATGAGCAATCCGGATATTCCATATCAATTCTTCATTCCGTAAATGATTGTATCGTGTTTTTTTTACCTTTTTTAAGCTATATTCGTACATCGCGACGTGCTTCCGCAAAATATCCTGAGCTACGTATTCTGTTGTGTAAAATGCGCACGTATGTGATGGTGTTACACGCGTGATGCATCGACGCATGCATAGTGTAATTAACGTGCGTATTCGTCGGGCGAGAGCACGTCGAGTGCCGAAAATACATGCGGCACCGCGTGCATCGCCGTGCCGGTTACTTCCGGCGCGCTTACCATTTGTTTCGCGAGCATCGGCGCATTTTTGATTTTGCAAACCGGCTCGATGTTGCTGGTGACGAGATATCGTGGCAGAGATTTATCGATTCCGGTACGATCCGCAATACCGCTGCTGACAGCCCGACAAAAAATCCTGACCATAGAATCACTGCTAAAATTCTCGCGCCGGTTAGGCTGCCAGGTTGATGGAAGACGATTTCTTTTTTTCGAAATAATTTAACAATGCGTTTCATGGAATCATAAAGGTAAAAATATATTGGAGTTAACTGCGCAAAGCGCGGACGAGCGATAACTATCATACTTCTGTGCGCCGGCCTTTCCCAAATCGTGTTAACAAGTGCGTCAATCCATAAATTCGTAAAACTTTGTAATTCGTTTCAAATGCATTTTTTGTTACGACTGAGATAATATTTCAATAATGTAATAATTTTTCAGCTAAAGTGATTTTCTTGAAAAGTTAATAAATATATTTTAAACACATAAAAATATTTATTAAAATTTTTAAATAAAAACCTTCAATCTATATTCATTATACATTGAATAATAGAGTATATTTTCAATAATCTTTTATATCTTTGTGTGAGGTTTTTTCAAAAAAATATAAAAACCTGCATGCAAAAATTGTATTATTTTCCTTTAGATTGGACTTTACTTCTATTGTGCAGTGAATAGAGCAATATAACGAACGAAATATTCGCATAAAAATCCGACCGAATTGAGTTAAATTTTCTCAACGTAGATGAGATATTGATTATTTTATCTTTTTTTGCGTAATAAACTCACTCGCATTCCACACAGCTATCACCTCCGATTAAATTCAGATTACAAGTGGAATAAAACACGAGATGCATCTGAAAAGTGATATGACCACGCATATATCAGCCCGGCCATAGTATTCAAAACATATATGTTTTAAAAAGACAACAAGCAATGATATTTTGTCGAATAAAGCCGCGAGCCATTGAGAACGCTGTTAATAATCCGATCAACAGGATAATAAAAATATTTAAATAAAAATCCGCGGTATCTCTAGATAAAATTAATCCTATTCTAATAGGATAAGTGATCGAGTTTAAGAAGAAGCACATTTTTAATAAATATTCCATCAACCCCGCAAACGGACATACACTAAAAAGGAAGAGATGTAAATCAAATAAACTACGCGCAAACCGTCGGTAGACCGCAAACGGTAATTAATGCGAAAAATTTCGCCCGCGGCTGTATGTATCCGGAAATGTAGGCCGTCAGCAATGAATCGTGTGTACGTGTGTGCGTGTCCGTGAACTACTGGACACGAAGGAAAAATAAATTTAACGAGAATCAGACGCGCACATGATTTAACGAACGGTAAACCCGGCTGTGTTCATTATTAAACGGTTACGAATGTTGCGTATAAAAATTTTATTATTTTTCGATCTTTGCGTTTTATCTAGCGTCAGTTTGGATGGCAATATCCAGTCTTGAAATGTTAGATACGACTTCGAGATATTGTTATCTCTTCACGAGAGGCCACTATTTACATAAAAACGCAATTTTTCTGACATTCCACCTATATTTAAATAGTAGAGATATAAAGCTTCGAAGAATTATACGGCTGGACTACATACATTTTCATGAAAACAAAAAGTTAACTGTACTACACTCTTGCTCTATGGAAGCTTAAATTTTACTCGTATAATATCAATAATCAAAAATATCAACAACAAAATTTAGAATACGTAATGTGAGAGACATGTCTGCATTTATTTATTATTTATCGCAAAATTCTAATGGACAAATCTAATTAAATTCAACTCGGATTTACACTTATACGAGTGTTTCTGTTGCAGGCAGGCTTACACGGACTAACCGGACATATTGAGTTCAATGAAGGGAAGAGAAATAATTTCAAGCTGGACCTCTTGAAACTGAAAAAAGAGGAGCTCGTTAAAGTCGGCGAATGGAAATCCGGGTCCGGCATTAACGTCACGGACCTAGACGCCTTTTACGAGACCACGACGACCAACATTACGCTCGTGGTGATGACGAGAGAGGTAATGATACCTTATATCTAATTTAGTCACGTTTGCGACCCTCGTAGCGTTAAAATTAATCATTAAGCAGGATACTGCACGAGTACGATCACACGGTGATATGAAAGCTGCTCTAAATGAAGTCGGGTAAGTTTATTATATCGCGTAGAGATGAAGTGTCAACATTTAAGCCAGATAACAACTTCAACGTGACGTATTTATAAATAATATCTAGCGATCTGTAAATTGTGTAAGTTTGTTAAATTATTTGGTATTTTCATATAGGTAAAGTTGATCCTATATAAAATAATCGCATATGATAAATGATAGATATTAGAGAAATTTGGTTTGGTAACTTGGTTATTTCTATCTTTACGATGTGTTAAAAACACGAAAAAGTTGTAATTTGATTCAATGTTATTTTATTGTTTTCGTAAAAATAAAAAAATTCAGACTATTTACAGGATTTTTAAGCAGAGAAAACAGTAAAATCGCGGATTGTCATATCAAGGAAAAATCTTAGTTGGTCGAGAGGGAACGTTTTATCGGCGTTATTGTGTATTCTCAGAAAAATGAAAAATTCATGGTGACGTCGGGAAAAGGAAATGTTTGAGGGACAAGCGATCAAAGTGCTATATATTCGTATTGAATGGCCGCTTCTTTCCCACCCTTTTCCTTTCATATAGCCATCTCACGTGGAAATAAGAACTTTTAAGGGTTTGCTTCTGCCCTACCCTTGTCACGATGAGCACAATTCTATACGATCTATCAGTGGGATCCAATCTTCCACAGGAAAGACCCTACGTCATGGTAAAAGAAGACAAGAATTTGACTGGTAACGCGAGATTCGAGGGCTTCTGCATCGATTTGCTCAAGTGGATCGCCGGCCAAGTCGGTTTCCAATACGCAATCAAATTGGTGCCCGATCACATGTATGGCGTATACGATCCTGACACGAAAGAGTGGAATGGAATCGTGCGCGAACTCATGGACAAGGTGAGACAAGTAAATGCGTAGATCCTGTTTCCTTTCCTTGCGATAACTTGCGATATGATTCAATATCATAAGAAATAATATAAACGTTTAACACTGCAATAACTGTTGTGAGACAGAAGTAATTTCGTATTAATATGCAATGAGTCAAAGTTTACACACAAGTGTTGCGTTGTCAACGTTGTGTAAATCGCAAAAGATTTGATGAATATGGTGAGATAAAAATTAATGTACGCGATTAATTAAATATTTGCATTTATACATAAAGGTGAATAAAATAGCTTATTACAATTCTTCATAAATTTTTTAAAGCCTAGAAAAAACGAATAATTATATAGCTAGTAAACTTCATTTTTCAAATTGTTATAGAATATTCTGAATGGCGAAAATCGCGATTATTGTGTTCGTGAAAATATGAAAATAATGGCGAATATTAATATTGTTTTCTTTACCGAAATTAATGTAGACCGCAATGTGTTACTAGTGTTGTTGAAATTACTGAAGCATGGTATAGGTATTAGGAGAAATATCGAGGTAGGAGAACGAGTACACGCGACCCAAGAGGCCGATTTTATATGCAAAGCAAAGTAAATTTCCACGAGCGTGTCGCAATAAATCCATCCCACGAGGAATTTCATTACGCCTGTAGTCAGATACAAGAATTACCTAGATTAACCATTTTTCTCATGACCGAACGACGATATTTGATATTTCGATTCATAGATCAGCTCGCAGATGTTGCTCCCTATCATTTGAATTGTAAAATTGCGCAGTTATTAAAATCAAAGTTTGATATATGCGCTCCCGAGCGTCTTTCGAATTTAATCTATGCCGCCGATCCATTATTGTCTGCATGATCGAGTAGGTGCACACGCAATGTTCGCATAATTTCCACAACAAATTGAAATTTAATTAATTGTTGCAATATCACAGTTATTAAATTGGGACATGCGATATGTGTGATCAAATTAACAATGCATCAACATTTCAATAGTCTTACACATTTCACATTTTTAATCAGTTAGAAAATATTTAAGTTAACAGAAATGTGTTATATATCTATTATATAATCAAACTTCATTCAATGTTTAGTCCTATTGGGACAGTGAAGTAGAAACGCCAGTGATGAGCAAGTTTGTAATTAAATTCTCGGTATAAAGTTTACAAATATTTGTACTTATAAAATATTATTAACTTCACATTATTTAATAATGTCTGCGTGATGAAAATTTACTATTAATATTTGCTTCAAAAAATGTAATTAGATACATCAAAATTTGCGAAACTCATTCTTTGATTAATATACGTATGAAAATAAAATTAATAACCATTTTTTCTGCTGTACCAATTTTTTTATTCATTATTCTTACTTTCCTTTTTTTAACAAAAATCTATTAACAATTAAAATAAAAGAGATTTAGATTAAAGGATCCCCGATGCTTTCAACGTCAATACTTTTTCTTCGAATTTTGATTATAATTCTGACTTTTTTGCACTTGTATATATCCAGAGAAAGGTAAATATTATCTTTTCGTTACCGAGGAGAAATAATTCTCTATTCGCACTATTTTCTCGCGATCGCATCTATGTAGCCAGTAGCAGGGAAAGAATACATACTCATACACATACAAATCTTCAACGAAAAATGGAAAACATTACCAGTAAAGGTTCATGCGTCGGGAAGCGGAAATTTCTAAAAAGAGAGTCTTTATTGGATTTGAAGTTTCATCATCGAAACGAGATAAAAACGCAAGTGCGCGATATACAAAGAACGTGTAGAATGGACGTACGCGTATTTAAAATCATATAGATATTATTCGTGAAAAAATCGCGCATACAGTGACTATGCAAAAATATTGTTAGTGTATAAGAATAAATCCGGATTGGGTTTTGTAGTTCTAAAAATACTGATTTTTTGACAATAGTACGATTCAAGCTTTGATACATGACACACACACACACAATGTGATACACTAAAAAAGAATCCATTAACGGCCAGATGAAAAATTAATATTTGCAATAACATTTTATTCATGAACAAAATATAAATGGAAGTTATACAAATATTCAGCCGTTTCCAAAGTATATTATTTTTCGTATGCAAGATTATGATGTGTGTGATTGCTGCGCATATACGATTCGTTGAATACATATTTTATCATATATATATACATAACACATACACACGCGCGCGCCTCCCTGTCCGAGATAATGCTTTGCTTTCATTCGACAGATAATTCAAACATTTGTTGCTGATAAAATTGCTTTCGGACAGTGTATGATCAGCTTTATGTGGTATACGTGATATCACTTATTGTTAGCCTTCTTTAAATATATCTATAATTTTACTATTGCAACATTCTGTGTAAGACATTCATGCAACATTCTATGTAAGCCACAGGCATACAGCAATAAAAATATATATATATTTTATATAATAAAAATATTTTATATATTAAAACGTTTTTAGTAACTAAAAACTTTTTGTTACTTTATGTCGCGATTAAGAACTTACAATGTTGCACAACAAAGAAATTGTGGAAAAATCACAATTGCCTGTATAATTATAATTATTAAAAATTCGCGCAACTCGCGTTAATTTGAAACAAGATGCAAAAGAGACGAAAAAAATGTGGACCTCGCAAAATTCGCGACTCTTCTTTCCAGCGTACTCTCTGAATACCGAAGATCAGCGGTTTATAAAACATGCAAAGCAATCTACCTCTTGTGAAAAGGGATGACGCCTTAACCTGGAAACCTACGAAACCGTAGGTGGATATTCTAAAACGGAAGATGACACAAATGATGTTTCATAGTTCGCGATGCTCGAACATAACTCGCATTCATAAAAAATTTACTCACTATTTCACAAGATAAACATGGAACAAAGATTTATGAGTAATTTAAAATGCTCTCATTCACAATATACTTATATATTAAGAAATACGTTTACTTTGTATAAAAGTTCGGCGATATTGATTATTTTTATCTGTCCAAGAGAAAGCATTCTACAAAGCAAACAATTTAGATATTTCTTTTGCTGAAAGCTCTTTGTGCGATATTAATTCCTACTGTTTCCCGTGATGTTATAAACATCTCTGTTTTTATATGACTTCTCGAGACTTCAACTTTTATCAAGAAAACTGAATTTCCTTAATTCTCTTGGATACTGTAATTCTTTCAGAGAGCGGATCTAGCGGTTGCCTCCATGACAATTAATTATGCTAGGGAAAGCGTAATAGACTTCACCAAACCGTTTATGAATCTCGGAATTGGAATCTTGTTTAAGGTGAGTAAACACCGTGCATCAACTGTCATTTTTTTTTTTAAAATTACATATGCATGCGACACGCGATGATTATCATCTATTACCTTTTCATCAAAGTATACGTGTTTATGTCTCTAATGTTTAACTCTTGATTATATTTCAGTTTATGCATTGCATTAACATAAATTAACAAAAGTAATTTTCATATCAGCACGTCATTATAACCTACTGAATAATGAAGAACGCAAATGGATGCTTTAATTATTCTATGGTAATATCAATATACGCAAGATGCATTTGTATAATTCAACGTGATTTTAATTCGTTTAATTAAATGCGAGAAAGAAATTAATTCGTCAAATAATCTGCATCGCGCCTCTCGCAAATTCTCTTTCTTCAATAAATACTCGCGTGAAGAGAGCCTTTGAATACCCAGGATCACCGTGAAGGTTCACTCATGTCGGCCCGCAGCGTCGCGTCGCGTCGCGTCGCACCACGAAACGGGATCCGTTTTAATTAAAATCGTAGCGTGACGTAATTTAGGTGCCGTCCAGTCAGCCGACACGGCTTTTCTCCTTCATGAATCCGCTGGCGGTCGAGATCTGGCTCTACGTGCTCGCCGCCTACATGCTCGTGAGCTTTACCCTTTTCGTGATGGCGCGCTTCAGCCCGTACGAGTGGAACAATCCGCATCCGTGTCTGGCCGAGAGCGACGTGGTCGAGAACCAGTTTACCGTCAGCAACAGTTTCTGGTTCATCACCGGTACCTTCCTCAGGCAGGGCAGCGGGCTCAACCCTAAGGTACACTCAACGAGGTGCTCCACCATTGGACTACTTCTACCGTTTTCCTTCGCGTACTCACCGACCGCACCGTACGCCGTCAGGACAACTCTCATCCGATATGCCCGCCAGTTTCTCTCCACGTTTGCCACTCCCGAACGTTATACGGAACCCGTTCACGAGGCAGCGCGCACATAAATCCATCATCTCGCCGGAGTGCAAACAGTAGATGTCTGTTTGCAGGGTGCACGTCAATTCGTTTATATCTGTTTATGTTGCGAATCATATATTTGCAATATTACAGGAATGCTCCGAATGCTCGCTAAAGCTGCAGGAGCAAAACGATCCAGCAAATCTTGAAACAATATTGTTACGATAATATTGTAAAATCTTCTTTAAAGAACATCGCACTCTCCACTTGGCTTTCGCGGAGTTAAAGAAGATCATAATGCGTTATTCTAATTTGCTTTGATCATTAAAGAAAGAATATCTTCTTCGTAACTAGATTAAAGACGTTTGAACTTTTAAAGTAGATTATCTAGAATGCGCTATTGTTTGTTTTCTTTATCGTGGCAATGAATTGCGCGTCTTAAAATCCAATCTCAATTACCTTCCACGGCGTTAGCGTTCTCTCGTTAAAAAATAAAGCAGCACGTACGGCGATTGCACTCAGAGTGCACCGCCATTGTGTTCCGCTCGACGCGCCAGAGAATAATACGTTCCCGTAATTCCGTCGAAATAAAGAATCGTCTTTCGAGCCATTTGGGAGACTGGATACTGTGTAAGAAAGCGGCGCGAGAGTTGTGTAAGCGACTCGCAACTTTGAATTATTTTTCAGCAAGGAACACGACGTGACAATTGGACGTGAAGAGGCGCATCATTGCATTTCACGAAATTACACCGTAATCTCGTCTTCGATATCGAATCAGGTCGATCAAGTCAATTCTCGAAGATTAGTAATGATAAAATCAATGCTTCAGGTGACCAAACGCACGCCACCGCGGCTCTTCTCGTTCATGACTCCCCTCGCCGTGGAGATCTGGTTGTCCTTGCTAGGCGCTTACATGGTGGTTTCCGTAACGATATGGATAGTGGCAAGATTCTCACCCTACGAGTGGGTAGAGCCGTCCCCCTGCCCAAGCTGCAAATGCCCTTTGCAGGTAGGCTCACGTCGAGTGGTGCGAATAATCGATCGATCGATTATATTTAAATTATAAAACACAGAGTATTCCTTTAAATATTATTTATACTTTAACTGTAATTTATACTTTAGCTATAATCCTCCAGTAATTGACTTAAAAACTATCGCTTTAAATTCTCCATAATATTTCGTAATTTTGTAACGAACATTATTCTTGCGACTCTGTAAGATATAAATATTAGACAAATAAAGAACGATTAATTAATATATGTGCAACAACGCATCTTTCTTCGGCAATAACGTAAGAGAGTATTAGATGCTTTATGCAAAAAGAAATTGTTTTCTAGAAAAGATGCTATTTATGTAAATTGTAAAATAAAAAATTCTCTCGGAGTCATTTCGCATCTCTATTTTCAGTCTTTTATAACGTAACCAATGTATACATATACAATATAGTATAGAATAATAAATAAAAAGTATGTAATGTACACACAGGAAGCTATAAGCTTAAATACAATTAGTGTAATTATTTTTAAAACTGCACCACTCGACGGGGGGGTTATCGCATTGTTATCAGGGCAGTCACATGAGCGCCTTGGATCCGGACAGCGACGACATTCCTCTACTGAGAACTGTCAACGAGTTCAGCCTGGCCAACAGTTTTTGGTTTACGGTCGGCACACTTATGCAACAGGGCAGCGATCTCAACCCCAAGGTAAACGTGCCACCAGGAAGAGTCAAACGCGACCCGAGAAACAACATTCCTTTTTTTATCAACAAACATGTATGTAATTACCTTCCTCAGCGGAACTCATTAGACTTCTAGAAATTCGTATCGGGAAAACGACTAACTTTTGCGGCACTAATTAAAAATAATCGCGTAATTTAAACACAAATACGTTTTAAGCGTTCTTCTAAAATTTTTTACGGCAGCAAAACACTCGTTTAATTATTCCACCACGATTTTCCCTCAGATTTCGATCAAAACATAAAGTAAAATAGGTGATTTCTGTACCGTACTCCTATTACATGTACGAAATATCGATCCAGAAATTTTTACACTTCACAAAAATTTTCTTTTAATAGAATCTATAAAGATTTGACATATTAAGAAACTGTATTTGCTTATAAATGTTTAACGGAAAAATAGATAGGTCCTACAAAGTTTGTCAAGAGAGTATATAGTTTATATATAATAAAACTGCATACTTTTTTGTATAATATTTAATATACTCAACATAAATCATACTTATAAATATTGTTAAATAACTATCCAAAGAATAGTAAATAATTATTGTTATCCGCATTTTTATCTTGATTAATTTTCTTTATCTTTCTTGAATTAATTTCTGACAGCATTATCACGTCAAAGAAAAACCGACCACTGGATTTAGTCACGAAATAATTACGACGCAACAAACCCTCCCTTCGCACTATCGGCCTGTTTCTTTTTTCGTTTCTACATTTACGTCGCGCAAGTCTACAGAAAGCAGTTTTCTTTCCTCTTAATAGCCACCACATATATATATACGAGTATGTATATATACACGTTTAGAAATTACTCACTGTATTCAGTCACGTACTAACATGCCCTGAAAAATGAAAAATGAGAGAAATTAAAACTATTAGATTTTAAAATATCTCGCAAAAAATAAAAAAAAGATATGAAAATCGGTAAAACCAAGAGCAATTTGTCTTGGAATCTCTCAAATAATCCAATTTCAACACGTATACTTATACTTTTTTAGAAGTAAAAATCATTCTTCGTTATGAAATTATCATTGATTCCAAATATATCTCTTTAATTTAGAAAATCATGTAAACGAAAGGATTGGAAATTAATCTATATTTTATACATAGAATGTATATGTGGTAAAGAGAGTTTGTAGGTACATCTTGCTTTTAAAAGATTCTTGCTGGTGTTGAAATAAGTTTTTTAGAAAAACAATGTAAATTTATGTCTGTTCCATAAACACACTGTTATATTTTTACTGGTCGCATATAAAATGCTGCAAATCTCATTTAAATGTGCAATTTTTAAGTGGTTTTACTTGCATGAATCGCGAAATTCAACGTATATTTCAAGACAAAAAGCAAATAAATGTCAGACGCACAAAGGCACTATATGAGTACGTCATAACAGCGATGTTAGATAAATAGCATCGAATAAAATTAAAAGAAATCTTGAATACATGAAATGCAAAATACAAACAGTAATTGTAATAAATTTGTGATATTATTTATATAAGACAGCAAAATAAGGAAACATATGCAACATAATTTTAGCAAGAAAAAAAATTATTATATTTCGTGCAATGATAAATAAGCAGAATATAATTATTCCTAATGTACACCAAGTTTGTAAAGGTGCATTCCTAAGGTGCATTCCTAAGGTGTACCACGTACAGATTGTAACAGTACAATCACGTATTCTGGATATTAATTATAGAGTAACTGAGATCATTTATATAAAACTTTTCTATTCAACGACGAAATAATTAATGAATGTCACATTATCTCGAATAATACGAAGTTAAATTACCAATAAATATGAATCGATAGATTATAAGAAAACGTGGATAAAATTAATGCGTTGCAAGAATTAAAGAATAAATAGTAATTAACTAATCATTGTAGCGCGTTTTTGCTGTATGACAAATATTTCTTGTCTTCTTCTTTTATTTATGAGTTAGTTTACACCGAGTATTTAATACGCGTATTAAGTACCATATTTGTATTAAATCCATTTATACGATCGGTGTAAACGACGGCGTACCAGAATGGTACGATACTCTAGAACAGCATGTATCAGACCAAGCTGATACGCGTATCAAACATTCTCAACGTGCTCTAAACGCTGATTGACTTGATACGTATCTGTTTTCGCCACGGCGCGTCATGACGCTTTTAAGTTGCAGGTTGAAACCATTTGTGTACGAAATCGAAATTGAAAAATATCTTATTTGTATTTAAAGTCTAACCTAGTATGACTTAATACGGTCGATGTAAACAGGAGCGTATTTAACGCTTACTCCGCACCAGCTTGATACCCGTATCAAAAGTTTCTACGGTGTAAACTAGCACTATTTTAACAATTTATGCTCTTATTTAAAAAACTGTTTATACCAATTTATATAATATTTAATCTTGGATGATTTGAAAAAGAAATAGATGAGAAATTAAAAAACAAAAAATTAATTAATCTATCATTTTTTCTTTATTGTTTGTGAGAGATAATATAAGAGAGAAATAAAATTTAAATAAATAAAGAGTCATATTTTTAAAATATTGATACTTTGTATGTGCGTAGTAGATATTATCTTAATTTGTCTTTTTTTAAATATTTATCTAATCAACAATAATCGATGTGCACAATAAACTTGAAAATTTAATCTGTGTGCTTGATACTAATATTTGCGAAATAATATTATTTATAATGCATTATATGTATAATGCATTCTTATATTACTTCTATATTACTTTTTATATTATTTGTTCTATTATTCATAATACTTTTATATAATTTATATTTATATTACTTATTTAGGAGCTTGCAAAATTGCCCTATAAATTGTAAAACTGATATATTTCGCAATTAGTACCTATTTTAAAATTAAAAAATACATTTAACTAGCAAAAATTAATAAGAAATTACAAATATACGTAGAAGTACAGTATGAGCCTGGGCATGTAAATTGTTACAATACCTTTAATCAACTTTTATCATTTATAACCCAAAAACTAATTATAACCTCGACAATTTCATCTTTTTGTCTCTTATTAATATCCAGAATACACATTATTAGAGTATCACAAAGTATAGCGATTATAAAATATTTCATACAAAGAAAGTATAGTATTTTTCATCTTCATAGTTCCGCTTGGAAGAATTATTATTCTTTTGACATTTGATTTTTATTTATACGGATGCTGCGTATAATGGGAATAGGATGAAGAATGTCAGTAATACAGAATAGTGCGCAATTGGCTTTCAGTTGTCGAATAATACGTGCAGTATTGTATAGAGTTCCGTCAATCGCGAGAAAAGTATCCGCGAAATATGAACTGGGACGGCACTGGCAGTGCTACCATGGACAATGGAAGCATTCGGAGTGAAAGGAACTGCGTTATTATTCGCGCCATACCTCTCTTTTTCGTTGCTGTACTTACAAAGATTAAAAAAAGAAATGGAGCTTGCACACGTAAAGCTTTCCTCTTGAAATTTTATTTAATTTCATCTGGCGACCCAACCTTATTTAGTTGCATTATACAAATGTTTAAAAATTTGCTGAGCATTATAACTTATTAAGTTTTATAATAATAAAAAAATAATTTGTGTGTAAGATAAATTGTTAATTCCGAAGATAATAATGAGTCGGTATAAACACAAACCCCACAATAATATGAATCAGTAAATGAGTATAAATGTTAATTAAGCTTTATTTTTTTGTCACTGAGAATGAAACTTAAAGAATAAGCACACTAATTTACAGAATTATTATATAACCTATAATAACGAATATCAAAAAGTTAATCAGAAAACGAATATCAGCCCTGCATGCACATATAAGTCAAACGTTTTGTAATTTCTTTTATCCATGTTATTATAGCAATTTTTTATTAGTTTTATAATTATCTAAAATGTCGAATGACTCATTTTTATTTCAGTATTCTTAAATTAGTTTTATTATTTTATGACTACATATGCCATTGGTTTATATTACACAATATTATTTTGTATGATAGTTCATTGTGTATATATTGAGATGATACATTGAAATAATTTTTCTCTGTATTTTCAATGCCAAGGTGCATAATATTTTGTAAAAATAATCGATCAAGTCCCTTGAAATTTCGATTCCTCGGGCTAATGCTACAATGGATTAAGAAGCAATGGTTTTTGCAAGAAGCGTGATATAAAAGTAGCTTCTGGTAAATTCTCGATAGTAAGTTCAACGTTCAATTCTTCAGACTTCTGCGGAAATTCTTCCTGCAGCATTCAACGGTGTTTTCCAAGCTTCTTGCTCCATATTTCACGTCACATAAAAGCAAGAAAGTGTTACTGAAAAACAGAACTAGTAGAAAGAACATTTCGGATCTGTTAAAATTCTTGTCTATTGTTATATAGAGTATAATAAAACATTTAGAACAACAAGTTGCAGAGAAATATTCCTGTTTGTTTGCAAATACTTAGACTGCGATTCATATTTTACTGATTATCTTGAAACATATAAACATGGATATCTATTGTATAATGTGTTAATCATTGCAGTTCTTTTATGGTATTTTTTTTTGTAAAAAAAGATATTGCATTGAGATATTTATCTGCACTAAATGCTAATTGCTGCTTTTGAAAATTTCCTGGAAATACAGCAGCATAGATGCATGCTGCTTATGTGGTCATCTATTGTAGAGCATGGAATTTCGCAAGGTTTCACGGTGAGATTCGAGCTGGTGTTGTTTCCCTGACAATGCCAACAGCAGTATAGAAAGGAGGTTTTGTTTACACTAAGCGACGATGCCCGTGAAAACAATTACATGTCCTCAACGTATCTCGCCTGGGAATGTTCACCGTGATATCTCATGAATTTCCGCATCCTCGCCCGCCGCGTCATCCGTTTCTATTACAGCACTGACAAAAGTAATTACTAGAGTACAAGCTATATGCACATTATATATTGTATTTAATATACCTGTTGCGATATTATCCGGTGTAAATTACCGAAAATTTAGATAAATAATTTGAAATGCACGAGTTGAGATGTATTATTTAACCGAAAGAAACAATTAGTTTCCTAAATTATGTATTCCTGATGTATAAAAGTACAAATTATTTAAAGTGAGATTATCTAATTCAAGTGTAAATTTTTGCATGAATTAACTATTTTAGTTAAAAGTAAGAATTTAATTAAATACGAGCACATTACATAAATAAGAAAGATGGCTAAAAATGTGCGGCTTAATGACATTAACTTTGACATGAATAATAACTTCGTCAGCAGAAAATTATTTTGCAGCATATTACGTTCGTTTATCATGTCGTTAAATCATCGCGACATAAAGTCATTTATGTCTCATCTGAACTTACAAATCACGAAATATGCACCATTATTTTATATTCACCAAATACGAAGTGTTTCGCTCATTTGCCACGACATAAAAATTTTAAGATATATTCCTGTTTCAAATAAAAAACAAATAAAAAAATGCCATTTTAAAGATGCGGAAATATATGTATAAATAAGCTGGATTTGCAGACCGAGCAAACGAGCATGGATAAATACTTGCTTCGTCGAGTTAGTCGAAGCCAAACGGCATCGTGAGTATTGAATTATTCATGTTTGTTCGCGCTCGTTTGCTTAGTCTGTAGAGCCAGCTTAAAATAGGTAATGCTAAATAAGTGCGACTTAGATCTACTCTTGATCGATTTCCCGTGCTAAATCAATTTCTCACTGTATAATAGATATATTAACATTGTATAGTATACTATATGCTTATTAGCAAATATTTAAATAAATCTTAGATCGCTATATTGTACGCTCTTATGCACTTAAAACCTTGTGAATATTCATTCAACAAATATCATCAAATAGGAGAAAATCATAACTCCAAATTTGAAACAGCTGGAGAGTAGAATCTCATATGGAAACGTAAATATCTATGATACATCATATTGTGATGCCAATTGACTCTGGTGGCACGTATGTACATGCGGGGTTGTCGTTGCGACTGTCTCGAGTGTCAGCAAATTATGCTTCATATCAGCCAGATGCGCCGGATACCGGAGAGTCGCGGTTGAGCATTCAGAGCGAGAGAGAATGTAATATTGCAAATAATAATATGTTTGACGCTTTTAAATCTTCGCGTATAGGCAGAGATATATGTGCGTGGATATGTGAGCGTAATATTATGCACGCACGGAAACATTTATCCTATTGATATAGATAATAAGCGACTTGCTCGGGCACATTGCTCCTAAAAGAACCATTCTACACAAAAATCACTTGCGAAAAACAGACATTATATTCAACGTATAAATTAAACACACTCATTACAGCCCGAATACGCGGGTTATACCATGCAAACTCTTTCGCAGGATATTACCGCGCGCGCAATAGAATTAAAACTGTTCTCCCAATTCCCGAGCGGCAGGCGCCGCGTAATACGGGAATGAGAGAATCATTCATGGGTGTTCTACATTCGACGATCGTTTCCGCGCGTGATCGTCGGCCTCGCCATTAATAGATCGAAATATCCCGGCAGCGAATTTTAAATGAGATCTCGTATTGCATTCTTCGACTGCTGCGTGGAATTTTTCGTCGGAATCGTACTTTAAATCGACCTCGTCACCCCGATATGTTCTGATGCGTTTTCGATCGATCTTCGATTCTCCTTACGGACCTTCGTAACAGAGGCGAAAAGTACCTGCCTCGTAGTTCAGATATATCAAATGATTTACACATGAGAGAGCCTATCAAAATTTTAAACAGATGTTTCTTTCATACATCTACAACAATTTGATTTCGGTACTATTGATACTTGGATTGTTACTTGAGTTAAACAATTTTAGTTGCCTGGAGAGCATAAGACAATATATCGATATCACCTAATTGTCCTAATTGTTCAAAAACGCATGAAAAATAATATTGTATATTCTATTGCACAGAAAATTTATTTCCCGCTTCTCTAAAATTACAGGAAGTTAAGGAGATTATTAAAATTAATCAGTACTTTCATTCGCAAACAAATTCATACACGCATTATATATTCGCGAGAATTTCTGATTATATCTGTAAACTTCTCAATCGACTAACAAATTAATGTTTTCGTTAATCTAGAAAGGCATAATAAATATGGACTAAATTAATAATATTTGCAAAACAGAATTTAATTTGTTGATTTCCGGTTAATTCGATATCGTCGAATTAGAATATCCATGGAGTTGTTAAATAAGAAATTTATTGAGGTTATTCAAGATGAATACGGATTAAATCCTCGTTATCAGGCAACTAGTACGAGAATAGTAGGCGGCATTTGGTGGTTCTTCACGCTAATCATCATCTCCTCTTATACTGCAAATCTGGCCGCTTTCCTAACGGTGGAGAGGATGATAACGCCGATCGAGAACGTCGCTGATCTCGCGGAACAAACCGAGATATCTTACGGCACTTTGGAGGGTGGAAGTACGAAGACGTTCTTCAGAGTGAGTGCAAAAAAATCATAGAAAATAAATTGTTTTTACATTTTCTGTATAACATATTTTAAGTTATCAACAATATACGGTTATTACATTTAAATATAAAAATTTATATTCCAATACATGTTTTCTATCATATGTATCACAGTTTTCGTGTTATTCATTTATAGTATATAGCATATAAATTATACGTTAAAAGAATGCATAATTTATATAAATAAAAGTATCAAAACATAATTTAATGTTAAAATAATAATATCTATATATTGTATATATAAATCATAATGGACAATATAATACTAATTTTTAAATTTTGGTCAAAACTTATTAAAATTTTGTATAAAACGCAAATTATCAAATTGCATTCACGTACATTTAAAATAAAAAGAATATATGTAGGTATACTATATATTTAATAAATCTGCTGACGTCACACTAATGATTGATTGTAATATACTTTTTGGAAATATCGCATATTATGCTATAATGTTTTATAGTATAATGTTTTTAAGAAACTACATTTGTTAAAATATTGTTTTTATAAATCTCATTCCATCTGAGCCGTTCTTCCGCCAGAAAGATAAACGAATTAATTAGCAAAATAATGAGCAAAAAATTTCTGAATTTTAATATTGACAATGTCAAAGCTCGACTGTTTGCACAATAAAAATATCTGATTCGCGAAAATAAAAAGCCAATGACTCTTTCAATATAATATTAGCTATCTCATTTTTCAATACGTTCTCAAAATTAATTTTTATTTAAAACTATTCTATCATAAACGGTGGAATGTAAAAGACAAAATTGAATACAAGGCGTTACAGAATTAAATAATTTGCACTTAATAATTTAATCAGGACTCAAAAATTGGGATCTACCAGAAAATGTGGAGGTTTATGGAATCGAAGAGTCCATCTGTGTTTGTTCAAACCTATGAAGAAGGAGTGAAGAGGGTTCTGGAAGGCGACTATGCATTTTTAATGGAGTCAACCATGCTCGATTACGCAGTTCAACGGGATTGCAATCTGACACAAATAGGGGGGTTGTTAGACAGCAAAGGATATGGAATTGCTACTCCAAAAGGTAAATAAGAATAAAAATAGAAATAAATAAAATTTCCGCATTTAAAAAGTAATGACCAACGTATTTAATATTAAGAGCTAAGAAGGTTTCTGAGCAACGTGGTGTTTAATTAAATTTCTAAAGAAAAATCGGCTTTATTAGCCAAACGCACATAATCCAAAAGCGCGCTGTCTTTGTTCATAAAGTAGTTTGTACAGTTAAATAATTGTACCGAAAAGATTATACTATATCTCAGTCTCAGAGAGGGAAAAAACTTGAATATATTTTATAAAATTAAACCGCATGTTTAAAATACGTATGTTATTTAGTAATATGTTGAACGTATTCGACGTAAAATGCAACGGCAAAGTTATGTTCGAGATTATGCTGCAGAGGCAGAAATTGCGAAACCCTTGGCCAGCCTAACGAAGGCTTTTTATATGCAGGTTCGCCCTGGAGGGATAAAATATCTCTAGTTATTCTGGAGCTGCAGGAAAAAGGTGTAATACAGATCCTCTATGATAAATGGTGGAAGAACATGGGCGATGTATGCAACAGAGACGAGAAGAATAAGGAGAGCAAAGCTAACGCCCTCGGAGTTGAAAATATTGGTATGTTTATCCAATCATATTTTTATATCAGTAGAAATTACAGACAAAAACAATAAAAGAAAGAATAAGAAAATTCTTCCATTTTTCTAAATTACATATAAAAATATTTGTATCGTATTATATAAATTAAAGCAAGATGCTTATTTTCATTAATAAATTGCATAACACAATATATCAAAAGATTTCAGACCGATTAATTTTTCTTAAATTGTGTGAATACCGAAAATAATTACTTTGAACAGCACTTTCACGATGTTTTGAATAACTGCTTAATATAAATTAAATATATAAATTATATATACATTTACATATATACATACATATATAAATTAAAGTGAGATACTTATTTTCATTAATGGATTGCATAAAACAATATATCAAAGGACTGATAAATTTCGGACTAATTAATTTTCATTAAATTGAATGCCGAAATAATGGCTTTCAACGGCCCTTTCACGATGTTTGAATAGCTGCTTAATATATTAAGTTATCAAGTTTATCCAGGTTATCGATACGCGTCCGTGAGTACATTCAATAGCATATTAGCAAAACGAGTCAGTGAAGCTATATTTCACTCACAGCTGTATTTCAATCATAGCACAACAAATTTGGATGGTAATGCAACCTATAAGTTATATTTGCATGCTATAAATCTCCGTCACAGTTGCGGCGTATCCCATTGGCGACACATTTCGTATGTACGCAGTACAAAAGGGATATGTTTAATAATCATAATTCCCGCGGGTTCCGCGTGTCCCGCGTGTCTGTTTTAAGTTTCAGTCGTTTCAACTATAAAATATTCTGTTCTCTTTACGAAAATCTAGTTATACAGCAGTTAAAAATCACTAGTGTGCAAAAAAAAAGATTCAATACAAAGATATGGAAACTACGTTATTTTACAGAGAATTAAGGTAAAGAGAAATAAACTAACGTAATTAATAAATTTCATAAGTTACATTATGCATTAAAAATTTTCACATAAAGTATCAGAAAGAGACAATTATTTATCTGCTCATCTTTGAACAATATCTGTGGATTTAATATTTCGTTCTGTATAATACGCGCATATAAAATCTTTAAAGCTAAATTTATCAGATGCCAAAATAAATAAAAATCGATGATATCTCTACATAGAAAGATCGCGCAAAAATATTACAGTCGTCTTAATCAGCGCCAGGAAAGTTAATTTGTTACTGTACGAGAGGACAGCGAGATTTGGTCGAAGTGGACAGGGTCTGAATCGAAGAAAGGAAAAGGCTTTCAAGCGTGACGGAATCTCGCGTAAAGTTCGCGGACGAATTTTTCTTAGGACTCTTCGGAAACCGCTTCCGGATTTTTATGGAAGTCACAACAAGTTTCTTCTTTCTCTCCCCCGCTTTGATTCAGCTTTTCCTTTTTTTCCTTTCACTCGCGGAAACTCTCGGGCTATCTACCTACTTTGCCTCCCTTTTCTCATCGCCCCGTTTCTCCGCCGCCTTGTAACTTGGATAAGTACCCATTTTGCCGACGGTGTAAATGTACTTGACAAGACAGAAAGAAGAACGAATTGTCTCAACGGCGAGATGCAAAAATCTCGCAAAATTACAGTTGAATTGCTAATTTCCGTTCATTCCAATGTCTCGTGATTATTTGCCATGGAAAAAAGTGATCGTTGTCGACTGACCTTTATCGTGCTATTTTATAAGAATAAGCAGTCTACCATCTTCGAGAAAAGAAAGCTCTTTCAGCAGTGTTAAAGTAATTGAGACAGAAATGTGAAATATATGAAATTGACTTCTTCATTTTGTTGGAAGCTTTAAAAATGTCGTAAGAGAAATCTTTTCATAGCTTGTCCGTACAGCTTGTCTGAGTAGCCTTGTGATTATTTTACATTAATATTAAATTTAATTATAATAAATGTCTGATATAATTTTTTTAATTAAAAATTGTTTATTCAATAGTAAAAATTAATAATTAAACATAATTAAAATTAAACAATAATGTTTATTAATAATTACAAAATCTTTGTAGTATATTAGATAAATAATTTAATAAAAACTACTTACATTAATTATTAATAAATACCGTTGTTCAATTTTAATTATTAATATTAATTATAATGATAAATAAAAATAAAGAAAGGAATAAACCAAGAGACACTGTACATGAAAATAATAGAACCACCACCAACTAAATTTGATTAACGTTAGTTGCTTCAACTTCAATTTATATTTTGCCTTTCTCGAACTAGAATAAAAAAGAACAAAAAAGAAGCAGAAAAAAAAGCAGAAAGTTAAAACTACAGATTTCTTGTGATGGCTTTAAAGTATAGATAAAACTGAACAAAAGATCAAATAAAATACAATCAAAGTTAGCCAATTTTTAACTGTGTAAAGAAAATTGTACGATATTTAATAACTTATAGTAACGTTGATATATATCTAACACTATACATTTTCTTGTACATTGTATTCATTGACTAAAGCAGAATTGATAAACGTATTCTACTTGCGTTAAGATAATAATGTCGGGAATTTAGTCGAATCCACTTAGCGCGACCTTGCATTCTCTTCGCTCATTTGTCTGGGAACATCGCTAACTCCGTGAGTTTCCGAATTAGCGAGAGAATCTCTTCGAGAACGATGAGCTCCGGATAATTCCCGGTTCGTGCCCAAGTGTTTTGGCGAGAGTACGCCGTCTTACGGAAAACTTAAGCATATATCCTGTAACTCGGTGAACAGAACTTCCCACCGCGAAACTTGGATCGGCCTGTAGGCGTACAATGTCGCACGACCTCTCTCCGGGCCTGGCTTTTGATATCGTTTCGCGAAATAGGCGCGAAGCCCCCAGTGATATCCAGGCGCCCGTGCGAGAAACTTTCGTCCTTCCGGTGAAACGTCCGGACTGTCATCATAAATCACGGCAATGTAGTTATGCAAATCTACTTTGCATTCTCGAGATCTCAGTTCAGTTGTCTTGCCGTCAACGATAAGTGGACACTTTTTAGCCTGTTCAAAAGCGCCTCTATCCTATATACTTTGTTCCCCATTCTTTCTCTCAACTTAAAATATATAGCTAAAAGTTTCACGAATAAAAAATTGTTTTCCAGCATAAGTGCGAATGTATTTCATCATTCATCAAATTTTCTCTGCCTTTTATTACTACGTTTAATTTTTATTTCAATAAATTAAGATAATTATTGGGTGTCTTGTGCGCGTAATTTATAATTAAAAGTAATTTAAATATAATTATTTAAAAATAATAGGTATATCCTATATGTTTCAATATATAAAAGAATGATTTAGTGAAAATTTGGACAATAGCTGCTGGAAGTGATTAACTTCTAATGGCTTAGCTTCTCATCATGGAATTTATACGAGAGAAATTGAGAAGTTCACGAAAGGAGAATTTGCTGACTGCGTGGAAACGAACTTTGCACCGTATTTTCGACCAATAAAGTGGAAACTCATCTCTGCTAACGTATAGAGAAATATTGGCGAGGAAGTTGAAGTGTTTACTACAGCAGTTTGCCCTTTTATATCTTGATAACCAAACATTCTATATCTCGCTATAATTATTAAATTTATTAGCTCCGAAATAAAATACAGAATAAATATTAAACATTATTTAACCCTTCATAAATATTATTAATTATTCGAATTATTAATGATTACACAAAGTATGGAATGTATACCATGCTTGAAGAAATAAGGAAAGTGGAACGTAGCAACTTATAAGCAACTAGCATATATCAATTCATGACTCGTGTCAGAAAGTTCCGGTTTTACAAATAATCTTGCAAATCTTTGTGGAAACAGCCGTTAATTTCGAATGCAACGCTCTCTTGAACTTCCGCATACTTCCCATCCTTTCGCTTCTATCGGGGATAAGCTAAACTTCGTATTGAACGTAAATATCCCTCCGGAGTTCACTGTTTTCGCACGACTCTCGCATCGCAATAAATACAAGCACCTCGCCATTTATCAGTATATACGTTTCCACGCACGCCCTACTCACGATCGTTACCCACGAATACTCCATCCCGAAGTTTCCCCATGAAACAGACCAAAAAGTATAACGCGATCGATCTGAGAGTGCACGCTTTCGCTTAGATATTGCGCGCACGATTTTCCGCGGCCGCCGCTGCGAGCCTTTTTTCTTTTGCCGTACTTTCTTTTCTCCTCTTTTTGCTCCTCAACAAACTAGCGCCACAAAGGGTGGCATGGGGAGAGAGTGGAGGAATCACGAAGGGAGTTCGAGATAGGGTACAAACACGCCCCGTCGTACTTCGTGGCTGTCAACGACGTCTCGCAGTGAAATTAGAGAAGGCCGAGCGATTCCGCCAACATTAAAATAATGCGCTTTTGGTTTTGTCATTTCAGGCGGTGTCTTCGTTGTACTGCTCTGCGGTTTGGCGCTAGCGATTCTGGTAGCGATCCTCGAGTTTTGCTGGAACTCCAAGAAGAATTCCCAATCGGACAGGGTAAGCCAAATGAGACGCCGACAGAACGGTATAGGATTTTATGTGAACGTGCTGCATGAGTTGTACTTTCTCTTGGATAGGCGAGGTCGTTTGAATCTTGGTTTAAAATTCCCTCATTTCTCGGACTCGAATCTCTCTCTGTTATGACTATTTCCGTGTTATTATTTCCTATATCCTTGACGCATTATTGTTATTACTCATACTGCTTTGCACTGAGCGATAGACAGAGTGCATATAAAATATAACGAATAAAATTCAATTATATTTCATGGAGTAAAAAAAAGTACAATAGTATGATGAAGTACAAAGCTACAAAGTATAATCGCACAAAAAATCTGTTTCATGGCTGCAAAATTAATTTAAAATCCTCTATCCTCTCGCGTATTTAATCAAGTACCTATGCCTTCCCATTTTCGGTGATATTTGATCTCAATGTGTATTTGATTTGTGTAAGTTAAATGCATATAGACTGGATGTTAATGCGATGAGCTGTATCAGCGGCAAAAGCCATGTTTGTTCGAAAGAACGATGTCTTGATGAGCAAACGGCCTCATGTGACGGAGAAATCAGCCTTGCATGAGTTCGGGTCTCGTATGATTGTTTTGTGTATTATCTCTTGGTGTATGTTGTACCTGTCGTACCGGCGTCGTCGACGATTACTCCTTGGACGGTAAACACGCACGTGCACCTCCTGCTCATCGACCATCATTTAACCGCTCGACAGTCTCTGTGCGCCGAGATGGCCTCGGAATTGCGATTCGCCGTCCGTTGCGGTTCCCGGCAGAGGCCCGCTGCGAAATCGCGCAATTCCGCGGCCGCCGGGCTGTGTGGCCGTTGCAGCCCGCGCTCCTCCAGGAGACGAACGCGCCTCTGCTCCTCCGAACATGAGGAGACGACCTACATACCGAGCATCGAGATCCCGCGATTAAATGGTGTAAGTCTTGTCCCACATGACGGGCGCGCGACCAAGTTTTGCAAAATCGGCGTCTTCGAGGATACTAGTCTTATTGCAAACTGCGTTTTATTTTTTTTCGGTATATAATTCCTCTATCTTCAATTCAATTTCAAGATAGTAACGACGACTTAAACAATTCCTACTACAGTACGCGACGCAATTACGAATTCTGCTCAGACACTTGCAACGGACTTGAACAAATTGTCATTGGCGTACATATTCGCGGAAAAAAGTGGCGAAACAATCAGGAGAGATAGAAACGCGGCAGCAGATTACGGGAGTTTTCCGAGGAGAGCCGATTGTTGGTCGCGCGGAGCAGTACTCATGCCACGGTAATTCAATTTCACCGAACAGAGCCAATTACGCGGATCCTGGATTTTTCTCGTCTTTGTGTTAGCGAGAAAATATTCTTGAAAGCCAATATGCATGTGCTATCAGTCGAAGATCCGCGATTCACATTACCGTGCTGAGAGTACAGCTTCCAAGAAGCCCCTAAATAATTTTTATATTATAGAAACTCAAAATCGGGGAAATAATGGGTATTCGAGAAAGATTCCGCACATCATTTGACAAGGGAGTATTATGAACGCCAAGTTGCCTCCCACGCGGATTTCGCACGGATTTATTGTACACCTACGTCTATCTGTAAAGTGTTGTACGATTGTACGTTTTGGATAGCTGTTGTATTGATTTTAGATTGCGAGGCTCCTTTACGACGCGAGTGCACATTAAAACGTGTGTTCTCTATTACAAGATATTTTCCGTCTTCGCACGATTTATGTTTCGCAGTTAACGAATTGCCCGCAATGCAGGATGATGTCATACACGCTTACAATTGCAGTATTGTATGTTAGACATAATTGCATGCATAAACTTGTAACAATAACAGTGTGCGCTTTATTGCGCACTATACCTTCGAGCGCAATTTAGCGAAATTTCTATGGAGAATGGTTTAGTTTCATGATGCAAATATTACGCGATGAATAAAATCAATCTTACATATTTATCTTTTCGTTAGGAGATATAAGTCGGTCATATTTTTGAAAACTTGAGAGGAACGTATACGATATATTACATTTTTGTAGAAAGTTATTTTTCGATTTAATATCTATTAGGTAAAATCAGGAACATTTTATATAAAACAAGAATACACTCTACATATATTAGCCACAAAAATAAAATAATTTCTTTAAAATGTATAAAGGATAAAATATTTTATTATCTAATTGTAAGTGCGCAAAAATTTTGAAATTTTGAAAAGAGCTTGTCACACACAAGAGAGTTTAAAAGTAATAATTTTTTTAAACCATGTCATTTTTTAATATGTTATATCTTCTCTTTTTCAGAAGAATATGAGAAAATATCAAATGGAAAAACTTTTACTATAATTTCGTTATACTTTGTAACATGATGAATCATTTATTGTATGTAAAAGTGCAAAATTAAAAATGAAAATCATCGAAAATGAATAAATTTGATAGTTTACCGTATTATTTTTATTAGAATTAGTATTAATGTTTAGTATTTGTTGTATGATTTGAGTAAAATTTGTTTCACACAAAGATTATCTTTTTATATCATTTGTAAAATATATTCTCAAATTAGTAAAAGAATCATAAAACAATTAAAAAGTTAAAAAGTTCTTAAAAAATTTTACACATATTCCAAAGAGTAAGCACTTAATTCACCTTGTACATTTAGATGGTATAAATTAAAATGCAAAATACTTTTTATTAGCATTTGTAAGCCTGAAATTTCTTTCCACAGTGTCTTTAGGAGACATAGACATTGATTGCTCTGAAAGAAATTTCCAGTACAAAAGTAACATCATTCTTTCATTTTATCTCTCTTTTCACTCTAACATTATATCTCTTTCTCTCATCACGCAGACTATCTCATTCACTTTACGATTAATTACAAACGTACCGTCGTAGAATTAAAGACTCAATTAAATTTCATTAACCGATCCGTTCAAAGCTGAATAAAATAACTATTACCTCTAATTCTAGTGATGTTCTCTTAAAAATAGGTGATATATCTCTTGAAATGCCACCTGCCAAATACTGCTACGATAATATAAAGTGATAGACTGCAGAATTGACCCCAAAACCATTCAAACTCTTCAATCATTGTCAGCACTCATTCTTCTCGAGATAAAAGGAATGATTACTTTAAAAAGTTATTTGGCACGCGGTGCACAATTTCACATACACAAACGATAATCTGATGTATAGTGTTCGCGAATTCAAATGTATTGTATCGTAACACGTAATGTGGTTCGACCATCTGACAGCAATTAACTCATGTTAATGTACCATTTGTCGATGATACACGCTATAAATAGCGACACCCGCATTATTGAGAAAATGCAATTGTATTTCAGCGAACATCGCGTATTCTGAATTC
This sequence comes from Leptothorax acervorum, assembly GCA_035220615.1. NCBI lineage: Eukaryota > Metazoa > Arthropoda > Insecta > Hymenoptera > Formicidae > Leptothorax > Leptothorax acervorum. The sequence goes on along the minus strand of JASTWQ010000039.1, from coordinate 956,742 downwards.
CAATAAACCACACTGCGTGTGTGACCGCATTATTCTGTCTCCATCAGATTCGCGAGTACTCTCTCTGTTCATTATCTGTCACATTATCAAATCCTCAAATCATGCAGATTTTCGCACTGATTCATAAGTACAGCGGTAGATTGTAGCTTATTCAGACAACATCAAACGTATACCCATTTACATATTGTATAATATCCTCAGATAAATGCGACGACAAAAATAATAAATTGATATCAAATAATGACAAACAAAACTAAAATACACGCATTTGATATATTCATCTTAAATCGCATTATTATAGAAGTATTCAATGTTAAATTGTGTTTGTGCATATTAGTGAGTAATTATCTTTCACACCCTTTTTAATTATTTATATGAGATCGATCTGTCCAGACTATTCGCAGAGAAATTTGTTTTATTAACCGCAAGCTCCGCCTTCATAGCAGTCTTTTAACCAGCGATATGTCTACGTGTACCTCGCACACCTCGTTCCATTCCAAAAACGTGATCCGAAAGCCATATCGGCATTACTATATCCCGGAATGCCCCGTAAAAAAGATCGTTTCGCGAAGCACGTGCCGGTCGTTTCAAACAGACAACTCTAAAGACATAGTTATCAACGCAGGCGGAAGCCGAATGACGATCTTCCTGCCTACCTTTAAAAACTTTTAACAACTTCGTACAACTTTTAATAACTCGTCTGTACACTCGTGTCATCGCAGAACTCAGTTCTCCGCCAGTCAGCCCGATATAGCTAACACTTGCGTTTACTTATCTCTCAGCAGGAGGGTGGTGCGTTGTCGATGACGGAGATGAAGAAATCATTGAGCTTCGATCAAGTGTCCCATGGCGGGAACACCTAGCACAGGCCTCATCCTCATCTTCGTCCTCAACAGCAGCAGCAACAACAGCAACAATCGCAACAACAGCAACTGCCACCGTGCAAAGCCACCCCCACGCACACGCGTCACACGCACTGCCACTCACATTCACACCTTCACAGCCACCATTCGCACAAACACCAAGCACCTCCACCGAGGCAGAGACGGGGCTCTTCGGGCATCATCTTGGGTCAAGGTACGACCATCTATCGGTCATAAATATCGATTGTCTCGCCCTATTATATGTTCGCTAAATCAAAGTGGCACGTTGATCGTTAAGTTCGCACAGATTAGTTTACAACATCCTTACAGTTACCGCAAAATTAAAAGAATGTTAGCAGATTTTATTTTTCTAAAAGTATAAAATATGAAAAGAAATAATGTCACTTTGCTTTAACATATCAAATTATTGTTACAATTTCCGTCGTTTTTCTAAAAAATGTTCTAAATTTCTTTCCTCATTTTTGCTACTCTCTTTATTCCTTCAATAATAATTAATAGATATTAATTATAAATGTGCTCAAAAAAATATATAGTAACTATCTACATATATACATATACAATATATATTAAATCCAGGATATACTTTAAAATGCTTATATAATTTAATTAAATATAGCGAGAAAGTATTCTATAAATCCAAGATGTATTGGGATTAATTATATAAAGAACTAGAATTAATTGTGTGTGTAAAAGATATTGACGTGAAATCAAAGATATTTATGCTCTTTATACATTCAATGTCGTGCCACTAAATTATCTACTATTGTACTACATTAGGAGGTGACCACCCTGAGAACATTCTCTGGAGATTCGACTGCGACCTAGCGGGTGAACCGGACGTAGTAATTTCCCCACCGCCCCCGCCGCCCCCGCCACCTTCGGCAACGGTCTCGAGGACCACGACCCTTTGACCAATACTCGAAGAGGTGCCGACAGGTGTACCTGCCCAAAAGGAACTGCCCACGCAGGCCTCGGTGGTCATCAACGTGATAGATCAGAAAGAGACATGCTTATAGCACATATAGTCGCCGGAACGGGTTGGTGAACCGCAACGAGGGCCATCCCGCACCGACGACGGTGTCGAATCATCGATCGAAAGCGTGCAAACGAGAATCTGAGACTGAGATCAATTGGACGTGAATTGCCGTGACCGGAATTATAGTGTTTTTTCGCGAGATAAGTTTTTTAAGATATACCCCGATAACGCATTCTCGTATTGTTTCAACGGGACTATGGTAAATGGGCGTGTGATACAACTGGCTCGGTACTCGGAGATTAAGCGAAATCGAGATTACACTCTGGCACGTATGATCCCGTGTGTATCCGCGAAGATATCGATGGAACCGACGTTGATGTGCGAGGATGTGTGTCCTAATCAGGATAATGGATGGAAACTATGTAGTTGCTCACGTTGCAACTGTTTGCACAGGCGGCATCAACGAACGAGTGAACCGCGGGAACTACCAGGTTTGCCGGTCTATGAAGACAACGGAATGCTATTCGTAAACAACGCGTATCTAGCTCCCTGTAGCACATTGACCAACGAATTGAGGCCAAATCGGTATTAAATTGAAAAGTGCCAGTGCGTGAATGTCACGGATCAAACGGAATAATGGGAACTGTGCATGGAAAATGAAATGCCATGCGCAATGCATTGTTGACCAGGAATTGCTGGTGTTTCGAATTCCCCGGGGCAACGGTAAAATCGAGTGGAAAGCCGGACATTTGTTCGAAGTATCCAACCGGACCAGAAACCGTCCGCGACACCACGACGGAATGCGAGCCGATATTATAGACGAATTTCAAGTTAAACATATCGAAGCGGATTTATAAAATCGATGAAGCTTGTTAAAATCGACTGGTTTTCACATTTAGAATTATATCCCACCCGTACCGTGATTCGTAGGCTAAAAACTATTCGCGGGAACCAATGATAAATCATGAAAGATCAGATTATCCATTGCAAAATATCTAAATAAATATTCACGATTATCTCTTAACTTATTGGCAGCAACATGTAATTAATAACGAAGATCAAAGTACGATAATAATTGCGATTTTACGCAGTTCTATGTGTGAATGCGAGCGTCAATCGCAAGATCGTTATATATAGTCGCACGTTAACGCAATGCCAATGTCTATTGGAATGCAGTTTCCAGTGACAATAATTTCGGACCGCAATTTTGCTGCAACCATAATATTCATGAGACAAATATTTTACCTTTCGTAATCTCGATCAAAAATGCAAACCAGACAGAACCAATAGACAAGTAAATGATCGTAGGATACGAATGGTTAAACAAAACTCGCATATGTAACTCGCGACAGCACGATAAACGCAGGGCAATAAAACATGGACGGTTGTATCGTATATGACTCGGACCAAATTCAAATTAATAACCACTGCCAGATTTAGCCTAAACAAAAATCATGCGTCCAATAATTTTGAGCAAAAATGTGCAGGTACAAAATTGAATTACAGAAAGTAAATGCACGTACTTATTGTTACAAGTTACGACAAATTTACAGCGTTAATAATTGAAATGTCGTTTTTAAACCTATCATGAAATATAATTAGTAAAAAGTACACGATTCAAAATTAATAAAAAATTTATTATACATATTGTTGCTTATGTCAGTAATTTGTTTCAATCATTTAATTAGAAGAATAAGAAAATTTAAAGTTCGAGTTATGTAACAAAGTCACAATAAATATAAATCTTTAATAATAAATAATATTATACGAAGTCTGTTCAAAAAGATTCCGAATTTTGTCTTTATAATTTTTGGGGGTTTACTTACAACTTATTCAGTCTTGTCTCCTTCGAAATATGTTTCTTCTCGGTGAATACACCACTTCCAACTTCTAATGCCGTTTTCACTTCTGAAAGCAGTCTTAATACGCATTTTCGGGATCGCGCATAAGTCCATCTACGAATTTTTCTCGATATCTTCAAGTGTCGAATCCTTTCAACGTGGATTTCGTTTTGAAAAAAAAGTTCGTAAGAGTCAGGTTCAGAAAACGTCAGAGAAAGACGTGAACTGTAGAAAGACAATTCGTGGTTTCTTCACCACGATACACGCTCGCGCACGCATTGCTGCTGATTTGTCACTTCGGTACCAAAACAAAGATGATTGTGCTTCCTCAGCTTCCTTACTCTCATAATCTGGCCCTCGCGGACTTTTTTCTTTTTCCAAAACTGAAGATTCGACACAATTGAAGACATCAAGAAAAAATTCGCAGACGAATTTATAGGCGATCCCGAAAAACGCGTACCAGGACTGCTTCCAGAAGTGGAAACGGCGTTAAGAGTGGTATATCATCTGAGAAGGAACATATTTCGAAGGAGACAAGACTGAATAAGTTGTAAGTAAACCCCCAAAAATTACAAAGACAAAGTTCACAGAATCTTTTTGAACAGCTCTTATATATGTATATACTTATATACCTATGTTCGGTATATATGTATTATAGAAAATTTCTTTCACTACATTGAGAGTAGTAAATAAATAAGTTAGTATAAAATTAATCTTTTTTAAGAGAATTATTGGTTCTATAAAATTTTTATTTACATTTGCATTTGTAAAAATCAGTCAGAAATGGAGTCGTAAGATACTTCGAATGATAAGTAAAGAAATATGATCGCTGGCATCTAATTCTCCCCTACTGTATTATAAATAAAATAATACACTAATTGTTGAAAAGTGATTTATAAATTTTTTGTATAAATGTATGTGTAATTTATAAATACACTTAATGTATATGTATAAATCTGTATATGTATATGTGTGTCGACGTGTGTACATATTGCGTACATATTACGCGCTCGTGCGCTAGAGGAGAAAATCTATGAAGCGTGCAAATGCGCCAAAAGACCTAGTCGTATTTTGACACAATTGAATAGTTTATTATCATACTGACGCGTGTACAGCGAGTGTTTTTCACGAGAAGAAAAAGTAAAGTAATAGGTAACCCGTTAATTAACTGTTCGACAATTTTTAGCTATACATTGCAACGTTCCGTATTGTGAACATTATTATACGTGCGTGTATCACTGTTTGTTGAAAAAGGTTACGTGGTTCTCTCAGCGAATTTATTGATATGTTATTAGCCGTTGAAAAAAAAAGAGTGAGAACGATTCTACAAGTATGTATGTATGCAAATATTTAACGATAAACGTTGCGTTGCAAAGAAAATAAAAAGAAGAAGTAAAGAAACGTAAAAGTGAACAATCTATACTGCCACTTACAACAAACGATTTGCGATACACATTTTCAATTCAATACGTTTGTACGGCCACAATATGTATAATGTATCTGCATTACACGTAACATACAGTTAAAAAGTGGAAGTTAAATTTATTTGAATCATTAAGGTCGTTAATAACATTCGTCACGGAATTTATTAGCGAGCGCTGCGGTTCTTTATGTATATTTCTGCGAATAATGTATAAATTTTCAGTGGAGCAAATCTATATCATAAGTGTATATTGCAACAAGGATCACAACATACTCTACTTCCAATTTTACATAAGAAATATTTCTATACTCTCACTTTCATGAAGATTTTCTGAAACATCTAAAAACAGTTGAATATTATATTATAATATATTTATGGTTATAACTTTTTTTTCGACAAAATCAAGCTACATTTTTTTGTTACGTAAAACCGAAAAGAAACGGATGAGCAAGTTAGAAACAGCTGACAATGATTTATCGGCGAGTTAATAATCAAAATCTAGTTATAAAAGAAATGTTTATGAATGTTTATCAACAGCGAGAGCACTGGATACTTTCTCTACATCGAAATAAAAAGTTTGAACACTATGATTGTACAGTTTTTAATAATACAGAAAATAAACTTTCTCGACGCTCATAAAAATTTCAATCTGTATATAAAATTATGGACATAAAACATATTTCTATTACCTCAACGCTAATATATTATAGTAATGGAAAATTTCCGCGTGGTTATGTAACGTTAAAGACTCTTTTCTTAATAAAAGATTATTATTAAAAAATTATTCATAAAAAGAATGTAAAATTAAAAGCGTCATTACTGGAGAAAAATAAACACATAAAATCCTGTATTTTTAAATATTATTTTATGAAAGCATAATCTCTGAGGAAAAAATCTTTCTATGATAGAATTAGAAAATTAAAAACTGCAAAATTACGAAATTAATATATTCCATACTTTTTATTTTCCATTTTCTTGATGTATTCCATAATCGTTTATATTTCATTTCTATCTTCTTCCGCAAATTCTTTTATCTACGCAGTTCAATTTATTTCACTATCGCGTAATGTTACAGCTTCTGTCTCCTCTTTAATTTTCTCTATAATTCTTTTATAAATGGCAGGTGAACCTATCAATCTCTCGAAAGAATATTCGCCAAACATTTATGGCAAGTGCATACCTACATAACTCTAAATTTGCATTTCTTCATCACAAATAATTCTATCGGTACAATATTACGTAGACAGGATAAAATCAATATAATGTTTTGTTAATCAACAAACGCCTGAATAAAATATTCCAGAATATGCCTTTGATTGATTATTCACAACTATCGCGCTACAATGCCTATGCTAATCAGAGATTGTACACATTCGCAATTCTCGACAAATCTACTGGCAAGATATTGCAATAACGCATCCAATAGCTCTCAACAATTCGCAGTAGAGAAAGCGACTATATTCAACGGATTTCGAGGAAATTGTTACATCGCAAATCCATAATCGTATATAATCCGATATCCGTAGAACAAAGCAGATAAAGCAATCGGTGAAATATGCATGGCTGGACAACTGCGCAACTCCCAGATTCTCTAATTGAGTCAAAGATTCAGTCTATCCAACAGAAAAATGCAACTCGAGCAGAAATAACAAACAGAACAAGCTCTAATATTTAACTCGAAAAAGCTTATACGTTAAAAGTTTTATATTCCAAAGGTTTCTGATTTCAATTTTAGTTATATGTTCCTAAAGTTTCTGATTTCAATTGTCTGAATTCAATTTCATAAGATAAATATTGCATCCATTCTTAGCAAAGAACCTATAATCATTACCGAATGTATTGAATGAAAAATTGGTTAATTACCATTAACATTTATCGTTTACTATTATCGTTAGTAATTGTAGTAAATATTTTGGTTTGTTTAAAAACGGTATTTACATAATTATAATTAATTAATTACGTACGTATCATGCAATTATTCAGAATTTATAAAACCATATTAATTTTACAATTGTTTTAAAAACAGTTACATATATCGTCAATGCAACACAGAAAGAGAAGAATACCTACTGTTATAAATACCAAATCTCAAAAATTTTGTATCTTTAATTCCATCGCGTGCATTTCGTGCTATTGAAACAGCATTAAATTGTTAGAAAAAGACTAAATCATCATTGAAGCACGTTACAGCTACGGAAGCTACGCCATATCGAAAATTACATTCGTTTAGCCGTGTCGCTTCAAAGAGAGTACGTTAAAATCCAGGTTATTCCCCGACATTTGAAACCAAGAGAAAAATGAGGGGAAGGTACATGGAACGCAATCATCTCTAGGGCGAAACTGATAGCTTTCAGGAGCAGCTAACCATTAACACGAACACGGGATTTTATAATCGACTTCTTGAAATATTTCTCACGGCAAATGTACTCCATGGAGACATAACTAATAAATAAAAATTAATTTTAAAAAAATGTTTAGTATATTAATACACTTATTGTTTATCCATTTCCTAATTTTCCTAGTAATTTAATTTTCTTTATAACTTTTATTATTGTAACACAACTACAATGATGTCCGATTAATGTCTAAATTATATCTTTGAATTTTCGATGCCCATTGAAGTTACGTGCAAAATTTATTGAGCCACGCGAACGAGATTCGTAAACGAGAGAAAAAATTTCAATATTGCTTAACGAGACCCTGGAACAAACGATCCTTTTGCTTCATCGTCTATCTCTCTTTCTTTCCTTTTTTATTTTTTATCTCTCAAGGCGCTAAAACCAATGGAGAGATCCATTAATGCCCCAATGCTTTAAAGCAGATGTCGTCCTTGCTTTTCTTTGTCTCGACACAATTACTTCCCTTTTTGCCGTTTAATCGGTTCGTTAACAAATCGCACGTTACAAGCGATTACGAAACTTACAAAAACGAGATTTATTGTCGGCTATTCATTAGCAATACTTAACAAATTGAAATAAGACAAGGTAAATTATTGGCAAAATATATAAATATGAAAGTACGCGGAAAATGGAAATACGAAAGTAACACTGTTCATTTGGCTTAAGATATTACGAAGAATTAGTAACAATTTCTCATCCGATGAAGACTATTCTTCACGTATAATTTAATTATACTATCAATATATAAACATATATATTGGGCATTATTTTTTAAGTAATTCACTCTTTCCAAAGTTTTCCGATTATGCTGAAACTTGCATAAATTGCAGATTTAAAACTAAATTATTGCCCAAATTTTTTTACTCATGTCCAACGGGTTGTCTATGTACGGGGGCTTGGATTTTTATCATTTGTATCAACGCGTCTAACTTGTTTTGATATAGTACTACAATTTGATAAGACTGCAATTTGTGTAAATTTCAGCATGTTCGGAAAACTTTGGATATTTGGGTGAATCACTTTAAAATAATAATGCCCTGCATGTAACATAACTTTACTTGTTACCGTGCTAAAATAAGTGTTTCGAAATAAAAGCATATTTCATTATTGCATGCATGTGTTATCTTTGTACACACACACAAAGGGAAAATTCCTCTATTAGTTTTATTTTACGATAATGTGAGCGCTCGATCAAGTTCATTGCGTTCCGTTATTTTCAGTAATTATGCTTTTAAGCGAAGCCCGGGTCGCTTGGTATATACCTACTCTTGAAATTTACGAGCGGAATACGCCAGAAATTTCCCGGGGAGTGTCATCTAGTTTGGATATCGATTGACAAACAGGACCTCTTATTAACCGCCCCACTGCGATATCTGATCGAAAAGCATCCGCTGACAGATCCGTCGACGGAAGCCCATAGATAAATCTACGCGAGTCCTATCCCGTTGATTGATAGAGCTCGGAGCTATCACGACGTGGTTTGCGTTGATGATGATAGGAAATTCCATAATTTTCCTGACGCAACGTACGCATACTATCATGTTACTTAATCCATTGCATATCACATGCATGTGTGTTATTAATGTGCGTAAATCTGGACGCACATAGCTGTGACGAATCTGAATATTGATAAATGAATATTAGTACCTAATGAATATTAGTAAAAACAAAACAATTTTTTTATATAATAACAGAAACCCTTGGTAGAAACATATCATGTTTTCATTTATTACTTTTGATTAATTTTTACTGAACTTGTGCTCGTTATCAATTTAGCGAAGAAGAAACGAAATAAGAAGAAAACGTTTCTGCATATAAAATATTACTTTCTAAAGATTTATATTCTTTAATTCTTAAGTTTCAATATAAAATAATTATACAAATAATAATGTTATCGCAAAAACATTATTATACTGTTTATAAAATTATCTGAATTATTTCTAAAAAACAATACTTTATTTTTATTTTATATTTACAAATGAATAAATTTAAAATTAATTTAATATCAAAATAATAAAGACATACTTGACAATATTTTATAAAATAGTGTAACAGGATAAAATTTTGAATAATATATTATCTAGTAATGAGGAAAGAAAGATTTTATTTCAGAAAATGCAACATTAATTGCACTTTAATCTTTAAATATTAGAACTTTACAGGCTGATACATAATTACTCGCATAATTAGTAACAGAATCGTAAATCAATCCACTCTGTAATTACAAACCTAAATCACGGAGCAATGGCCACGGGGTTAATTACAATACAATGAAGATGCTATTGTCTGCTCCTGACATTTTGTACATGCAAGTTCATCCACAGCCAGGCTTATCGAAATATGTACCATACTAAGATAAAATCCGTTTCATCGTCCGATATTTATCAACATTTTTTGAAGATATTATCTGTCACTTATCTTATTAAAATAATAGTAATTAGTAGACTAGAAGTTATTAATCAACAAAATCTACATTAAGCTAGCACACTTAAAAAAAATCATAAAAATAATTACCTATTATTGATAACAGTTATGTTTGTACTTATCCGTCGCTTTCTATTGTTCAGCATTTTACTTCTATAGTGTTTCCGTACATTATTGTTTCTATTTATATTCGTATTAATTCGACAAAATACAATATTTATTGTTGGTTTAGAAATGAAGTTTAAAAGAATGCAGTATAAATTGTACACGTTTATTTTATTTGTAAATTTATATATATAAAAGATTAAATATTTTTACGGTTTCTGTACGGAAATTACGTTACGTACGTTACTTGTATCTTTACACAATATACATATATAAATACAAAGTCTACGAGTTTCTACGAGTTTTACGAGTTAATAAGTTCAATCATTTACAAGATGGAGAACACAATCTCTGTTGATTCCGCTTTCTCTTAAGGATGTATTTACGCGTTGCAATCTCTTCGACGAATACCTTTAAGCAATGATATCAATTGTGAAGTTAAAGAAACGGAAGTAGATAAAAGTTTAAATAACTTTTGTAAACTATTTTGTAATTATTATTAATTTTTATAAATTAAGAATATCAATTTAAACTTTAAACAATCAGATATTTCCTCACCCGCTCAACACTATTTTATACCCTCTATGCCTGGATGTTTGCATAGCTTTATCAAGTAACTCATATAGTTTTGCCACTGGTTCATCGGCCAAGACATGCACTAAATATATAGTACTACCAGTTAACGATCTAACTTTTAATCGCAGCTCATTCGATTTGCCAGTAGCTTCATTAATCTGACGCAATAATGGAGGCTGAAATAGTAAAACCTGGGTTTTCAAGTAGAAATTTTGGACGTATCTGATTTTTACATATCTCATTCAGAGTTTTTTCTGTTGTTAACTATGTTTCTCACCGTACTCTTTCTTGCACAAGTAGCCGATCTCGAACCTCGAGGATGTTTCGTCGCGAAACATTCAGAGGAGAGATTGGCAATCTTGAGCTCACTGATATTATTTATTTCCGCTGTGCTTAATGTTTTAGACCGTAATACTGATTGACTGATACCCAATCGCTCTCCGGACGAACTGGCGGATTTCGAACGTAATCGGAGCCGATTTTCAACAATTTGTGACCTACTGGGAAAATTTAACTTGAGTACATGAATAAATGTTGATTATTTTATTTGGGAAAAAACCTTGATGATGATCTATCGGAAATGCTGGGGTGTCTCGTTCTACTATTACTTGCAGATCTTAAGGTATCTCTAAATTTAGATGATTGCTCACTCATATCATACTCCATATTTTTTGTAGCTAATTCTCTCTTATTCGGGACAAAAATATATATATAATATATATAATATTATAATATTTCTCGATATTCAAACATTTTAACAGATAATAAAATTTACTTTTTCTCGCCGACTGCTCCGTGCTAATTCAGCGTTAATATGTGACTGAAGGTGAGAACTGGAGCAGACATTATTGTGGGAAGCCAAAATCTGCGATCTTAGAGAATATAGATCGACAGAAGGCGATTCCGAAGAGGTTTTGGGATCCAATAAACTAATAAAGAATATAAAGATGCACGATAAATTTTTAGCAATTTACATAATTATAATCAGCTTATAATTATAAAATAAATTTGCTTGCTTTTAGTATTTTGGAATGTATATCACAATATAGTAAGTCAGGTACTTGGATATTTATTTGTTCAGAAGTAGTAATATAATATTAACAATGACTATAGTGATATTACCGGTTTGGAAGTGATAAAAGCGGAATTTTCTCGGAAGTGTTATCTTTTGCCGAAGAGATTGCACTAGTAGATCTTTGGTGAACGTTATTTGATCTTCTTAAATTTGTCGATAACAAGTTATCCACCGGAGATTGTTTTCCCAACCGATATCCTTGACCAGGAAAGCAAGCGGAATCATCTACATGCAATTCTGTTCTACGATCTTCGATCTACGAGTGCAAGTACAAATTTTAATTGTAAAGAAGAATGGGCCAAATTTTATTAGTCCCGCATTGATCAAAGAATCTAGGGATACGGAGAATATATCTCATATTTTAAAATTTTATTCTACTATTTTACTGATTTTACATTTACCATAAAGGGCACTCCATCAGGATATTCTTGTTGCAATTCAGATGGAAAATATCCATCCAGAATATCGCGGATAAACGAGATTGCAGATGGATCATCGTAAGATCGCAATGGTCCTCCATTGACGCTCATACCGTTTTTATAGAATTTCAATGTCATGCAGGAAGGAGTCTTTAGTTAAAATAATTAAAGAAAATGCTGATTGACAATATATGTAAATGTAATCACTAATTAATGAACATTTTAACTCCAACTAATTGATAATTAATAAATATTCATCTCCGATGTTTGCGAGATATATTAAAAATGTATCACGTGCATAATTTCGCGAGCGTTAATCTCGTAAATATTTACATGATATAGAAGTACGCCTTACAAAACTAGAGCATTACTTTGAATATCGCTCCTCCTCCTTTCTCATTATGATGAATGTGAACTTCACCCTTTCCCGCAGCTACGTTCAACTGATCGATATTCGCAACTAACTGCTCATAGCAAGCGTTGATATAATTACTACAATGGAATTATGACCGATTGCTAGATCTGTTATTTTTACTTCTAGCCAATAACAAAATGTTTATTCTAATTACTTGTTACCACCATCTACGTTTGTCGTATTTTTGGGATCACCCACCCATATTAATCCGTAATCAGCTAAGAACTTCTGCAATATCAAAATGACATGATTGCTAATCACTATTTATGTTTTAAATATACAGAGCAGACATATATTTAACCCTAAAACGGCACACTTGGGTATTTCCCACCCAAGGTTTTTTTAACAAAAAGCGCATTTTTGAAAAGTGTTTTCGAACAACGCGATTTATTTGTAACAAAAAATTGCAAAAAACGATTTTTAAATCACGAAGGTATTCTTAAACCTCCAACAAAAATTTCTACTTTTGAACGATTCAAAAATTTTAATTACAACCAAAATAATGCCTTCTTAAAGTCGCATGGATGGCATACACCCAGTGTGCCGTTAGTGATCAAATTTCGAAGTGTGCCGTTCTAGGGTTAAAACATAAATTTTAACCTCCATCTCGCTGATCTTGTGTTCTAGCGTTAGACATCGTTGATAGAAATATTCGGAATTATTAGCTTGACTTTGTTGCTCTTTTTTTCGTAGCAACTCCTGACTCTTGTACTTAGTTTCCCATTCTTTAATCTACTAAAGTAACGTGATATATTATCCGAAAAAAGGAAAAAATTGTATCAAAAAACAGTTCATAAGAGTTTCAAAGAGAAATAAATTCGATCTTATTTTATAACTAAATTTAATAAACAGACAACACAAATACGGAAAAATATCAACTCTCTACCAAGTCGACTATGAATATTATGAGATAATACTACATTCTTAGAGTAAATAAAGCGTACAGAGAACCTTCCGCTTTAAGCGTCCAATTTCCTGATCTTTAGTTCGCAAGCCTTCCTCAGCTTTCGTCAAAACGGATTGCATCTTTCGCATTTGTGACTCAGCTAGATGCAATTGTTTCGTCAACATACTAATAAGCTCACTTTCTGAAATCAATACATTTCGCGACAGCGAATATAAAATACCAAATAAAATTACAAGTGCTCAAAGTTTAATGTAAAACTCTCTTCAAAAATACTAATTAATTTTGTTATGTATTTAAATATTAATTAACTTCTTTCTAATACGTCTTGTATTATTATAAAATTAAAAGATTACGATTATAAAATACAAAACCTTCTTCGATTACATCATTTACAGCAACGGAATTTCTAGTCATCTTGGACGCACTGTTCCACAATTTTCTCGCGGAAAGATTTGCATTGGAAACCTAATACTCGAATAAATTAATATAATTTGACATAACGTAGTTTGATATTTTATATCAATAATATACATATATACCGCACAGCTACCGTTTTATTAACTCGAGTTGAAGATTTGCCATAATTAAGCATAATTTTGCTATCTCTCGATAGATCTGCTTTCAGATCTCCCGTTGAGGTATCCGACATACATGTTGACGAAGGCAATGTCTTTAATCTAGAGAGCAAGATATTATTTCTTAATTATTCTTCCTTAACAAACGACGTATTGAATAATTACTAAAAAACTGCATATTTTTTATCGTTATAATCATAACGTCCTAATATAACCTACTTGCAATTGCTGTCGTGTGACAAGATAAAGGCATTTTTTGAAAGTCTCTTTCTCGACTGAACTGAAGAATTTCCTGGATTCATGTTATGTATGATGGCATTAATTAACGGATTTGACAACATTTACATGAATTTTCTTACGTCGCCAAAAAGTAGTTATTCGTCCGAAGTTGTGTTTACAATATGCGACGTAAGAAAAGTCGATTCAAATAGAGTCGATAGATTTGTTCGTGTTGCTTGAAATCCCTCAAAATTTTTGCACTTAAAACGAGATAAATATACATTAGGACGTTGAAGAGACAGAGAAAACGAATATTCTATGTGACAACAACACAAAGAGACCTAATATAAGAAAAGTGGCGATAAGAGCAGAAAGAATTTTTAATTCACATCTTTTCTTTTTAAGTTTAATATCAGTATCTACTTTTGGTACTAATTGAATAAAAAATTATATGGTTTATATTAGTATACTTTTATTTAATTTATGCTTTAATATTTAATTTCTATATCAATGTTTCTCTCGCGAATCAACTAAACATCCGTTACAGTGTTATTCATTTTTAATAACTTAAAAGTTAAACTTTTGCACGCTATGTTTTATCATTACGATTTATTATAAACGCACGTTTTATTTTATAACTAAATTTAATAAACAGACAATACAAATATACGGAAAGATCAGCTCTTTACTAAGCCGACTATGAATATTAGATATGAGATAATACTTTATTCTTAGATTATAAAGCGTACAGAGAACCTTCCGCTTTAAGCGTCCAATTTCCTCATCTTTAGTTCGCAGCCTTCCTTAAAGCCTTCCTCAGCTTTCGTCAAAACGGATTGCATCTTTCGCATTGTATCTTTTTAAAACCTCATGCTAATTATATAAAAAGATCTTAATATTACATCTTGAAATACGCAGTGAAAATAAAAATAAGACATTTCAATATTGCAGACTATGATCCAAAAATCACAACACGCAAAATAAATGTCAGATTTTCAAAGTTGCTTTCTCATTGAGTAGTGTCTCAAAAAATACACATTAGCAAATATTAGAAACACAAATTTCTACAGAATAATTCATTAATAAAGAACTAATTTCAAATGGCGCATAGGGGCGTGATACAGTCTCATAGATGAGTCATCGGGATCATAGCTTGTTCATCGCGCATTATGTTGCGTGCAGCAGTTGCTTTTGCAGAATTTTACGATTTCTAATATTTTCGAAATTTCTGCAAGTTCTCTTACAAATAGTGCCTTGTGTTATATATCCCTAATATAATATCAGATTTTTTCATTTTGCTATCTTATATATACATTAAAGATAAAAAGGGGGTGTTTCTTCCCGCAGCTTCTTCCCGATATTGTCCAGCACAGCTGTTATAGAACTTATTCTTATCTAACGGATCTCATCCTTCTGAAATACTGAACTCCATTTCAAGAAATCAAATCAATCAATACTTTTGATATTAAAACACTATTGACTATGATTATTTAACAAAGATTCATCCTTCTTAAGCAAAGATCTGTTTCTCGATTGATTAACCTGAGTCTCTTACGAGTTCGTGTCTGTAACGCATAGCGAATGCACTTTTGATTCAACATACTACTGTGTTGTAACTTTGCTTGCCCATGGTATTATAGTCAAACAAAATGGTCAGGAGGATAGAGAGAGAGAGGTCTTCTATCTTAACAATATCTACTTTAAAATGTTACATTGCGTTTTGCACGTAACAGTTACCGCATCGCGTCGGCGCATTGAGCCTCCATCGATCGCTTGGACACTGCTTGTTCTTGAGTCACGTGATCAAGACGGTAGTTATCGTCATCAAAGGAGCCGACGCCGACGTAACGGTTGCGTCGACAGCAGTTGTGCATTTGGTGCGGCGTTCCACCGGTTCGTGCATTTCGGTTCTGTTCGGTTCGCCTCGCCTCGCCTTACTTTGCCCTAGCCCTGCCACGCCTGCCGCTTCTCACTCTCTCGGCATATCGTGAAGCAACGTGCTTCTCTCGCCGACGTGGGTGAACACACGCCAATATTGTCGCGTGTGCCACCGCGTGGATGAAAATGCCGCGCAAGAGAGCATCCACGTTACATGAGACATCCGCTGAACGCAGAAACGCCACTAAAGTGAGTCCCGATCGGCTGTCCTTCGATTTGCGCGATCTTTGTGACTCGCTGCTCTCGAAAGCAGACACGACGGACCACGTGTTTCTTAAAAATTGAAGGAGTCTACGTGTTTAACCTCAAATGAGCAGTGGCCAGAATCTACCTATACATTTCTACAATGATGTACTTTGTCGGGCGATAGCTCTCCTACATCAATCTAATTTTATGACTTTTCGCGATTTACCTATAGGCACATTATACCTAATCGAAGGTTGGACATGGCTAAAAGCGATATTTATCATTCATGGTGTTACAAAACCTTCATCCTATTTTGGGATTTTTATATCAACGTTGGAATTGGAATTTTGGTGTATTAATATCTAACGTCGTGTAATGACGGGGCTAACAGTTTTTTCTTCAGCAATGCATGGAAATAAGTTTTTACCTAGAAAGTTAGCACTTCCTACTTCTGTGTCTACCGCATGTAAAAACCGATGGAGTTGTCCACTTTTTTAACTTCGGGTGGGACAAATTGGAACAAAGAGTTGAAGGTGACTTAATGGTGTGAAATTAATGTGTAAAATAAATTGCAATTTCTTCAATAATTGATTATCATAGATAATATGATTTACAAAAGTTACTTTTTCCACTTTGCTTTAAAATATCCATCATCGAAGAAGCCAATTGCAGTTTGAATCACCATTGGAGATCCTCGATATCAAAGTCGTTATAAGTCAACTACATCAAACGAATGGTAATCACAGTAAAACATCAATTGGGAAAGATTTTCTAGAAATCTAGAAAACTACACTAACTTTGCACAATAGTATAGTGTGTAATATGTATAGTAGTCTATTTTTCTTGTTAAAGACTGCAATCTCAATATACCAAATATATAGAATAGACCACCATGCACTATCATAATTTACACAAATGGTAACAGTTATATATATTATATCAAAAAATTGTCAATAATAAAAAAAGTCAACTTTCAAAAACTGTACATTACTAGACATATAATGGAAACCATTCATGTCTCTCAGCCGCAGTTAATCAAAATCGAATAGAGATCTCTTAAGGTTTCCTTGTCAATAAAACAATTCCCACAGTAATTGCTACGTTTCTTTAATCATGTTACGTAATCAGAAAATTGTAGAGCTACAAAAAAGTTGTTTTACCTTGATACCTGTTGGACATAATTGTAGCAATCGTATAAGATGTATTAAACCGCAAATTCACTATCCTTTTCAGCTGCTATTTAAATGATTTTTTTTTTAAATAAATATATTAAATAAATTTATTGTTTATTAATTTCTTTGGCACTTTATTATCGTTTTCCTATCAACGTTTTCTTTTTACTTTGTGCGTACAAAGTAATAAGTACGTTTATTTAATAAACTGATATAGGTCACATTTTGTTAATGTAGAAAACACGTTTCGTTTCTTAATTAAAAGCGAAATTATATTTAATGAATTACGTTGTTATGACGCACGTCATTTTTGTGTTTTCTTGGAATACAACTCTATTGGTCAAATTGCATGACCTGCCTCGATTGTGTAATAAGGTCAACTATGAGATAATTAAGCTCAATATTGTGGGCGACAAAATTTCTTCGTTAAAACAATTAATAAGTTGAAGAAAATATTAGCTCTTCATGATTGAGGTCTTCGGCTCGATCGGTTTGATCAATTGCGTAAAATTACGTTATTATACACATATTTTACTAACCCATATATCATCGGAAAAATGATCCGTACGCTAAAAGACCATTGAAACTTGTAAGGTCAAGTAAAAAACAAGCATTAAGCGTTATCATTTGCTTCGTTATAATACAACACGAACTATCGATCAAAGAACGGTCTCTATACGTTTCACCGCAGAATATACTTGGAAATGTTCCAAGAGTATTAAACAATTTATGATAAGTATGTGTAATGCACTTTGTATCGACAACTGTATATATACGTATTACGTACATACAGAATAAATAATAAAAAATAAAAAATTCTTATGACTCACATGAAAGAACTTGATAATGAGAAAGGTATTTTTTCTTGAATTGAATATATCATTCCTGTCAATACATTTATTTCCGAATCAGTTTAAGAACTTTATCTATCAGGATGATGCACGAGTTGTTAGAGCTATTGTTAGTATGATACATTCAATTAATTTTATTATTGATGTAACTATGTAACGCATTCCTAAATTCTCGTGTCCATTTAACGTTCTTGTAAAATTCTTATATAAAATCATCACTTCAAAGTCATTCTTTTAAATGTGCAGCAATTATTTCTTAATTAATTATATCTCACTCCATCACGATAGGAATATGATAATCCGTAGTCAGCAATTACGTAATAATTACATCTTTATCGTATACTTCTTTATCACATTATATCGAAATTATCGGAAAAATAATCAAGTGCAATTAATACTTGTATAACAAGATAGCTAGAATAATTTTTTATTATAAAAATATCGTTTCTTCATAACAATTTTTTGGCTTTAGCTAATTATGTAAATATTGTTTTTATTTCCATTTTTTCAGTCAAACATAAGTATAATTCACTCCTCATCTTCTTCCTTATATAAGGAATGTATTTGATAAGTCATTCATTTTAAACTTTGAGTTTAGTACATGACCGTCAATAACCAACTGCTAAAAAACTTCACACTCGCATGACGTATCACCTGGGATAGGAATAATACAATATTCCACATGTTCGTCTCGCACTACCTATACCAAGTACACGATCGAAAACCGGTGCAATGGTGGGGTCAATGAAGATAGTCAACGCCTCGTGGTCCGGTTGCCTTTCAGTGTCGACACTTCGTTCGGTCTGCAATCATGTTGATTGTATCGCGATTTCTCCCGTTCGCTACACGTTTCGAGTCGCGTCTGTTAAATTTCGTAAAGTTGTAATCGCGCGTTCTTCTCTCTGTCCACTTTTAAAAGTTTTGAATTATCTTTGACGTAAGTGAGCATCTCGAGCAGATTTGAGAGCAATGTTGACGTGACAATTTTATATTTATCACAAGCACACTTATAATTTGTTATAATTTGCTGTTATCAGTGTGACGCATCGAGGTTATTCTGCACTCAACATGACTTTCGGAAAATGAATAAAATGCTAATGCGGATTTTCTCACTCGCCATTTGCTGACAAATCACATTAATCAAACCGTGTAAATTGTAATCACTACTATCTCAACCTCGAAATCGACATGACTCATTGATATTGAAGATAATGACGCATTGGATAGACTTTGAAAATAAAATTAATCGTATCGATTGATTGTCTACCATTGAAATTTTTTTCGGCAAGAGA
Source organism: Leptothorax acervorum (assembly GCA_035220615.1). NCBI lineage: Eukaryota > Metazoa > Arthropoda > Insecta > Hymenoptera > Formicidae > Leptothorax > Leptothorax acervorum. The sequence goes on along the minus strand of JASTWQ010000039.1, from coordinate 937,065 downwards.
CAGAAGATATAATAATAATTACAATATATTTCTAAACATCGTATTAATAATATAAATCCTTCATTCAAAATCTAAAGTGTATCGTAATCAATTTTTAAATTTTATGAAACGTTTCCCCGCTTATATCTCGAGATTGTTCCATTTTTTTAGGAAACGTTTTTCATAATTTTCAAGAGGTTCTGTTGAACTAAACGGACGTAAAGCGATATATTCATAGTCGAATCTTATATTTAAGACCGTTTTAAATACAATCTTAAGATATTATGTGAATCAATCACAGAACCGTATTAGCATCTTAAGACATTATTTAAGACGATCTTGAAATAAAAACTATGAATTATGCGAACCGTAGACGGTTTCCAAACTTTTTAACAATGCTTCTTTCAGTGCAGAAAAGGATTGTATAATCCATAGACACAGACATAGATATAGTATTTTCAATTTTAGGCATATTCATCATCATGTGTGGCTCTGAGTGTAACATAGTGTTACTATTCAGTGAATTATCCGATATTTTACATACTTGAAACATTAAATGCAAATAAGGTGACGTGAAAAATACCGTAACTGCACCTTAAGATCTAGTTTGAATATTTTCCATTAATACGGTTACCACAACCCGGTCTTTAGAGAATTTGCAACGTTAAAGTTACAACGAACATAGAATGAATTTACTGCACATATAGTGTCCTAAAATTATTCTATAGCTATAAATTTTTGCATTTTTTAAAATAACCATTTGCACGAATTTTTGTTGACAATAAGCTTATGCTTATATACTTTATTCCTTTTATCACTTTTATATTTCGTTACTCAAATAACATACTTGATATGATAAATTTAAAAAAAATATTATTCTGTGTGTATGTGTGTTGCAATATTTTTCTTCACTGCTGCTGTGTGTTCTATAAAATTAATCATGATATTGCATGATCATCGTATTGTCTCAAAAAAAAAAATAATTAATCTTGTATTTTTTAGATATTAATAAAAATAATATTTATGTATAGTTTTAATTTTAATGCACATTTGGTACACTATCCATTTTTAAAGATTATGTTTCATGTTGTTTTTAATTTGAAAATATCATTTCTATTATAACGTAAAATTATTTTTGCATGATCATCATTTTTACCTTCAATGTCAAGCTTCGTCCTTAATCAATTCCGCATGTGTGACGCATACTGATCGTCTCGACAATTTTTTGCGGAAGTATAATTGGTTCAGTTTATTATATGTATAAATCGCGAGAAAAAATAACTAAACATTTCATTTAAATATCACAAATATTAGGAGATTGATATAACCTGTGATTATACCTACTACTAACTATAATTCGTTGTACAAAATTTAAAAATATGTTAAATGACGATATTTTAAGCGATTTTTTAAAGTCCAATCTAATTCGCTCATCGAGAATAATAGCACCTTTCTTTGACCATTTTGATGAATACGAAACTTAATTTGCGGGGGGAAAAAAATGTGATAATTTATTATGTGACATATATATAGTTAGAATTGTATTATATTGTAATTTAGAAAATGGCTTAACTTAAATAAATGGTACAAAATTATTCATATATATATGCGTCTATTATTCCACAAAATACAAAGGCTTCATGTACATAACGAGTATATGCACGAAAAATCTTTAAACAATAGGAGTTATACTACTGCATATATTTCGTTAGTAAAATGCAGAACCACAATTTGCAACTCGTTTATTAATGAAAGAGAGAAAAAGACTATCATAAAAATCTCTGTATGTCAAAAATAATTATTTTCTATAATGAAATTGATCTATTTCGTATTCTTAATGGAATGGCATGATATTATAAATAATTTTTGCGGAGGCTTCCACATAAAGAACTTCAAGAATGTCGATATGAGTTTCGTGTTGGAATTTCATTCTGTTCTCATAAATCATGACCTTGATGCAATAGTTCGAGTACCTTGCAAGTTTATCGACGCCATTTTATATTTGGCAAAGTAAAAATTACTCATATAAATTGAATGACACGTCACATAAAAAGTTAAAAAACTCACTTTTGCAAAGTGATGATTATTAAATTAGATTAATTTTCTCTATTTTGCAGAATCCAAGGTGATCCTAGTGTTTTTACGGTGTACAACTGCAGATTCGTTTTTGTACTCTGTTCGAATATCGAAAGCGCCACGCAAAAAATGGAAGAATCTCAAAGGTAAAAAACCCGTTTTAAATAAATATTCTTATTTTTGTTTATACACTCCCTGCAATTGCGTTATCGACCATTTGTGCGTATCCATTACGTGCATATTTTTTATTTTTATTATTTTAGATAAAAAAGTGTTTGATATCATCATGTATTTTAAGAAACTTGCTATAATTACTTTATAGCATTTATTTTCCTTATCAAAATCTACGATAAAAATAATTAATCGTTAAAAATTCTATTTATAGTCGTCTACAACATGACTGTTTCATATTACTGCGACATAGCATATCATACAGTAATTTTACCTTACAGATATGAGGAATCTGATATGTATAAGGGACATCCATCTTGCAGTTTACGAAAATTGGGAGGTAATATACTTGTTAATAGCATAACTTAAAACAGTTTTTTACTTTAAAAAAAAAAGAAAGAAGAAAGGAACCAAAACCGGTAATCGCCAATAATGCGCTTTCTAATGCAAGTCGATACGATCGGTACTGCCCGATTCTTGGTAATGAGGATTGAATTGATTTTCTTATTGCAGACATGGTTCCAGCACGTGTCGTGCTGTACATGCTTTCGTTTTCCGGATTCCTCGTGTCTTTCATGATGAGAACAGATATTAATATCGCAATGGTGGCCATGGCGAAGCTACCGTCAACGTCGAACAATGAAACCGCCGCGGTAACGTCTCACTGTTACACAATACCGAATGCGTCACACACAGAGAACACCACTGTAATCAGGCCGGAGGTACGCTTGGATATTACGATATTGCATAGTGTATAATTTGTTTTTTATCCATGCATCATTCATTTCATATATACGAACCTCAAAATAGTAATGATTTATTTCCTCGATGAAAAAAGAATCTTTCGACTTGCGTCAGAGGAATTATTTTTTTCTCTTTTCACAAAATCTTTTTTTACCAAGTTGCATTAAAATGCGAGCATATTATGCTGAATATTTGTTCAGTCGCAGTATCGAAATATTTCATTGTATAGTGACTGGCAAGATCACCAACTAATTTGAATACGATGAATACAGTATACATACTTTGACATTGTGTAACATAGATATAATGCAAATGTATTCCACGTTGTCGTTAAGAGCAAAAAATTTCTTTAAGGAATACTTATGTTGGTGTATCTGTTATGGTCAAAGCCCGAAACGCGGGCATTCCTAGGATTGACTAGTCAATTCTGGGGAACGACCAAGCGTCTTGGTCAAAGCCCGAAATAAGTTTTGCGTTTCGGCTTTTGACTAGTCAATCCTAGGAATAACTAATACGGCTGGTCAAAGTTAGAAACTAAGAAAAATCACTTTTGACTTTGACTAATCAATCCTAGGTGTGGCTTAATTCGGACTGTGTGACTGTTAAGAAATAAAATCAAAATTTCTTTTACTAAATTAAGTTCTTATTGTTAACATAATGTAGTTTTTTATTTACTTTACTCTTGTACATAGTTTTTATCTCCTTAAGTTTAAAAATGTAGCTTTGGTAAAATATTATATAAATGTTACGCCCAAACACCGAAATTGCTCAGTGAGCGAAAAAATTATCCATAACGCGTTGTGGACGGTGCTGATCATCCAAATACCGAAATGAGATATTTTCCCGGTGTGTGGACGTTTTTATTATCCACAATGCGATATGTGCATTTGAGAAACGTCCACAACGCGTTCTGCATAACTTGATATGCCTCACAAAGCGAATTTACTTGAGAATTTATAGGAATAATTTAAAATTAGAAATTATTTAATGCATATCGCTTGATTTTCGATGCTGAATATGTCGCAGCCACATGGTGTACACACACACACACACACACACACACACGCGGGGAGGTGCAAGGGGGGCCTTCGGTCCCCCATCCCGCACCCCCTCCGTTGGTAGGCAGGGTGGACCTCGCTTTACAACTTAGCATAGGTTAGTGACGCTTTTTATAAGTATGCGCTTTGTAAGTTGAAGCACATACAAAGCACATACTTGTAATTCGCGTCACTAACCTATGCTAATTAAGTTGTAAAGCGAGGTCCACCCTGCCTACCGGCGGTGGGGGTGCGGGCGGGGGGGCCGAAGGTCCCCCTTGCACCCCCCCCCCCCCCCGCGTGTGTGTGTGTGTGTACACCATGTGGCTGCGACATATTCATCATCGAAAATCAAATAATATGCATTAAATAATTTCTAATTTTAAATTATTCCTATAAATTCTCAAGTAAATTCGCTTTGTGAGCATATCAAGTTATCCAGAACGCGTATACGTAACGTAAACTATAGATTTTCAGTACTGGCATTATATCTTCAGATGGGAAGGCATTAATGACCGCGACGTACATATCTAACTAACACTTAATACAAGTACTTTCTAAGATGTTATGTTTATATAATATTTTACCAAAGCTACATTTTTAAACTTAAGGAGAAAAAAGCTATGTACAAGAGTAAAGTAAATAAAAAGCTTATACATTATGTTAACAATAAGAACTTAATTTAGTAAAAAAAATCTTGATTCTATTTCTTAACAGTCACACAGTCCGAATTGAGCCACACCTAGGATTGACTAGTCAAAGTCCGAAGTGATTTTTCTTAGTTTCTAACTTTGACCAGCCGTATTAGTTATTCCTAGGATTGACTAGTCAAAAGCCGAAACGCAAAACTTATTTCGGGCTTTGACCAAGACGCTTGATCGTTCCCCAGAATTGACCAGTCAATCCTAGGAATGCCCGCGTTTCGGGCTTTGACCATAACATATATAAAAAGTTTAACTAATAACGAAGCAAAGTTCTGAGAAGAAATTCAACACAAAATCAGATAAATAATTGTAAAAGCTAATGATATTATTAATTTCATCACCTGTTAAAAGCAATCTCTCTCTCTCTCTCTCTCACACAGCAAACAACGGATATTTTTTTAGTAAATTAAAAGTAACGCTTATTATTTATTCTTTCACAAAAACTATGGATCTTTTTTCACTATCCTTTTTATGGCTATAATTTTTAAGAAAAAAATTAATAAGTAACAGGAAAAAGATTGAACCTAATAATATCTAAATAAATTTAACAATTTTTAATTTTTTTATATTTAACCATTTTTAACTCCAGTGGAAAGCTAATCTGCTTAATTCGAGCAAATTATAAGAGTTTTTATTCATGTATATACGCTGCACTACAATATCGTATCATTCTTATGAACAGGACGCTGGCGAATTCGAGTGGAGTCCAGCTATTCAATCGGCCATTCTCAGTTCTTTCTATTGGTGTTATATACTTTCGCAAATGCTCGGTGGTGTTCTTACTCAGTACTTCGGCACTAAAACCATATTCGGCGGGTCTCAAGTCGTCACTGCCGTTTGCAGTCTGCTTATGCCAACTGCCGCGGAGATTCATTATGGGGCCATGATAGCATTGCGTAGTATACAGGGCATTGCAAGTGTAAGTCATTAATCGTCGGATAAAATGGCAAAGTTTACTGTCATATTCAACAAAATAGATATATAAAAAATATCGTAAAGATAGCTAAACAACATTTTTAAATCTTTAGGACAAAACAATCTTTTTAAATATCGTTTGAACTTTTTTACCTTTGGGATAGCAAAAACAGAGTTATCGTGACTAATCTAATTTTCTTTTTTTTTTTTTTGGAGACAGGGACTCACGTGGCCCGCGATGTACGCCGTAATCGGGCACTGGATTCCACCAGTGGAACGCTCACGCTTCATGTCTTCCTTTCAAGGTATGTTATAAAATGCCGGCCGCTAACAGAGATTTTCGTGTGTTACAGTGAAACTTCGATACGTTCGATCCAAAATTAGGCGAAAACTATGCGCGTATCCTCATATTACAGTCGCAAGTATAACGCCGTAAAATAAAAGTCGCATATTCTTTTCGATTGTGTTCACGTGAATATACTAATGCACGCTTCTTTCAGAGTGGAATATGGAAGTTCGAATGAGAAACTACACATTATTCTTTTCAGTCAAAATTCCGATCAAGATAATAATCTCTTGCTAAAATGAAAATAATTCTGTATTAATGTTGCGCATCGATCTGCGCGAAAATTGATCACTTGTTAATGATCCCGAATAGTTCATCTCCACAAGGTTGCATTCGCCGGACCGAGGGGTATACTCAACAGCAACCGCTCAACAGCATGAGAAAGGCCGAGTATACTTCCAGCTGGTAGAATCAGCCGGACTCGTCGAACATGTATATTGTTTATACTTGTCTCTCTTATATGTACAAATTCTATCTTTTGACTACATCCATTTGTCTGCAGTATAAATTAATAATAAATCTAATCATCTTTCTCACTCAAACTTTTCCAGATACGGACCACAAGTTTCGTTTTATGTATTCATTTTATTTACGATATGGCGCGTTTAATTTTTTCGGTTTACTTATTGATCTAAATTATTAGACCTAAGTTATCAGACTTTCTTTCTGCTAGCACAAAATGTGTCTTCTCGAATGCTGTTTATATCCTTAAATCCGCTTAAACGATCTATAATTCATTTCAGATTTCAGGTGGATTTTACGTTTATTTAATTAGGTATATATTTAAAAGTATAATTAGCAAGAAAATTGATTTCTATGAATTTAGTTTTCTTAATTCAAAGAAGTAGATTAGGTAGATTTGAGAAAATATTTTAAATTCAGAAAAATGTTTTCTCAAACCTACCTAATACTTCTTTGAATAAAGGAAACTAAATTCATGGAAATCCATTTTCTTACAAATAATAAATTTTTTTCACTTTAGAGGCCCTCCACCACCCCCGCCTTTAATTAGCGGTCCTCTTTTCTTTGGAAGTGTGCTTTCTTTATTATTTATTATTTTTTCTTAACATAGAATGTACAATATATGTATAACAATGTATAACATTAAAATTTATTTTTATCACAATATACATATAATTTACAATTTACATATATGTGTATAATTCCTCAAATGTTTTCGTATTTACACGATATAACATTATAAATAAAATTTTATCTTAATTTTATCTGACACGAATTATAGATAGTCTAATGTAGTCTTTAGTGATTCATGCCTATATTAAACAAGTTGGCCTTCATAAAAATAATACTTCATGATACTAGAAATATTAACTATAACACATAACTTTTACGTGAGTTTCATGTGTATATAACAGCAACAAAAGCGATACTAATGAGAAAGAAAAGATCTGCACCTTTTTCTTAACTTATACGCGTACACATAACTTCATTTCTTCAACACGATACATTTTTTGTGATACCGATCTCTGCGTACGAAGAGTGACACTTATTTTGCAGGTAGAACAAGTTTAAACTTTTATTATTTGCAGACATAGAAGTTTCATTGTCCCACTATTAACAGCTTCATCATGCCTCATCATCGTCCTTGCGCACTAAGTTTACTTGAATCGCTTTACAGGGTGAGATACGTACACCTCGACTGAAGAGCAATCATCACTACGCATGAGTCGTAACAAATCAAGACGAAGGCCATTCGACAAGCATCATGTTTCAGCTTCTTCCGGATCGTATGGTGAGATATTCCTAACATCTAGGTCGTCTATATTCAGGGTTCAGCATCGGCATCGGATTGACCTATCCGTTGTGTGGGTTCATCATCGCCCATTTCGGATGGAAGGCTGTATTCTACACGACTGGCACTGTCGGTCTCGTCTGGTGTATCTTTTGGTATATTTGCGCTTTCGACACTCCTGCCTCACATCCCGAATATCTAAGCCAGAACTCCGTTACATTCAGGAATGTGTTAGAAACCAAGTTATCGGAGCGGACAAGGTAAAGTGATTTGTATCTAGTATCTGATTTAGTGAATAATATCTTCTTTAAGAACAAACACTAACGTAGCTGTATTTTTTTTTCTTAAAGGATCTGCCCGTTCCTTGGAAATCTATACTCACGTCTTGTCCAGCATGGGCTATCGGTATTACAACTTTCGGAAGAATATGGGTACATTATGTCTTTATCATTCCCGGCCTGATGTATATGAAGACAGTATTAGGATTCAGTATACAAGCAGTACGTATTCAAGAAAATTCTTATTTGAATTTTTTCAATGTCATGATTAACAGAATAGTAAAATATATATTTCTTTAGAACGGTATCCTGTCAGGTGCACCATTTATCTGTAGCTACTTAAGCTCGGTTGTGTTCTGCTACGTTGCGGATCTTCTAGTCACGCGGCAAATCATGACTTTAATTACTGTGCGCAAAATATTTACGGCACTTTGTAAGTCCAGCTGCTGTTTTCCTCAACTTAACTAATACTCGGAAAATAAAACGATTTTTTTCCTTATAGCTCAAGTGGTTCCCGGAATGCTTGTGATTTTAATTGGATACTTAGGCTGCGATATTATCTTAGTTTTAATCGTATGGTTCATAGCTGTTACTCTCATAACAGCCGGCCATGCAGGCGCAATGGCTAACATCGTTGACATCGCACCCAATTTCGCTGGTCAGTGCGCGCAATTTGTAAATATATTTATTTTTTGAGAATACCAATATTTACAAATCAATATATTATTTCCAGGACCAGTGCTAGGGTTCGCGCAGACGATTCATATGACCGCAGGTTTCCTATCACCTATAGCAGCTGGTCTGCTCACGCAAGAAAGCGTAAGCATTATATTTCTTTTTCTATTTTTCTCTATCATTAATTAAAAAGCCAAAATAACGTAATATTTCCAACAGCAATCTCTCGATTCGTGGAGAAGAGTATTTGCGCTTACTGCAGGTGTATCTTGCAGTACGTATATCGTTTATCAATTATTTGGTACAGCGGATATACAAGCATGGAACTATCCCGATAAAAAATATCCTCAATCTGTTCAAGAGGACTCTCGCCCGTTAAATGATTCGTCGCGGAAATAGAGCACAGTTTGTTCCGAGCCGAAAAAATCCGTCAAAACAAACGTAATTTACCTTTATTTCGGTTTCTTATTTTCCTGCTATCGTCATTCTTTACGTTAAAACTTAGGTCTCTTAACGCGCAAAACACAGTCGAATATATATACGAATATATGAAAAACACCTATTTTCAATACCATTCTATTATTGTAAATAGATATGATTGTTAATATGGGAAAAATTATATATAGTAGTTATCAAGGTAGTATAATGTATCATAATGAAGAAGGATATTTTTATGAAATGATTGTGTCAGGTACATGATAACAGATAAAAGGTTTGAATCAGTTTTTGACACAGATTGTACGCAAATATATAAAGATTGTATACACGAACTGTGCACAAATATTTGAAGAAAAAATTAATAATAAGTAGAGTGGTGTTTGTGAGATATCACGCAATCCTTGCGCAATTGAGTAAAAAGTGCGCCGTTTTCTCGATAACATAATAATATTTCCAAACACTAAATGCGGACTACACGTAATTATTTTGCGTAATATATTGTTGCTTGAACTTAACTAAATCCCCCTTCATAATTTATTATTAGTAATCTCAAGAAAGTAACATATTTTTAATTACTCAAATAAAATGAATTCAATGTGCAATCTCACGAACTTCTGCATTCTAAGCAATATACTATATATTTTCTCAACTTTGCTTGTTATATACACTCTTTATTCTAAAGTTATTGTATATAGTAATTTATTTTTGTAAATAACTTAAGAACGATTACTTAACACTTTGAATGCCAAGCTGATTTCGGCAAATAACTTAATAAATCTAATATATTATTTTAATATTTTATTGCTTTTTAAGGTAGTTTGGTCGTGAAGGGCCGAAGTCAAAGCAATGTTTATGATTTTTTTTATCGAATCATTTATATGATTATAAAAAATAGGATAACGCATCACAAAGCTTCGTAACGACGTAAAAAGACCATTAGTAATTAATTTTACGTTGTAGAATAATATTTTGCCTGAAATAGATTAAAATAAAGTGTGTGTTAACGCGTCGCTTGACTAGTTTTCAACTTGTGCCAACTCTTGAGTGCTCTACTTCGGAGATTATTTCGATTAAATTATTGCGTTATTATGGCGATTTACTGAAGTACAGTAATTTCGTATTAATATTTTCGATGGAAAAAGTTGATATGATATCACAAGGTGCATATAATTTGTTACATAAACAATTTTCCTCATTCACGAGATGAGGGCAGCGACTTGGCAACACCGCACAGTTCGTGCGGTTGGTACTTGTGATATACCCTAACCTAAGTGTCAGAGCACATCACGAGCTCGGCGTAAACATTCACTCACACAGCACTCACACCTAACTTTACGCCGACGATCCCAGCGTGCGGCGTTGCCACGTCGCCACGCTCGAGTTGTGAAAGTCAGCGCTTGAGCACCGAAAGACAAACTTTAATTATTAATTTTAAAAAAACTATACGGTGGATCGTGTTCACCTTCAACTATAGGCTTCCTCACAGTTTCCTCTTTCCATCGATATATATTGTTCCGACATTTTTGGCAAAAAGTTTTTTGCAAACTCGTGTTATTCATAGGAAAATACCTCTTTTCCTATTAGACCAATATTAAAATCACCTAATTTTGAAATTAAATATCTTGAGAACGGGACGGTGAATTATCTTTTTTCTGGGCTCAATCGATTCAGGAGAGTTCCTTCTTTCGATATAAAAATCAAATCTATCACTTTTGACAAAAGTTCTTCACGACCGAACTACCTTAAATGTCTTAATAAAATTTATATTATTTCTTTAATGTCTTAAATATTTAGTAAAATTATTCTTATCGGATAAATAAGATCGTTACTTACAAATGAATGAAGGGCTCTTTGCGGAAATTTACGCGTTACCCCGATATGGATGGCATGGCACTTAAAGAGTGAATAATAATTCATAATATGTGGATTTCGTAATAGTATCAAACAGTTACTTATTTCTCTTTAATTATGTACGTACGCTTCAGAATGACAATTTTATATATATAATAGTTTAAACATATACAAGCATATGTATATACATATATATATATATGCTGGTATATAATTAAAACATGTGTGTGAGAATAGTAGAGTACTTATCAAATTTAGAGAGATATTTAAAATATATATATACTAAACTGTACTAAACATAGCTTTTATTTACACACAGTTCTCGAAATAGAGTATAATTTTGTAACGGTTCGCGTTTTCTCGCTCGGAATTAGCTCGTCGTGCCAGGGTGAGAAAACGTGGAGACACTGGTTGGCATGGGGATACAACTCGTAGGAGAAGGGGAGAAACATCATGGCGGCACGGCCTAACATTAGCGGGGTAATGCGCGCGCATATCGTGAGCCGAAGCAAGCCGAACGTCGATCGGGCATGGTCGGCGTCGGAGACTCGGAGACGTGAAAGTGAAAAGTGCCTGCCTGCTGCCATGTTAAATTTCGGTGGTGCCTCGTGGATCGCGACCGCTTCCTTGCATTTACTGCGGTCGGCGGTTCATGGATAAGAGTGATAAGACCAGTCTAGCGAAACACGAGGAGTGAGGTATACGCCTAACGAACAACGCTACATGTCAGAAGACCTTCCACCACATAACCGACTTGAGTGTGCACAAGAAGCATCACGATCCCGACATGAAGTTTGATTGCGAAGTGTGCGATCGCGAGTTCAACAGGCTGAACAATCTACAGAGACACATGCTGGTACATCAACATCAAGTACGTATAAGTATTTCACTCGGACCATCTTTTATTTTTCTCAATTCTTAGAATCATATTTTCTCTTTAGTTGTTACACTTTGCTTTCTTTTTTGATTTTGCCTTCTTTTTTTTAAAATTGCATTCTTTTTGCTGCCAATTTTATTTGTGAATATATATATATATATATATATATATATATATTTGTGTATGTATATTTGTGAATCTGTCTTTTAAGTGTGTGAATCTAATTGTATTGTTTAATTTTTCAGACTGCAGCTACCGAAGGCAATACCAAAGGCCCTGAAAGGAAGTAATAAGACCAGTCTAGCGAAACACGAGGAGTCGCACATGCCTGACGAACAACGCAAGTATAACATGTCAGAAGACCTTCCACCAGCTCTTTCTTACGTGTCGGGTTATCTTTTAAAAAGGCTAAAACTTCCTGATGAAAATTGTTCAAAATGTAAAATTGATTTGTTTTGTACACAACAAGAACAACATCATCTGTACACGGTTTTTAAGGAATATTCAGACAAAGATTCGTTAACGTATCCAAGTAATCAGCTGATTACGTTAATACAAAACGTACACAATAGATTATTTCACTTTTGCGATGAAAATGGACATAAGTCAAACTTAGAATCAGCTTTTACAAAAATATTTTTTAATAACTGCAGCAGTGATTTCTGTAGCAATCATCGATGTGATAATCTAATCGTCGAAGATAGTTTAAAGTTTTTAATACATAAGTATGTTAAAGATAAGAAAAAACCGGTACAGAAAACTGCAGGCCATTACGAAAAAACCAAGCAATTTAAATCATTGTGATTTAGTTGCATTTTCTGCTTATTTGCATTTTTAGTTTCTCTTTGATATATTTGGTTTTCGAACTCTTTAATTGTACGGTTTTTTCTTTTTCCCACTTATTATAGAATCGTATATTCTGTTATGTGTTGTATTATTATAGACTTTATTTGAAATCAAAATGTATTTATGTTACACACTTTGACATAACAATGTATTTTATGTTACTTTGAAATGAAAATGTCTATTATTATAGACTTTATTTGAAATCAAAATGTATTTTATGTTACACACTTTGACATAAAAATGTATTTTATGTTAAACTTTGAAATTAAAATGTAATTCTATGTTACACACTTTGAAATAGAAATGTATTTCATGTTATAAATTAAAATTTTTAAATAAAATGTATTTCAATTTATATGTAATTAATTTGTTCTTTATTGCGCATTCCCTCATTTTATGACGAAAATAACATATATTATTTATTAACATATATTCTATATTATTTACAGCTCATATAAACTGTGTTCCGATATACACTGCCAGTATTGAAAATCTATAGTTTACGTATAACGTAAATTATAGATTTTCAGTACTGGCAGTGTATTCGGAACACAGCTAGTAGCACAGCTAGTAGCTATAGATATAGAATGTAGTACAGGGCCTAACCGCCAGAGCGCGTTGATCGCGCGGCGGCGTTTCGTGTTTCCACTGGTTACAAAGGAAGTTGCGCTTCTCTTAGTATATGTTCTGTGCTGGTTGGTTTCAAAATAAATAATTTATTCCTTTCTTCAGATACACCAAGATGAATGTGTGGGTGTGTGTGTGTGGCGTGTATGCTCCGCCGAGCCGCTGTATGAATGTATTATGCGGTCGGGCCGCTGTGTCGGTCGAGTAAACGCGGAGGCACACTTGCCTTACGGATCGCGAGTAAACGCGGAGGCACACTTGCCTTACGGATCGCGAGTAAACGCGGAGGCACGCTTGCCTTACGGATCGCGAGTAAACGCGGAGGCACGCTTGCCTTACGGATCGCGAGTAAACGCGGACAGGTGGTCTGGGTAGGAGCTCAGTCGGGAGCACCCGACTGAGCGGCCCGTACACCGGGAGCGCCCGGCTTGACAACGGAAGCACCCGTTGCCTGTACGGCGGAAAGGGTCGGGAGCGCCCGACCCCGAAGCAGGAGATCACAGGTAGAACCAACCGGGAGCGCCCGGCTGGTCGGCCCGTACCCTGGGAGCACCCAGGTGAGAACGGGAGCACCCGTTCTCTGTACGGAGGAAGAAACGTTGGGAGCGCCCAACGTGGTCAGGAGAGCGGTCGTGTCGAGACCAGGATCAGGACAGGACCAGGACTGGTGTTTGGTGTCGGCTCGAGCCCCCTATTTATACCCCGAGCGCGGATGGTGGGGGCCGCCCCACCGCTCGGGTTGCCCCACCGCTCGGGCACTGGAGTGCACGCTGATCAGGCGTGCACGCTGAACGGGCGCTAGGCCGCCGTCAGGGCCGCAGTGCGAGTGACGAGTACGCGTATCGTCACAATTTTAATTATCATGAATTAGAGAAAATTAAATAAAATCATAGAATTGGAGTAGGTATTTTTATTAGTTCCTACTTTTTATAATCAGTGCCTTGTGGTACATAGAGATTTTCAAGTTCATAAAATTTTAATAGAGCTATCTTGATACGTCTAGTAATTAGATTTTACAAATTAGTGTAGATTTATACGTAACACCTGTCAAAAAAAATCTACGATTATAAATTAATACTATGAACTTGCCACTATATTGTGCTGAATGCGAACAAATATTTATTACGTAGCGCGATGAAATCAAATTATGCGAGTAAAGTTTTAAGAGCCTAATTTCATATTTAGATCAAATATTGATAAATATATTTATTTTGTAAACGTCATAAGAAACTGTTATGTTGCCGGTCACATTTTATTCTTTTATAAATTTTTATATTTATGAAAATTTGCAATAATATTGCAATGATTCCGTTAGTAACATATATAAGAATACATGCACATGCACATGTTTCTAATAAATAATACAAGAATATCGTTAATTTAATATCCGATTTGTTTGTCTAATTTTATCTCGTTATTCGTAAAATATTTATAAGTCGGTAACTTATATATAAATATATTAGTACACAAGTAATTTTGTTAATACATAAGATTTATGCATTAATATGATAATATGCATTAATAATTGAACTTTACACATAGAAGAAAATGCACCTAGTTTTATTAATTTTTGAGACATGTAATGGAATAATTTTAAAAACTTATTTTTTTACGTTATTTTACACTTGTTTCTTTTAATATAAAGTTTGTCAAATAAATATCCACTCTATTTCAGAGAAACTATAGTACGATAAATAAATAATTTTAGTAGAAAACATAAATAGAGAATTTATTCTTATACTTTCTTTAATACGTTTAGTTCTTTTATTATTTCACATGCCATATATAATGCTTTAAGATTTGGTTGATTAGACCTAGCTTTATTAGGCTTCTATGCATATACGTATTCTTCGCAAATTCTAACGTATGTAACTCAAGAACTAATCAACAAAATTTTAAAGATTTATGTATGAAATAGGAGTAGAAAAGAATGAAAAATATAATAGAATTAGAAAAAAGTGTGCAAGTAGAAACTTGCACATTTCTTCCTCATAGCTTTTAAGTGTGCAAGTAGAAACTTGCAAATTGCTTCCTCATAGCCTTTAAGTGTGCAAGTAGAAACTTGCACATTGCTTCCTCATAGCTTTAAAGTGTGCAAGTAGAAACTTAGTGAAATAAGTAGAAACTTAAAAAAATAAAGTGAATAATAATTTCAAATATTTCTATCGAGTTGAGTGAAGTGTGGAAGAGCTGTTTTGACATGCGACGTCCCTGAGTGCGTAAAATTTCGACAAGCGCACTAGTGAACTTTAAAACCTTTCCCGTTTAAACACTGTAAAAGTCTCGATATTTTTGTATTAGAATTTTTGTCTCTAAATTAGCTCAAGAATACGTCCTTAAGAGTTAATGCGGTAGTTGTGGAACACCCTGTATATGCAGAATCAGATATCATATCTGAGGTAAAATTATCATGGCTTTTTATAATCTTGGAAATGTCTGAGATAATCTCATGATATCTCGACAAGTGTTGCACAACAAATATTCTGTCATTCAGATATCTTCTAGATATCTTGGTGATATATTTTGCTGTGTGGGATATATAGTTAAAATAAAACGTTCTATTTTGTTATTTTTAGTTTGAAATGCCAAAAATATTTTATAAATAAATTTTTATAAGTTTTATTAAATTTATAATTCTATATAATTAATGTATTAGATACTATTTATTTACTAATGCAGAAGTGATCAAAGCCATGGGCCAAGCGGGAATGGACACAATGCTGGAGCTATGTAACGTCATCTGGAGGACCGGAAAATGGCCTGACGACTGGCGCCACTCGACCTTCGTCCCGATCTACAAGAAGGGTTCCCCCACTGAATGCTCCAATTACAGGACAGTGGCTCTTATTCCCCACGCGAGCAAGATCCTTCTCCATGTCCTTCATAACAGACTAAAGTGCTTCCTGCTTCCGGAAATAGCCGAAGAGCAGTGTGGTTTCATTCCGGGGAAGGGCACGAGGGAGCAAATTCTGAATGTTCGCCAAATAGTAGAAAAGGCCAGGGAATTCAACGTCAGGGTCTTTATATGCTTTGTCGACTACACCAAGGCGTTCGACTCGGTGAAATGGACACCCCTCTGGACCATTCTGATGGAAATGGGAGTACCGCGGCACCTGGTGGCACTTGTGCGGAGCCTCTATGAGAACAACACAGCGGCTGTTCGGGTCAACCGAACGACATCCAGCGACTTCCAAACAAAGGCGGGCACAAGGCAGGGCTGTATTCTCTCACCCATACTCTTCAACATTTACACAGAGTACATAATGCGGCAGGTGCTTGAGGATTGAAAAGGAGGAGTTTCCGTCGGAGGGAGGAGAATCAGCAACCTGAGGTATGCCGACGACACGACGATTCTGGCTACGACCGCGCAAGAGATGGAAGCTATCATGGAGAGACTCGCGTTAATCAGCAGGGAGTATAGCCTAGAAATTAACCGAGATAAGACGAAGATCATGATCATCGACAGACAGATGAATAACCAGCCCAATGTGAAGGAAGTGGCTGGATTTGAAGTCGTTGAGAAAATGGTCTATTTGGGCTCCATGATAACTAACAAAGGAGGATGTTCAGAGGAGGTCAGGAGGAGGACGGCCATGGCCAGGGCAGCCACCATAAAACTGAGTAAAATATGGAAAGATAAAATCATCACAAAGAATACCAAACTGCAACTGATGCACTCCCTTATCTTTCCCATCGCAACCTATGCAGCCGAGACATGGACCATCAAGCAGGCGGACAGGAGGAGGATAGAGGGGTTTGAGATGTGGGTGTTCCGGCGCATCCTCCGGATCCCTTGGACTGCACACCGGACCAATATATCGGTGCTAGAAGAACTGGGCATCAGAACAAGACTTCTCAAGCGGATTAATCAGGCTTACCTCCGCTACTTTAGACACATCGCCAGACGAAGAGACACAATGGAGAAGCTTGTGGTGGAGGGAAAGGTTAATGGAACGAGACCAAGAGGAAGATCACCAAACAGATGGATAGACCAGCTGCGGCCCCTGGTGGGGAGTTCTATTCACGGGGCGACTCACTTGGCGCTGGATCGGGGGGCTTGGAGCGACCAAGTTAAAAGTGTGATCACTGTAGCGTCACCATGAAGCGCCGCCACGCCCTGTCAAGGGCAAAGGATTGAGGAGGAGGATTTACTAATGAAAAAGTTGAATAAAACCGGAAAAGATGCAACAGAATTTGATTTACAAATTGTTAAGGACAAATGAATAAATACATTTTTTCTGTTTTATACAATTTTTTGTTCTAATTCTAGCTGTTTCATTTTTTCCGGTTTTATTCGATTTTTTCAAAAAATTACAAAAAATTAATCATAACCTATAAAGGACAACCTAGAGGCCTCTTTTTAGTTCTCTTAACGTTGACTTTTAGACAACTTTCGAAAGAGGTTATGAAAAATCAAAATTACTCATTAAGGGGATCCTAAAGCGAAGGCCGAACTCCGACGATGTCGCTGTTTTACCGTGAAAATTACCGACAAATTGACAAATTTTCGCACAGCTCCAGGTTTTTTTTGACTGCATGGAATGATAAATCCTTCTCCAGAATTAAAGTATAAACGCAAACGGATAGGGCTCTGATCGATTTTACGCAGAGAAAAAAAGAAAGTATAATGACATTTATATTTACGTTTAGGATAGATACACCGCCAAGGTTAGAGTTGACAAGTCGTGAAAACATCAGCTTTATACACAAATTTGGTAGCTTTCATGCACAATGCAACATCAGAGCCGCGTCCGTTGGAGTGTCTACTTTAATTCTGCAAAAGAAATTATAATTCTATACAGCCAATAAAAATATGGAGCTTTGAGAAAATTTTCGGTCTGTATACGCTCGAGATTTCCATGATTTCGCACAGCTCCAACTTTTTATTGGCTGTATAGAATTATAATTCCTTTTGCAGAATTAAAGTAGACACTCCAACGGACGCGGCTCTGATGTTGCATTGTGCATGAAAGCTACCAAATTTGTGTATAAAGCTGATGTTTTTACGACTTGTCAACTCTAACCTTGGCGGTATATCTGTTCTAAAAAGCTGGAGCTGTGCGAAAATTTGTCAGTTTGTCGGTAATTTTGTCGGTAAAACAGCGACATCGTCGGAGTTCGGCCTTCGGTTTAGGATCCCCTTAAGATGTCTGAAAGACCACTATTGAGATGGACATTGGACATCTTTTACTTGCAATAAAAGGTCACGTTATTGATATCTTGAAAGACATCTTTTATCTTTCAAAAGTTATCTTAAAGTGCGTTTTAAAAGGCCTTTTTGTTTACTGGGGCAAATAAGTCTTACTTAATTAAGCGACAACTTCTTCACGAAGATCGACTTATTTCAGGAATATGAAATCTACTGACTTAAAACGGTCTGGATTGAATAAGACTGACTTGATCAAGATTGTCTTAAGTGTTGACTTGAGACTCGACTATGAATACGGGCCTTTATCTATTTTATCCCCTTGAATTCATAAAGTATATACAGGGTGTAACAAAAAGGTCGGGACCCTGGATTATCTCGAAAAGTTGACGTTATCGGAAGAAATGTTTTATACAAAAGTTGTAGGATACCAAGTTACCCATCATGAGGTGATATTGGTTTGACCTTGAAAGATCTTTGGAAAGTCACATCAGAGTTACATTGAGTTTTTTAAATGGGTACCCCTATTTTTTATTGTAAATTCTTGTAGCCGACGTCGAGAACTTTACAAAACAGTATAAGTAAAGTCCATTTGGCCAAGAACTATTCGAGATATGCGCCGCTAAAATTTAAGTATCGCCGGGCGTTAGCGTTATTTCGAGGTTTAGGGACTCCAAACAGCGGTCGGTGACCCAGCCAGCTAAGGCAAGATCGGTTGGTGATTTAGCCAGCTAAGGCAAGATCGGTCGGTGATCCAGCCAGCTAAAGCAAGATCGGTCGGTGATCTAGCCAGCTAAGGCAAGATCGGAAGGTGATCCAGCCAGTCAAAGCAAGATCGGTCGGTGATCCAGCCAGCTAAGGCAAGATCGGTCGGTGATCCAGCCAGCTAAGGCAAGATCGGTCGGTGATCCAGCCAGCTAAGGCAAGATCGGAAGGTTATCCTGCCAGCTAAGGCAAGATCGGTCGGTGATTCAACCAGTTAAGGCAACGTCGGTTGGTGATCCAGCCAGCTAAGGCAAGATCGGTCGGTGATCCAGCCAGCCAAGGCGATTTTATAATAAATGCTCGAATTGCGCACCATTTACGGCCTGACAATGAGCTAATCGATCGTAAAAGTTGGATACGGCATTCCTGATGAATTCGGGATCAATGAGTGCAGCTTCATCAATTATCCTTAGACGAAGTTCCTCTAGATTTCTTGGCTTTGTTGCATACACTCTGCTTTTAAGGTGACCCCACAAAAAGTAGTTAAGCGGTGTTAAATCAGGAGAACGAGGTGGCCACTCAATCTCTCCTCTTCTTCCAATCCATCGATTGGGAAATTCCGCGTTTAAGAAATTTCGCACATTTCTACCATAATGCGGTGCAGCACCGTCTGGCTGAAACTATGTATGAGCAAAGATATCATCACCTACAATCCGTCTGATTGCTGGAAGTATTTCATTCTTCAGCATATCTTCATACTTTGCAGCATCCAAATTTCCATCAATGAAAAATGGACCAATCAAAGTATTATTCAATACACCCGCCCAGACGTTCAACTTTTGAGGGTATTGTGTTCGAGCTTCAAGCATCCAGTGAGGATTGCTGTCAGACCAGTATCTGCAGTTATGTCTATTGACGGGACCATTCAATTCAAATGTTGCTTCATCCGAGAAAACTACATTGAAAAGAAAGTTAGGGTCATCGTCAATTATTCTCATCATGAGCTCACAAAATTCCATACGACGATCAAAATCATCTTCGTTCAACTCTTGTACCAAATGAATTTTGTACGGATGAAACTTGATTTTTTTCAAAATTCTTTGCACAGCCATGTGACTAATGTCATGTTGCTGACTTACTTTGCGAGTGCTGCGATGGACATTTTCAACAAACGGTTGTGCAACATCCAGTTGTTTTTCTTCACTAGTCGCTGATACTGGTCGTCCTGGAATTTGGCGATTTTTAACGCTACCGGTTTCATGAAAGCGTCTGATCGTTCGCTCTACAGTGGATTTCGAAATGGCTGTGTTTTCATCGCGAAGAGTTTCGTTAAAAACCTGTCTAACTTCATTGTAAGATCTTTGACGATCACCCCATCCCCGCATCATGAGAAGAGATATTCTCTCTCGTTCTGAAAGATAAGCCATCGCATAGGTGAAAAAGAACGATTGCGTCGGCGGTGTTTATCTTCGGATCTTTCGGTCCGTTGTTGATCTTTTTCGCGGGCAATTACGAAGCTGTGTTTCGCTGTTTGACCCCGGATAAATCTTTACCGGAGTAGCAGTCTTCAAAGAAGGTAAAGACAAGAGCGACTCGCTACCGTTTTCATCTTTCACACAGCTTCGTAATTGCCCGCGAAAAAGATCAACAACGGACCGAAAGATCCGAAGATAAACACCGCCGACGCAATCGTTCTTTTTCACCTATACGATGGCTTATCTTTCAGAACGAGAGAGAATATCTCTTCTCATGATGCGGGGATGGGGTGATCGTCAAAGATCTTACAATGAAGTTAGACAGGTTTTTAACGAAACTTTCGCGATGAAAACACAGCCATTTCGAAATCCACTGTAGAGCGAACGATCAGACGCTTTCATGAAACCGGTAGCGTGAAAATTCGCCAAATTCCAGGACGACCAGTATCAGCGACTAATGAAGAAAAACAACTGGATGTTGCACAATCGTTTGTTGAAAATGTCCATCGCAGCACTCGCAAAGTAAGTCAGCAACATGACATTAGTCACATGGCTGTGCAAAGAATTTTGAAAAAAATCAAGTTTCATCCGTACAAAATTCATTTGGTACAAGAGTTGAACGAAGATGATTTTGATCGTCGTATGGAATTTTGTGAGCTCATGATGAGAATAATTGACGATGACCTAACTTTCTTTTCAATGTAGTTTTCTCGCATGAAGCAACATTTGAATTGAATTGTCCCGTCAATAGACATAACTGCAGATACTGGTCTGACAGCAATCCTCACTGGATGCTTGAAGCTCGAACACAATACCCTCAAAAGTTGAACGTCTGGGCGGGTGTATTGAATAATACTTTGATTGGTCCATTTTTCATTGATGGAAATTTGAATGCTGCAAAGTATGAAGATATGCTGAGGAATGAAATACTTCCAGAAATCAGACGGATTGTAGGTGATGATATCTTTGCTCATACATGGTTTCAGCAAGACGGTGCTGCACCGCATTATGGTAGAAATGTGCGAAATTTCTTAAACGCGGAATTTCCCAATCGATGGATTGGAAGAAGAGGAGAGATTGAGTGGCCACCTCGTTCTCCTGATTTAACACCGCTTGACTACTTTTTGTGGGGTCACCTTAAAAGCAGAGTGTATGCAACAAAGCCAAGAAATCTAGAGGAACTTCGTCTAAGGATAATTGATGAAGCTGCACTCATTGATCCCGAATTCATCACAAATGCCGTATCCAACTTTTACGATCGATTAGCTCATTGTCAGACCGTAAATGGTGCGCAATTCGAGCATTTATTATAAAATCGCCTTGGCTGGCTGGATCACCGACCGATCTTGCCTTAGCTGGCTGGATCACCGACCGGTCTTGCCTTAGCTGGCTGGATCACCTTCCGATCTTGGCTTAGCTGGCTGGATCACCGACCAATTTTGCCTTGACTGGCTGGATCACCTTCCGATCTTGCCTTAGCTGGATGGATCACCGACCG
Source organism: Leptothorax acervorum (assembly GCA_035220615.1). Taxonomy (NCBI): domain Eukaryota; kingdom Metazoa; phylum Arthropoda; class Insecta; order Hymenoptera; family Formicidae; genus Leptothorax; species Leptothorax acervorum. Next base: position 914,924 of record JASTWQ010000039.1, on the reverse strand, counting down.
ATCTTGCCTTAGCTGGCTGGATCACCGACCAATCTTGCCTTAGCTGGCTGGATCACCGACCGATCTTGCCTTAACTGGTTGAATCACCGACCGATCTTGCCTTAGCTGGCTGGATCACCTTCCGATCTTGCCTTAGCTGGCTGAATCACCAACCGATCTTGCCTTAGCTGGCTGGGTCACCGACCGCTGTTTGGAGTCCCTAAACCTCGAAATAACGCTAACGCCCGGCGATACTTAAATTTTAGCGGCGCATATCTCGAATAGTTCTTGGCCAAATGGACTTTACTTATACTGTTTTGTAAAGTTCTCGACGTCGGCTACAAGAATTTACAATAAAAAATAAGGGTACCCATTTAAAAAACTCAATGTAACTCTGATGTGACTTTCCAAAGATTTTTCAAGGTCAAACCAATATCACCTCATGATGGGTAACTTGGTATCCTACAACTTTTGTATAAAACATTTCTTCCGAAAACATCAACTTTCCGAGATAATCCAGGGTCCCGACCTTTTTTTACACCCTGTATATCTGTTGATGGGGTTTAAAGGGTAGTGCATGCGAACCACACAGAACTCGGCAAGAGAGTACTGCATAGCCACTCCTACCCAATTCCGACTCTCACCTCCAAGTTGGTAAACCTCGGGAACCCGAGCAACCCGGCGGAAGACCGGGTAGCCAACCTCGGTGGGAAGCCGGGTCGGGGCTGACGAGAGCGGGAGAAATGGCCCTCCGAAAAGGGGGTTGGCCGTGAGGTTAACAACCTAACGCCGGAAAAAATATGACTGTTATGAACACGCAAAATATGCCTCGGAACGGATATGGATTAAATCGGCAACGACCTAGGCGACGTCTAAAGGATAATGATTTGCATATTGGCTACTGGAACGTTCGGACCTTGTTACAACCCGGAAAAATGGCTGAAGTAGCCGCGGAAATAACGAGATATGGACTGAGCATAGTTGCATTGCAGGAGATTAGATGGAAGGGACAAGGAGAGCTAAGGAAAAGGGCATACTCTATATACTACAGCGGAGGTGAAAAACCGGGACTCAGAGGTACAGGTTTTTATGTCGAAAAAGGATTAAGGAGGAACATCCTGCTGTTTGAGCCGATTAACGATAGGATCTGTAGACTGAGACTGAGGGGCAGATTTCAGAACATAACCATATTATCAGTATATGCACCTACGGAGGACAGTGAAGAGGAGGACAAGGATAAATTTTATGACGACTTAATCGGGGTATGCAGTAGAATCAGCAGACACGACATAATACTGATCTTGGGGGATTACAATGCCAAGATCGGAAAAGAGCCCTCTATCAACGGGGTGGCGGGCAGACACTCGCTGCACGATCTCACCAGTGGAAATGGAGCGAGGGTCTGTGATTTTGCTGCTTGCCAGAATATGTGGATCAGTAGTGTCTCTTTTCATCACAAAGATATCCACAAACAAACCTGGAAGATACCAGGAGAAAGAGGAGCCAACCAAATTGACCATGCTCTTGTAGATAGAAGGCATGCGACCTCAGTATTGGATGTCAGAAGCTGCCGCGAAGCCAATTGTGATTCAGATCACTTTCTGGTTAAATTGAAACTAAGGCAAAGGCTATCGACGCTAGGTGGAAGAAACAACTTTAGGCGAACAAAATGGGATATTGAAAGGCTCTCTCGGTCTGAAGAAATAAGAACCAGCTTTCAGACAGCAGTATCCGAGAAACTGCAACAAGGATATTATGTCAACGAAGAACGAGAATCACCGGACACCCAGTGGATGAGAATACAGGCAGCGGTTAAGGATGCGGCAACCGAATCCATTAAAATGAGAAACGACAAAGGAGATAATGAGTGGTATGACGACGAGTGCAGAGAGCTTAACCTACGAAAAACTGAAGCAAGAAACAAGTTATTAGCTAGGAATACGCGGAGTAACCTGCAGCGGTATAAAGAACTGAGAACAACGGCAAAAAAGGAGATCAGGAGAAAGAAAAGAGTGTACCTGAAGGCGAAAATCGCTGAAATCGAAACAGCCCACACGCAGAATGCGGCAAAGAAGTTTTACAGGGAACTTAAAACGCACAGCGCCTCATTTCAACCCAGATTAAATTTGTGTCTGGATATAAATGGAAATATCCTGGTGGAGGAGAAAGAAATACTAGAGCGATGGAAAGAACATTTCCAATCAACGCTTAACATATACTCGGATTTGGAAGAAGAGGACAACGGAATACTACTACCAGAGGATGAAATGGAAGTGCCAGCCCCAAACATGGAGGAAATAGTGGATATTATTAAAAAAATGAAAAACGGTAAAGCGGGTGGTGAGGATAACATCACTGCAGAGCTCGTCAAGTTTGGAGGTGTGGAACTACATTCAAAGATCCATCAACTTATATCCCTGGTGTGGAGTTCAGAATGCATGCCAGATGACTGGCAGACTTGTATCCTCTTCCCAATTCATAAGAAAGGTGACAAAAAGAATTGTCAAAACTACCGCGGGATATCACTCCTGAGCGTGGTGTATAAGATCTTTTTCAGTGCGTTGTACAGGAGAATAGAGCCCATAGCTGAGGAAATCATTGGCGAATGTCAATGCGGATTTCGCAGAAATAGATCAACGGTGGACCATTGCTTTGCCCTGAGTCAGATCTTCGAGAAGTTTCACGAATTTTCGCGCGACTTGCACTGCTTGTTTGTAGACTTCCGACAGGCGTTCGACAGCGTTAACAGGTCGAAGATGGCGTCCACGCTGATAGAACTAGGTATTCCACCAAAACTAGTCAGATTAATAGCAATGACACTGAGAAACACGAGGGCAAAGGTACTCATTCAGGGAAGGCTTACTGATCCTTTTGAGATCGTCTCGGGAGTTAAGCAGGGTGATGCGTTGTCGACGCTGGTGTTCAACCTAATGCTGCACTCAGTGTTGAAGGAAGTAGATCCGGGAGCAACTATTGCAACAAAGTCAGTGCAGATCTGTGCGTACGCGGACGACGTAGCGATTGTCGCCAGGAATGTAAAGGAGCTGAAGGACGTTTTTCTGAGAATGGTGAGGCTGGCAGACAAGATAGGCCTAAAGGTGAACGAAGACAAAACGAAATACTTAGCGAGAACAAGGGCAGGGAATTTGAAAGACCTAATAATAGAAGACTACCACTTTGAAGCGGTAGCTCAGTTCACATATCTCGGGATGGTCTTCTCATCCACAGCAGACACTACAGTTGCAGTGCAGGATAGGATTAAGGCGGCGTCGAGGTGCTATTATGCATATGAAAAGCTCTTGAAATCCAAACTACTCACCAGACCGGTAAAGTTCAAAATCTATAAGACACTGATAAGACCAGTCCTGACTTATGGTTGTGAAACTTGGACCTTGAAGGCGAACGAATGCCACCGTCTGGCTACCTTTGAAAGAAAAATTTTAAGAAGGATATATGGGCCAGTTAGAAACGATGATGGGTCCTTTAGGGTCAGACACAATATCGAGCTGGAAACCCTGATGAAAGGCGAAACAGTAGTCCGCTACATCAAATCACAAAGATTAAGATGGTTGGGACACTTGGTCCGAATGTCAGGAGATAGAGGAGTCAAGAGAGTTTTTCAACACATGATGTACGGTCCTAGAAGAAGAGGAAGACCCAGGGGAAGATGGATGGACTCTGTGGTCGAGGACCTGAGAAAGATGAATGTCACTAACTGGAAAAGAATTGCGGAAGACCGGGAGAGATGGCGAGGAATAGTTGCGCAGGCTTTGGTCCACAATGGACTGTGACGCCGAGGAAGAAGAAGATATATCTGTTGATATGGAAGAATACTATATAAATACTCCAAGAAGTTCTCAAGAATTCCAATTATGGTGCATGTAACTCCCTGAATCATTCTTATAGTATTCTTCTATGAATTCCTAAAGAATTACAATTAAAGAAAGGAGGAAACTTGAAGAATACTTTGCGAATTCACTGTGCTATCTGGGAACCTATGAAGGACAACCTAGAAGCCTCTTTTTAGTTCTCTTAACGTTGACTTTTAGACAACTTTTACTTTTAATTAAAGTAATTTAAATCGACCGTGACTGGCAATATATAACATCTTTCCGATATGAACATTGAAAAACTGTGAGCCAACTTGGTTTGTCGGATTCACACAGCACATTTTCGGATCAATCGTCAAGACATTATTAATTTCGACCATGGGTTTTGGTCAGTTGATGTAATTTCTAAATTAAATAGTTTAAATTTTTATTGCGAAAAAATATTTTCGCAATAAAAATTTAAACTATTTAATAATTTAGTCAGTTGATGTAATTTCTAAATTACATAGTTTAAATTTTTATTGCAAAAAAATATTTTTGCAATAAAAATTTAAACTATTTAATTTAGAAATTACATCAACTGACCAAAACCCATGGTCGAAATTAATAATGTCTTGACGATTGATCCGAAAATGTGCTGTGTGAATCCGACAAACCAAGTTGGCTCACAGTTTTTTAATGTTCATATTGGAAAGATGTTATATATTGCCAGTCACGGTCGATTTAAATTACTTTAATTGTTATTCTTCACTGGCAAAAGAAATTTATTATTCTGTTCACTTTTAAGTTGGACATTGGACATCTTTTACTTGCATTAAAAGGTCGCGTTTTGGATATCTTGAAAGACATTTTATCTTTTAAAAGTTATCTTAAAGTGCGTTTTAAGAGGACTTTTTGCTTACTGGGTGCATAAGGGCTCAGACACAATGCGAGGAATAAGGAACAAGGAATAGATATTAATAGTCGCATCCTTTTTCAATGCACGTATATTGAAAAAGGAATGCGACTATGAATTCTATTCCTTGTTCCTTATGTCTGAGCCCTTAGATATCTCACGAGATCTCCTGAAGGATATGTATTTTTATTAGCAAAAATATATAATAAGGCTCTGAACAGAAAAAACAAGGTAAATAATGGGCTATGAGAGCCAACGCAGGATCTAATATGCGAAAATTATAATTAACCAATTCTTAGTCAATACATTAAAATATTAACAAATTAAAAATATCAAACGTTTCTGCCCTGAATTGGGCCCTCTTCAGTGATAGTAGTCAAAGACATATACGATGTATAAGAAATTAAGTTATTACGCACGCAAACGGTGATATCGCAACGAGCTGACACAAAAAACGTAAGCGCAGATAAAAATTCGCATTCTTGAGAACATCGAGCGCGCATCTCGAATCCGCGATGTTATGAAGCGTATGTCCGGACCGCATCCGTGCAGCGAAAGACAGCGAGAGTCAATCTCGTCTTCCATAGCAGAGGGAGACGAAAGGTGGCAAACTGTGGCCCGGCAGAACTGCAGAATGCAGTAACTGTTAAGCACTATATAATAGATAGAAAAATAGTTGACTTACTGCATGCTACACGAACAGCGATCAAGACGTATCAGATGGTATTCATAGCCATTCTCCATCAGGAGAGAGCGGTCTGTAGTCGTCGGAGTCAGAACTATTAATGCGAGTTCGAAGGACGCACGCCGTGAACTCCGAGACACGCAAGCATATATTGATTACAAACAAACAAGCATACAGGCGAAATTACAAACAGCCGCGCAAGAGAAAAACAAATTTGTTTAAACAGTAGAACGATGTTTTATTTTATTTAATAGCGGAATGTAAGATTCGCCTAAAAAGGCAGTGTCCGTCTGTAAGTTGATGCCATTATGTTGCAAGCCAATGCAACATTTCAGAGACCAAGCGTCTGGCATAGAACGGTTCTTTGTCGAGAATTGCAGCATTCCCAAAATCAAACTTGTGGTTGTGATCCACGCAATGCATTTGTACCACCGAATGTCCCCCAGGATTTACACGTTTATGTTCTCTGATACGAGTTCCTAAAAGTCTACCAGTCTGTCCAGTATAGGAAGCGTCGCAATCAGAGCAATTAATGCGATACACAACATTGCTCTGAGAAGCATTATCGACAATGTCTTTATGTACTTTAATGAGACCATTAAGTCGGTTAAAACCGTATAAACTCAATTTTCTGTCTACAATGCTAGCGAGATGGGTAAACTTTTCTGAAATATTTTTTACATACGGGACAGACAGGTAAGACTTGTTTGTTAATTCTTCATCGTCGGAAGACCCCGATGAAGATCCTTTGAAAAGAGATTTAAGTTTTTCCAAAAGAATCGCAAAAACAAAGTTCAGCGGGTAACCATTTTCGAGCAAGAGCGCAACAGCCAGAGACAGATTTTTTTGGTGGAATATAGGATGGGATAGTCTAAAAGCTCTGTCAATTAGTCCCAAGACTACTCCTCTTTTTTGGCTATTGGGATGACTGGAAAAGAAGCTGAGGTATCGTCCAGAGAAAGTTGGTTTGTGATACCAATCGAATATCAGTTTTTCGTTGGCAACTATTATTGTGGTGTCCAAAAAATTGAGAGTGTTATTATCGCTGATTTCTATCGTGAATTGTAGCCTGTTATGGATGGAATTAAAAATATTAAGAGTGTCTTGTATGAACTCAACAGGCGCTGCAGAAGCAACGTCGTCGACATAACGATAATAAAAAGGCGGGATATATTTGAGTCGTTTTAAAGCTTTGTTTTCAAGGTCTCGCATAACAATCTCTGCCGCATCAGGGGACAGAGGGGAACCCATAGGGCTACCATGTGTCTGTCTATAGATGATATTATTAAAGGTGAAATAAGTAGAGTCAAGAACGAATTTAAGAGCGGTTAAGAATTCATCTCGCGGTAATTTAGTGTTCGAGGATATGAGATTCCATTGTCTACAAATGCTATCAATAACTAGTTCAGTCGGGACATTCGTGAAAAGTGAAATAACATCTAAAGAAAATAGAACAAATCCGGAGGGAAATTCTTTGTTGTTCAATTTTTCTACAAGAGTAAAACTGTCTTTAATGCTAGATTCACTTATAGGCAGACTCTTATGTAAAATCTTTTTTTTTTTATTATCGTTATGTCGACGACGTTGCTTCTGCAGCGCCTGTTGAGTTCATACAAGACACTCTTAATATTTTTAATTCCATCCATAACAGGCTACAATTCACGATAGAAATCAGCGATAATAACACTCTCAATTTTTTGGACACCACAATAATAGTTGCCAACGAAAAACTGATATTCGATTGGTATCACAAACCAACTTTCTCTGGACGATACCTCAGCTTCTTTTCCAGTCATCCCAATAGCCAAAAAAGAGGAGTAGTCTTGGGACTAATTGACAGAGCTTTTAGACTATCCCATCCTATATTCCACCAAAAAAATCTGTCTCTGGCTGTTGCGCTCTTGCTCGAAAATGGTTACCCGCTGAACTTTGTTTTTGCGATTCTTTTGGAAAAACTTAAATCTCTTTTCAAAGGATCTTCATCGGGGTCTTCCGACGATGAAGAATTAACAAACAAGTCTTACCTGTCTGTCCCGTATGTAAAAAATATTTCAGAAAAGTTTACCCATCTCGCTAGCATTGTAGACAGAAAATTGAGTTTATACGGTTTTAACCGACTTAATGGTCTCATTAAAGTACATAAAGACATTGTCGATAATGCTTCTCAGAGCAATGTTGTGTATCGCATTAATTGCTCTGATTGCGACGCTTCCTATACTGGACAGACTGGTAGACTTTTAGGAACTCGTATCAGAGAACATAAACGTGTAAATCCTGGGGGACATTCGGTGGTACAAATGCATTGCGTGGATCACAACCACAAGTTTGATTTTGGGAATGCTGCAATTCTCGACAAAGAACCGTTCTATGCCAGACGCTTGGTCTCTGAAATGTTGCATTGGCTTGCAACATAATGGCATCAACTTACAGACGGACACTGCCTTTTTAGGCGAATCTTACATTCCGCTATTAAATAAAATAAAACATCGTTCTACTGTTTAAACAAATTTGTTTTTCTCTTGCGCGGCTGTTTGTAATTTCGCCTGTATGCTTGTTTGTTTGTAATCAATATATGCTTGCGTGTCTCGGAGTTCACGGCGTGCGTCCTTCGAACTCGCATTAATAGTTCTGACTCCGACGACTACAGACCGCTCTCTCCTGATGGAGAATGGCTATGAATACCATCTGATACGTCTTGATCGCTGTTCGTGTAGCATGCAGTAAGTCAACTATTTTTCTATCTATTATATAGTGCTTAACAGTTACTGCATTCTGCAGTTCTGCCGGGCCACAGTTTGCCACCTTTCGTCTCCCTCTGCTATGGAAGACGAGATTGACTCTCGCTGTCTTTCGCTGCACGGATGCGGTCCGGACATACGCTTCATAACATCGCGGATTCGAGATGCGCGCTCGATGTTCTCAAGAATGCGAATTTTTATCTGCGCTTACGTTTTTTGTGTCAGCTCGTTGCGATATCACCGTTTGCGTGCGTAATAACTTAATTTCTTATACATCGTATATGTCTTTGACTACTATCACTGAAGAGGGCCCAATTCAGGGCAGAAACGTTTGATATTTTTAATTTGTTAATATTTTAATGTATTGACTAAGAATTGGTTAATTATAATTTTCGCATATTAGATCCTGCGTTGGCTCTCATAGCCCATTATTTACCTTGTTTTTTCTGTTCAGAGCCTTATTATATATTTTTGTTTATTTTCACGCTGGCTGAAAACATGCGTGCTAATCAAGTTAACGGTCAACCTTTTTGTAAATTTATTTTGCGTAGCTTCGGGTACTCTGCAATGTCGGCACTAAACACATGGATGAGCCTCAATAAAAGAATTATCAGGATATCCGCGCAACTGATTTTTCTCAAAAATTGTAAACGTTATAACATCCTTCCGCAGCACTTAAACCACCTTTTTTCGAACGATACTGTTTTGAGCCACCAACGCTCCTCCGTTAAACACAATCGCAACAAGAGTCTGTTTCTAAAGAGAACATTAAATTTGGAAATTATGGACGCACACTATAGTTTGCGAGAATTGCGGCATTCTTTGATTCGCGGGACGCGTGAAATCATGAATTTATTACCACTCAATATTTGGGAAAAGTATCACCTTACACAGGAGAGAGTCCTCGCTTCTTTTTCGTTCCGCGAAAATCGTAGGCTGTTCTGGAAGTTCGAGCGGTTACGCTCTAAAAAATTTCGTGATTCATTGCGTGATATCGGGCGTATTAATTACTTTTGGACTGAGAGTGTCAATAGCCAAGGTAATGTCCGCGCGGGACTTCGGTCGGGTACACACATAAATCGTTCAAAGACTACCTTGAAATATTCTTTCAATTCAATCACACATACTGGGACTGACAGGACTGGGGAGGTTTCTTTGGATCCCATGTCCTTCTTGGAAAACATCTCCTTGTCTCCCTTACGTATACATGAAAGATGGTTTGTGAATTTAACTAACATCTCTATCCCTCGCGTCGTTCAGGGCTTGCTACAACTCGGGGACGGTTTTAGCCTTCCTTTCTTTGACAATAAGAACAAAATATGTTTTGAGTTTATTAAGAGAGTGGAGGGCAGTATCTATAGATTACCGGTCAATGAAAAGGCGGGTCTGAGGAGTTACACTTCCGCGATCGTTAACAAACTATTTGATTCCACCCCTCCTCTAGATTCCATTGGACTAGAGTTAAAATCGGCACTGAATGAAACTAATAACTTTGTTCGTTACCACCCTGAGATCATTTTCACAAGGGCAGACAAAGGCAATACCACAGTAGCTATGTTAAAATCTGATTATATGTATAAAATGAATGCTTTATTAGGAGACGATACCACTTACTCCATTATTGACAAAAATCCTACTAGTAAAATCATTTCAACGCTTGTCTCCCACCTTACACGTTGGAAAAATAAAAAGTACATCACAAATCAGGAGTATCGTTCACTATATGTCAGTGATGGCATATTGCCTAGGGCATATGGCTTACCTAAGATCCACAAACCAAACTGCCCACTCAGAATCATTGTGTCCTCCATTAACACCCCTCTGTACGATCTAGCTTCGTTCTTACAAAAGATTTTACATAAGAGTCTGCCTATAAGTGAATCTAGCATTAAAGACAGTTTTACTCTTGTAGAAAAATTGAACAACAAAGAATTTCCCTCCGGATTTGTTCTATTTTCTTTAGATGTTATTTCACTTTTCACGAATGTCCCGACTGAACTAGTTATTGATAGCATTTGTAGACAATGGAATCTCATATCCTCGAACACTAAATTACCGCGAGATGAATTCTTAACCGCTCTTAAATTCGTTCTTGACTCTACTTATTTCACCTTTAATAATATCATCTATAGACAGACACATGGTAGCCCTATGGGTTCCCCTCTGTCCCCTGATGCGGCAGAGATTGTTATGCGAGACCTTGAAAACAAAGCTTTAAAACGACTCAAATATATCCCGCCTTTTATTATCGTTATGTCGACGACGTTGCTTCTGCAGCGCCTGTTGAGTTCATACAAGACACTCTTAATATTTTTAATTCCATCCATAACAGGCTACAATTCACGATAGAAATCAGCGATAATAACACTCTCAATTTTTTGGACACCACAATAATAGTTGCCAACGAAAAACTGATATTCGATTGGTATCACAAACCAACTTTCTCTGGACGATACCTCAGCTTCTTTTCCAGTCATCCCAATAGCCAAAAAAGAGGAGTAGTCTTGGGACTAATTGACAGAGCTTTTAGACTATCCCATCCTATATTCCACCAAAAAAATCTGTCTCTGGCTGTTGCGCTCTTGCTCGAAAATGGTTACCCGCTGAACTTTGTTTTTGCGATTCTTTTGGAAAAACTTAAATCTCTTTTCAAAGGATCTTCATCGGGGTCTTCCGACGATGAAGAATTAACAAACAAGTCTTACCTGTCTGTCCCGTATGTAAAAAATATTTCAGAAAAGTTTACCCATCTCGCTAGCATTGTAGACAGAAAATTGAGTTTATACGGTTTTAACCGACTTAATGGTCTCATTAAAGTACATAAAGACATTGTCGATAATGCTTCTCAGAGCAATGTTGTGTATCGCATTAATTGCTCTGATTGCGACGCTTCCTATACTGGACAGACTGGTAGACTTTTAGGAACTCGTATCAGAGAACATAAACGTGTAAATCCTGGGGGACATTCGGTGGTACAAATGCATTGCGTGGATCACAACCACAAGTTTGATTTTGGGAATGCTGCAATTCTCGACAAAGAACCGTTCTATGCCAGACGCTTGGTCTCTGAAATGTTGCATTGGCTTGCAACATAATGGCATCAACTTACAGACGGACACTGCCTTTTTAGGCGAATCTTACATTCCGCTATTAAATAAAATAAAACATCGTTCTACTGTTTAAACAAATTTGTTTTTCTCTTGCGCGGCTGTTTGTAATTTCGCCTGTATGCTTGTTTGTTTGTAATCAATATATGCTTGCGTGTCTCGGAGTTCACGGCGTGCGTCCTTCGAACTCGCATTAATAGTTCTGACTCCGACGACTACAGACCGCTCTCTCCTGATGGAGAATGGCTATGAATACCATCTGATACGTCTTGATCGCTGTTCGTGTAGCATGCAGTAAGTCAACTATTTTTCTATCTATTATATAGTGCTTAACAGTTACTGCATTCTGCAGTTCTGCCGGGCCACAGTTTGCCACCTTTCGTCTCCCTCTGCTATGGAAGACGAGATTGACTCTCGCTGTCTTTCGCTGCACGGATGCGGTCCGGACATACGCTTCATAACATCGCGGATTCGAGATGCGCGCTCGATGTTCTCAAGAATGCGAATTTTTATCTGCGCTTACGTTTTTTGTGTCAGCTCGTTGCGATATCACCGTTTGCGTGCGTAATAACTTAATTTCTTATACATCGTATATGTCTTTGACTACTATCACTGAAGAGGGCCCAATTCAGGGCAGAAACGTTTGATATTTTTAATTTGTTAATATTTTAATGTATTGACTAAGAATTGGTTAATTATAATTTTCGCATATTAGATCCTGCGTTGGCTCTCATAGCCCATTATTTACCTTATTTTTATTAGGATATCATATTTGCATAAGATATCTTAAGACTAAAAGATATCCTAAAACTAAAAGATATAGCATTATATCTCTCGCGGGTCATTATGCTACAAATATTATTATCCAATTAACTTTATAATTATAAATTCTATAATTGAAAAATGTAAAATACTATTTTTTGGAGAGTATTCCCAGTGAGTAATATGTTATCAAAAATATCTCTAAAAGATATCTGATTTCTGAACCTGATAACTTAGACACTTCTAAATGATTACAAAGATATCAGAATGTTATCGAATGCGCCGTTTTTTGAGAGCCGAAAGATATCACAAAAATGATGTCTAAAAGATTTCTTAAATCGGAAATCATTAACCCTTACAGAAAGAAACTACAGCCAGTAAATATTATACAGTTGTGTAGTTATTACAGAACCCCTTGTAGTTATCACAGAAAGGATCACAATAATCTGTAGTTATTACACGCAGTAGTTACTATAGTGAGTGAAATCCCTGTAATACGGAATACACGTCTAGCCCATGAAGTGTGTAATCTACTACACATGTAATCCACTACATGTGTAGTATACTACACATATAATGTACGACCTATATTTTTATATGCTTATAGTGAAAAATACGGCCGCTGTGAATTTTTGAAAATAGCCTAAGAGTATCGATCATAAAAATTTTATTGCAATTTTCACGATGAGCATATAAAAATACAGGCCGTTGGATTCGTCTTTTCAAGCCCTATCAATTGGTGTTATTTTTGTAGATGGTTTCTATTTAAAAAATATGACGTCCCTTTCCCCCCTCGAAATCCAGTACGGAAGAGTACGGTTCTATCACACGGAAAATTATCTTGAAGTAGAGCCATTAAAAAACCTTTTTTGATCTTTCATCTAGCTTTAATAGATTCCGAGATATCGGGATATCGGTCTGGACAGATTGGTCGAACAGTATATGAATACGTAGGCTATTTTCAAAAATTTACAGAGACCGTTATTTTTACGATAAGCATATAAAAATATAGGTCGTTGCATTTGTCTTTTCAAGTCCTATCGATTGGTGTTATTTTTGTAGTTTTTATTTGAAAAAATTGACCTTTCTTTTCCCCCTCGAAATCCAGTACGGAAGAGTACGGTTCTATTGCACGGAAAATCAACTAGAAGTAAAGCCATTGAAAGACCTTTTTTAATCTTTCGTCTAGCTTTAATAGTTTCCGAGATATTAGCCTGGACAGATTAAATCAAACACCCTGTATATACAGGGTAATTTATAAGTACATGTAAATACTTTGTCGGTGTAATGTAGAGGTAAAAATAAGACTAAAATGTTCTATACAATTTTTTCTGAAATTTTTTTATTTCAGAGCTATGCAGCAAAGAAGGGATAAAAAACTCAACACAAACTAAAAGGTATTTCTCCCAGAGTTTACAAATTAGTTTAATTTTCATAATACGTGTTTAAAGTGATTTCTCTGAACTCTAAGACAGAGACGTGCTCGTCGCCTTAGTGATCTTTGAATGTCACAGAACCCATTCAACTCATTCCGAACAGTTTCACAGCCATGTTCAATTCGAGATCACTAAGGCGACGAGTACGTCTCTGTCTTAGAGTTCAGGAAAATCACTTTGAACACGTATTATGAAAATTGTACTAATTTGTGAACTCTGGGAAATGACTTTTAGTTTGTGTTAAGTTTGTTATTCCTTATTCGCTGCATAGATCTGAAATAAAGCAATTTCAGAAAAAGTTGTATAGAACATTTTAGTCTTATTTTTACCTCTACATTACACCCACAAAGTATTTACATGTACTTATAAATCCCTGTATATTGTATATACAGAAAATTTGAAATATCTTAGGAAATTCTTAAAAAGAGCTTTGTTATAATGTTTTGAAAACGTCTCAACAAGGGCTACAAGAATATGCAATAAAAAATAGGGGGTTTCATTAAAAAAATTTAGTGATCTTGACCTTGGAGACGCCACCTATGGTCAAACTGATAAGGTCAGTAAATAGATATTTTTAAGCCCTACAACTCTTGTCGAAAACATTTTTTTCTGTCTTGCATATTTTCGGAATTATTTAAGGGTCTCCACCTTTTTCGAACACTCTGTATATACAGGGTGTTTTAGGACCTCTGCAACAAACACTGAGAAACGATAGGTCTCGCAGAAAGGATCATTTTTTGTCAAGCAACCCATGTTCTCCGACGCGTCGTTTAGGAGCTACGCGACCGCGCAAACAGGTCTTAGGTGACATATGTGTCTTACAATTATAAAATAAATTAATCATTTATCAAACAGAATAATACATTTCTTTCGCCAGTACTGGATAACAATTAAAGTAATTTAAATCGACCGTGACTGGAAATATACAGGGTGTTTGATTCAATCTGTCAAGGCCGATATCTCGGAAACTATGAAAGCTAGACGGAAGATCAAAAAGGCTTCTTAAATGGCTTTACTTCTAGATGATTTCCCGCGTAATAGAACCGTATTCTTTCGTACTGGATTTCAAGAGGAAAAGGGGGGTCAATTTTTTCAAATAAAAACACCATACAAAAAAAATACCATTCGATAGGCCTTGAAAAGACGAATCCAACGACCTATATTTTTATATGTTTATCGTGAAAATTACGGCCGTTGAGAATTTGCGTGGGCTACCTTCAAAAATTCGCAGCGGCCGTAATTTTCAAGCCCTATCGATTGGTATTATTTTTGTATGAGGTTTCCATTTGAGAAAATTGTCCCCCTTTTCCCCCTCGAAATCCAGTACGGAAGAGTACGGCTCTATTACGTGGGAAATCATCTAGAAGTGAAGCCATTTAAAAAGAATTTTTGATCTTCTGTCTAGCTTTCATAGTTTCCGAGATATCGGCTTTGACAGATTGGTAGAACAGTATGGATGTGGGCTACCTTCGAAAATTCGCAGCGGCCGTAATTTTCACGATAAGCATATAAAAATATAGGTCGTTGGATTCGTCTTTTTAAGCCCTATCGATTGGTATTATTTTTGTATGGGGTTTCCATTATGAAAATTGACCTCCCGTTTCCCCCTCAAAATCCAGTACATAAGGGTACGGTTCTATTACACGGGAAATCATCTAGGAGTGAAACCATTTAAAAAGCCTTTTTGATCTTCCGTCTAGCTTTCACAGTTTCCGAGAGATCGGCCTTGACAGATTGAATCGAACACCCTGTATAACGTCTTTCCGATATGAACATTGAAAAACTGTGAGCCAACTTGGTTTGTCGAATTTACACAGCACTTTTTCGGATCAATTGTCGAGACATTATTAATTTCGACCATGGGTTTTGGTTAGTTGATGTAATTTCTAAATTAAATAGTTTCAATTTTTATTGCGAAAAATATTACCTCAGCCAGGGTCTGAACCTGGAACCTCCCGTATACCGTGCGGGTGTCGTGCCAATTCGACCACTGAGGCTGTGGTAATATTTATCGCAATAACCGCACGGCATACGGGAGGTTTCAGGCTCAAACCCTGGCTGAGGTAATATTTTTCGCAATAAAAATTAAAACTATTTAATTTAGAAATTACGTCAACTGACCAAAACCATCCCATCGACCCATGGTCGAAATTAATAATGTCTCGACGATTGATCTAAAAAAGTGCTGTGTGAATCCGACAAACCAAATTGGCTCACAGTTTTTCAATGTTCATATCGGAAAGACGTTATATATTGCCAATCACGGTCGATTTAAATTACTTTAATAATCATTTATTGTTTCAAGTACACTTGTAGGCAGTTCGCAGAAGATGTTCAAAGTGTCTATCCTAAATCTGATTACATTCTATGCTACAGAATGCAATACCAATGCCACAACAAAGATAGCAGCAAGAGGTCAACTGCAGCGCAGAATGTAATCAGGTTCAAGGTAGACACTTTAAACACCTTCCGTAAACTCTCTGCAAGTGCACTTAAAAAATAAATGATAAATTTATCTTATAGCCAGGGAGGTAGCAACAGATTTTTTGCGTTAATATCTATAAAGCTAGATTTTTTTCCCGTGATAGTTTAGACAGTATCAATGATGAAAGTGCAAGTCTACCAAATTTTTAGTGTTGCAAAAATGAGTAAAAAATCATCGGATGACACAGAATTTGATACATTGGAGGAGTTTGTATGCCGGATGTATGGCCAAAAAAAAACTAATAAAATAAATGAAGTAAGGGCATTAATGTTTTTAAAAGTTTACAAAAACAAGGATGAAAAATTATTTTTCGAAAACGTTAAGTGTTGATTCCTCTTCTTTGCCGCCTTGTTAATCAGAGCTTCGGGAACATCTCCTCAGATCAGCTTACATTTCACAAATCTGGATCAATGCTTATTTGAAGAACCCGACAACTTTATCCCCTCTTGATTGCGGTTGGAAACTTGAAACGAATAAATGTTTTCAATTGGTTTAGTGGAGATCAAGTACCGCAATCTATTGATGATGTAGCACTTGAAGAACATTGCAGCGTTGACTCAGGTAACAAAAAATATTTCGCATTCAATGTAATGAGCTCGCGCATGGTGAAAATAGGTTTGATTTATTATTATTTCTTGCAGACACTGAAGACACAGAAGAACTACAAGAATCTCCAACGTGTAGTACCGCATATTCTGACAGTCCAATTAATCTTTTGGAAGAAAATGATGGTGTTTCGTACGAAAGAGATTCCGAGGACGAAATCAACGACGAGAGTGAATATGGAGATTCAGATATGAGTAGCGAAGAATTCGACAGTTAATTTGATTATAAAAATACTATATCACTGAAAATAAGCTTGCTTTTTTTATCTCTCACATTTCTATCCACAACGTTTCTATACCATCTGAAATTTTTATACATGCTTTTTACTATTGAAAATTGAATAAAAAGAAGGAATTGAAATGATGGGAAAATTGTAAAATTTTTATGCACTCGGGAAAGAAATTCAGAACGTTACAAATCGTTTAACTTTTTTATGCCTGTAATTTCAGCAACGTCCACCAAAAATTTAGCCACCTTTCAGTTGAGGTAGAATGTGATTTTTAATCGAAATAGTGCATAAACTGTTTGTAGACAAAAAATCAGATTTGTAGATTAATATTCCGCGGCGGAAAATGCAAAACTTCTCCGCGAACTGCAATGGCCCGGAGCGCAGCGGCCGCGGTCACGCGCTTGCATTCCATTGCGTCTACCGAGGCTTTAGCAACATGAGACGATCGGTAGACTGTATTTTTTGGATGTCTTATTCAATAAACTATGCCAGAAAAAAAATTCAGCCTTGTAGATATAAGTCAAAAATGTTTGTTTGTTCCACACTTTGCGTGGGTGGTAGACCTGACATGGCAAGGCTTCAGACGCGGTAGAATATTATTTTCCGGTATGTTTTTATGTCATCTATGAGTATGTAAAATTTCAATCTTGTAGATATAATACATTTATGCAACTTTTTGCAACATGTTGTACAATTTTTTACTCATTTTTGCAACACTTATAGATTGGTAGAATTGCACCTTCATCATAGATACTATCTAAACTTTCTTGGGAAAAAAATCTAGCTTTATAGAAATGATTTCACGAAAACTGTCGCTACCTCCCTGGCTATTAGCAACATGAGACTATCGGTAGACTGTATTTTTTGGATGTCTTATTCAATAAACTATTCCAGAAAAAAATTTTAGCTAGATATAAGTCAAAAATGTTTGTTTTTTCCACACTTTGCGTGGGTGGTAGACCTGACATGGCAACGCTTCCGACGCGGTAGAATATTAATTTCCGGTATGTTTTTATGTCATCTGTAAGTATGTAAAATTTCAATCTTGTAGATATAATACATTTATGCAACTTTTTGCAACATGTTGTTTAATTTTTTACTCATTTTTGCAACACTAAAAGTTTGGTAGACTTGCACTTTCATTATTGATACTGTCTAAACTATCATGGGAAAAAAATCTAGCTTTATAGATATTAACGCAAAAAATCTGTCGCTATCTCCCTGGCTATTATAATAAAACCGTACGTCACCAAACGCTCGTCCGGCTGGTTGGGTACTTTGAGGTGCGGTGCGTTCGGCGAGCCGAGCGACACGAACGATACTTATACGGTCGTGCGACCGCGTTTCTTGGTTTTTCGTACGTTCCGTACGAATTGTTGTAAAGTTTATGAAACACACGGACGATAGAAACACGTTCGAGATTCTTCTTTCGAAGTCGACTCGTCGCTTCTGGGACATGTGTACCAAGACACGGTATGCGTCGGTGGGGACGCTCGTTCTCCGCAATAACGCGACCCTTCGCTTATATTCAGTCAATTGCACCATCAGTTAAGGATGTGTTTGGGCTGCACAATACCAGCAAAAAGTGATTAAAATTTAAAAACTGCAGATTTCTTATATATTTATATCGTCTAAAATATAAAATAAATAAATTTAAATTACATAAGAAGTTCAACTATCGTAAAATAACATGATTCTTAACGTCTTCAAGAAAGGGAATATTTATAATTAATATTTTTCGCAATAAGCGACAAAAAATTTTGGTCTTGAAAACGCCCTGAAACCAACTGCAAAAAACAACAAAACGAATAAATTATAAAACAA
The DNA here is from genome assembly GCA_035220615.1 of Leptothorax acervorum. Classification (NCBI taxonomy): domain Eukaryota; kingdom Metazoa; phylum Arthropoda; class Insecta; order Hymenoptera; family Formicidae; genus Leptothorax; species Leptothorax acervorum. Next base: position 896,348 of record JASTWQ010000039.1, on the reverse strand, counting down.
TTTTCGGTTACTATAGGTATATATCGAATAATTTAAATATACATTTATTATAAATGTAATAAGTTTTAAATTAATAATTTTAAAACAAAATATAAACCATTTAATGTCAGCTTTAAAAAACAACATCGCATGATTTTCTATGTTGGCATTACTGCCTGTCAAATTTCGAGCACAAAAAGTATAAATAGTGCTTTGAATCTCGTAAATCTTTTAAAATGTCGAAAAATGATAAATATCTTTGGAAAGGGAAATAGGTATCGGAAATTATGTACAACAAGAAGCGAGTAAAACAAAGCAAAAACTGTTTGCATCGCCAAAAATCAAGAAGTGCCGACGTCCATAATCGTTATTCAATATAGTAAATAAATGCAGCATACTGACTCATATTTTGCTACAGTTTTAGGTAAATAACTTATAGGGTCACTATTTCCAATGTCTGTTAACTTCTAACGACGATTCACTTTTCAGAATAGTCAATAGAAATTGGTTGTTTTGAAAGTTAACCAATTAGTTAACTGTCGGTTGGAGAGGTTACTAATCGATGATTAACTTGGTCAAAACAGCTAATTTCTATTGACTATTCTGAAAAGTTAACCGTCGGTTAGAAGTTAACAGACGTTGGAAATAGTGACCCTTTAATAAATGAGTAAGTGGATCCAAATGAATTTTTGCACGAATATTTAATTATTTATTAGTTTTATTAGCATATGTAAAAAATTTAATTTAATTTGTAATGATACTTCCTCATCAAATTATAAGAATAAGAAGAAAATTCATACGTCAACAAATTTTTGATTAAAATATCGCAGAAACTAAAGCCGTAGGTACTCAGATGTAATAATAGAACAATCTATGAAATTGTTAGATTTTTGGTAATGCTTTGAGATGTGACACATACAACCTTAAATTGTATTTTACACCGAAGGCGAAAGCAGCACGCCACGCGCGGACTTTGTCGTTCGTCGCCCGTACAGACCCTCTATACAGAGTCTGGCCATAAACGATTTTGTCAAAATCCTGCGAGAGAGAAGGATATACATTATCTCTATAATATCTCTATAATATCGCTATTATTCGCTATCTACCTATTGCTGCAATACTTATAACACTTTTACATCTGCCAAATGTGCTTGAGCGTATTAGATGAGGCTAAGTTAAAGAGAAAATGTATATCCGTCTCTCTCGCAAAATTTTGACAAAATCGCTTATGGCCAGACTCTGTATAGACTAGAGAGGGACTCTAGTCGCCCGGCGACGCCGGAGGTATCGGCGGCGAAAGCAACACGCAGTGTGCGGACTTTGACGTTCGGTGTCGAAAAATTGATCTGCTCATACGCATGTGGCGCGCATTTAGTGTTGGCCGAACAATCTTCTTTCGTTCTTAGACGAACGTGACCGGATGTATCGTCTTGTTTGCCGAACGTCAACTCTACGGAAACGAGTGACGGAAGGAAATTTTCGCGATTTCTCTTAATTCCCGCTTACTTGTATTGTATGCCATAGCAAAGTTTTCAACGGCGGTGCTCTTTAAACGCGCACCGGTGTGATTTTATTCCTCGACGTTTCAGCATCGCAACGTTATTCCAGCGTCAGGACTATGGAAGAATGAGAACAAATATATGATATGATCTTTATGCGGGGTCTACACTATTTTAACGAGAATGATCGCTGACGATACGACAATACTTAATAAGGAATACTGAATGATATTCAAAGAATTAATGTAAATTCCAATTTAGCTGAATTATTTTTGCCTTAAACAACTCTTTATTATAATTATGTTTAATGATTTGTAAACTATCTATAAGTACACATTAAAAAAAGAAAGCAAGTTATTTTTTTAAAAGTAATTGTGTTGAGCTGAGTATAAAAACCGAAAAAAATTATATAGGAATTAATTTACAGGAGATACGAAGGGTTCTATAATTCACCCTTGAATCTAGATTTGCGCCTTTAGAGGTTGATTAGAGCAAAATCCTGAAATATGTTTTTGAGCATTTGTATGGGTGACCTTCGTAAGCAAGAACCAAGTCGATATCTCATCGGGCCTAAGAGATATTGACAAATCCGTAAAAATACATTTTAACCCTTTTCACACCCTTAAGGGCCGAATTTTTAAAAATCCCTTCTTAGTGGGTGCTTACGTCATGAGAGGAATACACCCTTCGAATTTCATGTTTCTAGGTTCAGGGGTTTGGGTTGGGCGTTGATGAGTAAGTCAGTCAGTCAGGACATTTGTATTTATACATATAGATTGCATATCGATAAAATATAGCTGTAGAATAGCTACAATACGCGTATAAAAATTCCCCGTTCTCATTGATGTTTCGTTTAACATTTTATTTCGGACACCTGTATACCGCGATATTACCTTCACAGTCGGATATCGCGAGAGTGTCATTCAGGTAATCCATCTGCAAGATAAAAATACAAACAATTGCATATAATACTTAATATAGTGCAAAATATTACGAGATAAGACTTATAAGAATGTCCACAATCTTAAAGAAAGCCTTACCAACATTCGGAAGGTAATAATAAGATTTGATTTCAAAATTTAAATGTAAATAAAAATTTAATTTTTAAACTGTATTTTTTATTTTAAACATAGACGTTTAACGAATTTTTTTTCAAGGTAAATGATATGATATTTTCGGCAAATCTTACGCGTGTGATACTCACGCTGGCGATCTCTTCAGAAAACCCTGAAAGTAAAGTAGCAATAGGCTTTGGCGGATCCGTAGGGCTCGAAATTCTGACAGTGCCGTCTTTGGAACTCGTTATCAGGCATCCGTGCGTCAGACGCACACCCGTTATACCTCTCGTATGCTCGGTGGAATAAGATTTCACTAGCTCAAAATCGTTCTTTAAATCTAGCATGTGCAACTTCGCCTTGTTGTCCCCGACGCAAACCCAATCACGTCGCATACTTATGCATGTGGGAAACGCATCAGGGGAACCTGGAATCTGAAAGGTATACTTGCGACATTGTGTAATAGCGGCGTCTCTTTTCTCGATGTTAAAAATACGAGATGGCATTACTCTGATAGACTTCATGATCCGTCCGGCTCTCTGATCCCAAACGGACACCGTGTTCTCCTCTTCGTCGACGGATAAGATATATTCCGTGTTCATGGCCAGCTTTCGCACTGCCTTATGCAACAGCTGGATCGGCTTATTGCTTGTTCTCGGGTCGAACACGTATATATCGCTGTATGAGCCGGTCGCAAAGAGGTTCCGCTCTGGACACGATGCTATGCAGTACAAAGAATCTCGTCTTTCGTTGTTCCAATCTCTGTGCAGATAGTCCCGCATTTCTTGAATTTTATTTTTTTATTAATTGTGCAACAAATTGTTCTATACTTGTGCTGTTTTGTGGCTAAAACCTCATTTCATGATCTTAGCGCATATTTTAAATAATAATATAAAAAACAAAATTTTTGTTATCCCCGCGCTTGTGGAATTTTGAGTTTTTTTTATGCCGTATTGGATTGCAATTGTGTTAATTTTTGCCGTAAATACGAAAACAATATTTTGAACCGTATTCAAGAAAATTAAATAATACAAAATTTTGTCAACACTGCACTATTTCCCGATTAAGTACATTTCTTGTAGTAAAAAGATACTAACTTGTGCCGTGTGGTGACGTTAAAAAAACATATCAATATATCTTTCATTTAGTAGAAAAGAATTAAAAAAAAACCTAACAGCAATAAATAAATATTGTTATAACGCATTTATTGTATTTCTACAAGTTGTACAATATTGTGCTGATAACATAGAACACACAAAAAGCAAGCTAAATCTCAGGGGGTTGATAAAAAAATCAATCATTAAGAAGTGGGCAAAACAATTGGCATTTTTCAATTTTTGAAAGTTTTGGGTTCTGCTCGACAAACACAATTTTTTCGGACCAAAGAATCTCGAATGAAATTATTGGTCTGGATTTTACAAACAGCCAGTGTCAGGATCTTAGGTTGTTGTTGTGTTTTAGGAATAGAAAAATTCAAAATCCCATACTATCCGAACCGTGGCAGATAATCACGTTTTGTAAATTATGTTGAGTTGTATGTACTAAACGAAACAGCGACAATCGAAATAAGTACGGAAGAACAAGGGGGTTGAAAAAAATCTAACAAAAGAGGTTGAGGTTGAAAAAAATTTTTTTGGCAGCACAACTTTTTATGATTTAAAAATGTCAAATTTGTATGTTTACTTTTCGATTTTTTTCTAGTAAATGGATAGATATATCGAAATTTTTCCAACGACAAAACATGGCACAAGTTAGCATCTTTTTACTAAAAGAAATTGAGTTTATCGGGAAATAGTGCGGAGCTAACAAAACTTTATATCTTTTAATTTTCTTGAATAGGGGAGACCGGGGCTAACTCGACACCGGGGCAAACTTGACACTAGGCTTTTTGCCAATTTAAATCTATCGTAGAAACTTGCCTTTCCTACGGTAAATGCGTCTTTATATGCCAGCGTTGTCAACGGAATTTGGTGACATTCTGAGTTATGATGTAACTTCTAGTGCGACATAAGCGTTTTCGGCTGTTTGTAAAAATTAATTTTTCTGATCTCTTGAAAATTTCTACTCTTTCATCGAGCTTTACTCTTACGAATCTACCATTAAGTGATTTTGATGGAAAATTCGATGCTCTATACGAATCCGATAATCGTTTTTGCATATTTTCAAAATTTTTATGTTTTTGGAGTGACAAAAGTGAAAAACGACATTCGGGGCAAAGTCGACACCACGCCACCGGGGAAAAGTCGACACTAATCTATTTCGATAAGCCCCCGTCTACAATAGGTGCTAAGCCCTGAGAAATTGACCAATCACAGTCGATTATTCTCCTCAAATTCGACTATGATTGATCAATTTATTAAGGCTTAGGGCTTAAACACCTATTGTAGACGGGGACAAAAGCGTTGTAAATAAGTCATTTGCTTTTGACTTGCAGCAAAATGGTTCGTACATACAATAGAAAAAGACCAGTGATAGATAAGTATATGATAAAAGAAGCTGTACTTGCCGTAAAAGGAAAAATTGAAGATCAAACATGCTGCAGAAATATTCGGGGTGTCAAAACAAATTGTCGTTTATTTTCGACAAATTTGTACGCATAGTCGATCGCGAGTTTACCGGCATTAAGCGAAGTCTACAATGAGAATTTAAGGCGTAAAATTTAAGCTTTAAGCCTTAAACCGTAAGAAATTGACAATCTTCTCATATTCGACTGTGATTTGTCAATTTCTTACGGCTTAAGGCTTAAAACTTAAATTTTACGCCTTAAATTCTCATTGTAGACTCCTCTTTAATTGTTTTTTAGACATAAGTTCAGAAGAAGATAATTGAAAGTTTAACAATTTTTTTCTCATTATTTCCAATAATTTTGCTTTATTCCAAATTTTTGTACTTTTTAAGTACACGATAAACAACGTATTTCATTTTTAGACAATAAAAAAATAAGTTTTAGATCAAATTGTGTTGATTAGACAAAGTGTCGAGTTTGCCCCGGCATTTTTTGATTTGAAAATTTGTCTTTGCGTCACTTTTCCTCTCCTGGGGGCAAAACAAAACGACAGAAAAACTTCCTTAAGGAGGTTTGCTTATTACTTTTGAGTCAAAAATGCGATTGGAATAAATGTTATTACAGCGATCCCAAATTATATGCAATATTAGTATAATGAATTGTGGATGCTACTTATGTGCTATATTCTTCGTAAATTATTAGTGTATAGAATATTTACAAACATATGCCGGGGTATGAGAGCGTCAACGACTCGGGAATCGCTTATTATCCAACATTCTAGGTTAAGATCTAAACTTTGTGACAATATAGCCTTCAATCCACACGATAAAGTACGATTTTTAAAGTCTTTACACAATCCTTGATGTTTCATCTATTAAATGCTAGTTTTTCAAAGTCCTAAGGTGGCTATAAGTGTGGTACTAAACCAGTGATAATCTACCTCGGAGCGACTTTCTCCATAAGGGTAGACTAAAAGTGGTCAACTTCTGAATAACATTACAAAAGAACTATATGGTCAATGTTGCTCAAGTTTTGGGATTATTTGTGTAAAGTATTTATGTAAATCATATAAAAAAATTAAGGCTCTAAGTTGGCTTTCAAGTATAGAAAGCTTATTGTCACAAAGTGACAGGTCCTAAACTATAATGTTGACCAAATAAGCGATTCCCGAGTCGTTGACGCTCTCATACCCCGGCATATGCTTGTTAATATTCTATACACTAATAATTTACTAAGAATATAGCACATAAGTAGCAACCACAATTCGTTATACTAATATTGCATATAATTAGGGATCGCTGTAATAACATTTATTTCAATCGCATTTTTGACTCACAAGTAATAGGCGAACCTCCTTAAACAATTTTGTACCTAAAGGAACACTCTTTAAATGTGTACCATTGAATTTGCTTGAAAACTTTAATTAGTTGTTGAAAATTGCCTTTGAAAAAATCATATCGAGTTAGGGCAGCCCCGGTCTCCCCTACAGTTTAAAATATTGCTTTCGTATTTGCGGAAAAATTTAGCACTAATGTAGTCCAATACAGTACTGTTAAAAGATAGCTCAAGATTTAACAAGTGCGGGCTATCTACACAGCGATCATGCTCCATGAATATTTGACATAGTAGATGAAAAAAATAGTACGCATAAAATGGTAATATGCAGTAAATTCGATTTAATGAGTAAACTTTAGAATTGTGTTTCCGAATCATCTGTCTCGACAAGCGAGATACGGAACGCGCTATTTGCAATCGAATAATTTGCAGGGAAACAATTATTTCTTTCACAAAGAGGAATGATCTTTCTCGCTCAGTTTGCTCATCGCGAAACGGCCGAAAGAAACAGTTTTGATATCATGTACGTACGTATCGTAAGTTCCCTGATAGACGAGACCGGTGTTTGTGAGCACCCACGACTTGACCGTATTATTGAGCAAGCAACCGTAAATCGTGTGGTCTATCGCCGTCAGACAGTCAGTCGGATCCCACGGAAAAACTTCTTTGGCATAGCTGACTTCGTCATCATTCCTGACTTCGTGTGAGGGTAGTTTCTCACGAAAAGAAAGTGTACAACAGCAAAGTAGGGTGCGATCCATCACACTAACTATATAAGTGATGCCATTCTGAAAACGACAATCATCATCATATTAGGTAGGTACATCTTTTTTCCACAAGGAGAGATTTCCACATGACATAATAAACTACCTACCATGTGCCTCAGTAATACAGGAGCTTTGTGGTCAATACTTCGTGTATTAGGACCCATTAATCTTCGATAACGTCCATTAATGATCTTAATTGTCACGTTTTGCATTGAATTTTGCTGTTGCCACAGCATTGTTTGTTTTTCGAATGCAACGCATGACGACATCCAAAACAGTGTGTCGGGCCTCGCTGTAATGACACACGTGACTTTCTATATCAAAGTAATATGATAAAAGCTTATTCTTACTATTATATTGAGTACAAAAATGCATATACATACAACTTGAATTAGATAAGTACAAATAAACTACGAGCACATTCTAGATTGAGAGATCTATTCAAGTTCTTACTTTATGCATATCAGGTTATTGCAATAAACGAAGCTGCTCATGCAAGCTTGTCCCACGCGATTTTTTGTCAATAAGATGTGTATACAACAATATTAAGTGGAAAGGACTGTCTGATATACAATCAATATAGAATAAATAAGCCATTACAGTCCGAGCTTAGATCTTATTAGCTAATTAATATATCTGTATGTATAAACATATTTTTCCTCTCCAATTGTTTATACATACAGATATAATAATTAGCTACTAAGATCTAAGCTCGGACTGTAATGGCTTATTTATTCTATATTGATATGTATATAACATTTCATAGAACACGCTTATTTTTTTAGACAAACAAAAATAAAATACTACGAAATAAAATCTAACACGATGTAAGCAACGACTTGCATATGCATGCGCAAGTTACAGAGCTGATGTAAAATGACGTAGAATGTGTTTTATTTATTAACAAAAAGAGTCAATCGTGGCGTAAGGTGCTATCAATTTGAGCTAACCGGGACATAAGAGCGGATGGCTAGCATCCGGCCATATGCGGTTAATTCGTGCTTTCCACAGTATGTCATCGTTCAAATTCAGGTAGAACTGTTTGCAGACTAGGCTCAAACCTTGTACTAGCGTCGATGCATCTAGGAAGGAGCATATATGTAGAAATATCTGAAATGCAGCAAAATGAACAAATTAAACGCACAACGAAACAGACGATCCGACGAGGAGATGGAGACAGAATGAGAGAGAGAGAGTTGACTGTCGCTGTTCAACACACTTTACTCCTGCGACTATTGACGAACGAAATAACAGCAAAAATTAAAAAAAAAAAGAATTTTGCGCGCATGTACGTGATACACGGAAATCGACTTTTTTTCTGTACAAACCTCCACCGGGAGATCCGGCAGTGACAGATGTGCGTCTTCCTCGCCGTCGTGCGTGCAGCTTGCATTCTCGTCATCCATTTCTTCTCGCACCGTGCGAATCTGTATATTTTCATTCGATCTGCTGGAGATTGAAGTGGTGGTACACAACGAAGGCGACTGAGAGGGTGGTGTAAACACGGAAGAACCGCCATGCGTCCGGTGCATCATGGCTCATGCATCCACGTGCATCGTACATACATGAGCGACGCGATGCCACCTATACAGGGTGTCGCGAAAAATAAGTCTATGGGCGGAATTCATAGATGTTTCTTGAGTTTCAAGACGGACTTAAGCTCGTTCTCAAGATCACGATTGTTTCATAGACATTGCTTAAGACCGAATTAAAAGCTGGAACTTGAGACCATGCTTAGACAAGCAAATATCGTTTCATAATCAAATCTTAAGTGCGACTTGACATTATTAGATGCACAGTTATTGCTTAAGCCGTATCTTAAGCCAATCTTATTCAAGTCCAGTAAATTGTTGACTTAAGACGATTTTGAAACGAAAAGTTTGTTTTCTATTGCTGCATTGGTTGTGCACATACGAAATTCTCACGGTTTATTTATGTACAATTTTTGAACTAATGCAGTCAGCGATAGGAAACAAACCTAAAAACTGTTGTTGTGACATATTACGGATTTGTATCACATTTGACAGGTGATATGTAGAATTAATTTATAACAAATTTTTGACATTATTTTGTTAATAATATATACAAAAGTGCTTATTAAAAGACCTGAAAATTACTCGAAAAGTTGTCAGTTATATAACGTTTAGGTCTAATTTATATATATATATATATACATATATATATACACACAAGATACTACTAATTATTTATTATTATATACTTTAGATAAAGGCATCATGGGATTGAACATATTGGGCGCATTTGATATTAATTTATTTGATATTCTGAATCCTCTTCGGATAAAGAAAACGATAATATTGGCACAATACATGAAAAACGATATGTACAAGATGCAATTAATCCATTTACAGTACTTTTTCAATTGTTGTACGTCCCTCTGTAATGTAAAACATTACCTATTACAAAAAATTCACTAGCTGTAATATAAAAATAAAATAAAATATATAAAATAAATTTAATACCTTAGTATATACTAATCAAAGAAGAGTTGTTATATTCTTCTGTAATAATCGACCAAGCCTCTGATTTCTCTATTCTCTATCAGCGTGGAGGAATTTGTACCTTTTGCTTCAACAACAAGTTTATACTTTTTCAATATCTCCAAGAATACTTGCTTTTCCGAATCGGAATATACACTTCTCCTAGGCGTTGTCATTCTAAAAAAATTATATTTTTTAAATAGAAACAACAAAATAATATGAATATGAAGGATTTTCACACAAATAGATAAGATTATGTGTTTTTTCGTTTATAAATTTACATAAACATCGAGTAAAAGTAACATTATATCATTGTAATAATTTTTCACTTAACAATGTCATGTTATGTATAACGTGTTATATTTATGCATTGTTGAGAATGTTAAGTTGGAAATAATAAAATAGATGCAATTTTTACTGTTACATGATGTTTATTGGAATTCTACTTTTACTCAATTAGATATATTATTACGATTAACTTTATCTATATATATTATCACTCCATGGCAGGCAGGTATTACGAAATTATTCAGCTTTTCGATCAAAATATTCCAAATTTTCATTAATATTTCACTTTCTGCTTTTATACATAACCTTGCGTTGTGAAGAGAAAAGAAAAGTTCCACTGTAGCATTATCTACATACTTGTAGACCTTCAATATTATTGGTTAAGCTGGTAAGAATCCCGAACATTTCCGAAGCTGAGAGCTCAAGCATGAACTTTGTTAAGGCGGTCTTAAGCTCAAACTCAAGTTTTCAAGACACATCTGTGCATGTAGGACGATCTTAAGACGATCTTGGGTCTTAAGTCAATCTTGGCTAAGATTGTGCTTAAGACAGGTTTCAAGAAACGTCTATGAATTCCGCCCTATGGGCGGAATTCATAGATGTTTCTTGAGTTTCAAGACGGACTTAAGCTCGTTCTCAAGATCGCGATTGTTTCATAGACATTGCTTAAGACCGAATTAAAAGCTGGAACTTGAGACCATGCTTAGACAAGCAAATGTCGTTTCATAATCAAATCTTAAGTGCGACTTGACATTATTAGATGCACAGTTATTGCTTAAGCCGTATCTTAAGCCAATCTTAGTCAAGTCCAGTAAATTGTTGACTTAAGGGGATCCTGCAGTCGTCTGTAGAACTCTGTTTTACTCATTTTTTTTTGGGTGGAAGTAATCTTGGAATTGGCTTTACGGAATTGCAAATCTCTTTTACACAATTAAAAGTAGGATAAAAATAAAGCTCGCGCTGGTCGAATATATATCAAAAACGAAAAAAATTAAAAATCTTACTTTTTTTCGGCACGTAGAGCTGTCACCTAACCACAATATTCGATGAATACAAAAATTGTACAGTTAATTCATGCAAAATGAGACCAGCGCGAGGTAGGGACAACATGTAGGCACAATATCATGCAAGTAGAACTAAGATTGAAAGCCTAGAAAAAAAGATTTTTCCCACTGAAATTTTATAAATGCAGAGGCGCACATGCATGCATGGCGATGCAATCTGACAAGGACAGATGTATCTGTTAGACAAGGACAGGTATAGATCGGTAAAACACGATTGCTCACTTAAAAATTATGAGAAAGCAATGTGCAAGTTTCTACTTGCTCACTTAAAAACTATGTGAAAGCAATGTGCAAGTTTCTACTTGCTCACTTAAAAACTATGAGGAAGCAATGTGCAAGTTTCTACTTGCACACTTAAAAGCCATGAAGAAGCAATGTGCAAGTTACTACTTGCACACTTAAAAGCTATGAGCAAGCAAATGTGCAAGCTCTATAAAGCTGAGTCTAATCAACCAAATCTTAAAGAATTATATATGAAATAGGGGTAGAAAAGACTGAAGAATATAATAGAATTTGTTTTACTTTTTAATTATTGTCATTAATAAGTTTTATTTACATAAATACGGACTAAAGATTTTATGTTTAGTATTAATTAAATATCTAGCCCGGGCTTCGCCCGGGGGTCGTTTTTCTTCAAACGACTTCATTTGTGTTTCAATATCCATATTGTGGACAAACATAAGGAGTGTGTCGAGTGATTGATTTAAAGGCGGTAGTTTAACTTTTCCGTTTAAACAACACATTCCAGGTGCTTAAGTTTTAAACTTTTTGGCTTGACAATGATCACATATTGCATCCATTTTCCCAATTATTACTCTCGGAAGAAATTGATATTCGTAATTTGGATCATAACTAAATGCCACTAATTTCAAATCGGACCGCATAAATGTTTTCCTTAATTGAACATGTCGTAACCGGTCTTTTTCTACTCGAGTTTCACGCTATTGAGACATTTCTGCTTTTCCGATATTTCACTTACCGATCAGCGACTTCATCCCTTGGTTTTTGCCGAGCGTTTTTTCGAGAATTTCGAGATTGTTTGCTTGCATGTAACATAATTTGTTGTTTTCCGCAAATATCACATACTTACAATATTTTTTGTAAAACCTATTGCGAAAGTTCAATTTGAGATTGAAATTAAATTTAAATAAGAAATAGTATTCAACAAATACTGTAATAATCCCTTGGTTTTCCCGGGCAGTTTTTTCAGGAATTTCGAGATTGCTTGCTTGCGATGTACACAGAACTTCGATATTTCACTTAAAAAATGTCCGGGAAAACCAAGGGATAAAATCGGTAATCGGTAAGTAAAATATTGAGGTTCTGTGTACTACATCGCAAGCGAGCAATCTCGAAATTCCCGAAAAAACGCCCTGGAAAACCAAGGGATGAAGACGCTGATCGGTAAGTGAAATATCGAGGTTCCGTAGTAACCTATGTTTTGCGCAAGGATGTAAAGAGTAACTGTGCAAGAGTTTGTTCAGATCGGTTGAATAGTTTAGGAGTGTATAAAGAACAAACAGACTTAAAAAACACCCGGGAAAACAAAGGGATAAAATCGGTAATCGGTAAGTGAAATATCGAAGTTCTGTGCGTACATCGCGAGCGAACAATCTCGAAATTCCCGAAAAAACGCCCGGGAAAACCAAGGAATAAAGTAGCTGATCGGTAAGTGAATAATCGAGGTTCCGTAGTAGCCTATGTTTTGCGCAAGGATGTAAAGAGTAACTGTGCAAAAGTTCGTCCAGATCGGTCGAATAGTTTAAGAGTGTATAAATATAATTCTTTAAAATTTGATTGACATTTCAAATTTCGGAGAATTCGTACATACATAGAAGCTTTATGAAGCTGAGTCTAATCAACCAAATTTTAAAGAATTATATATGAAATAGAGGTAGAAAAGACTGAAGAATATAATATAATTAGAAAAATTGCCAATAATTAATACTAAATTGTCAAAAAACATCAATTTGTGAAAAATCTCAATTATTGAGACTTGAGATGTAGCCCTTAGAGGTTAAAATTTTAAAATATTTGCAATTTTTCTAATTCTATTATATTCTTCAGACTTTTCTACCCCTATTTCATATATAATTGGTTAAGATTTGGTTGATCAGTTCTGGAGTTATGGAAATTTCAGTAAATTTGGCACAGACATACATACATACACACATACCGACATTTTTTTAAATGGCGATTTTTCAACGTTTTAGAACATTCTGAACACATTGGCGTCAAAAACTAAAAAACAATTTTTCTTTGGTCTTTTCTACCCCTATTTCATATATTTTTCTTTAATATTTGGTTGATTAGACCTAGCTTTATATGCGATCAAAGGTCCATATACGAAGTTTATGAAAACAAAGCTTCCTCTATGAGGAAGCAATAATATAAGTTTATTACAGATAAAATAGTATATATATTTTTTCAGTAATATATTTCTCAATAGAATGACAATAATTCATAATCGACTATGGAATATTATTTTTAACTATAATTTATATAATAGATCTGTGAAACGGTCTTCTGAATTTTCTTCAATACGACGAACATTTCGGATTATGCGTCTTCCGGAATAGTTTGTAGATTTGAAAAAGCGAATATACTCGTCGAGGCTGGATTTTGGATCTCTGGCAGGGAAGATCGGGCAAGATCTATACGCTTCAATTTTAAACTTATCTTTTGGTATGGTCGCATAATCCGCGATTTATTTGCCGTTTTCATTACACCCTCCGATATCGTGTAGGATACGAATCTGTTTCTTGAGATCGTAATATGACTGATAGAAGTGGTCTGAAAGTAGAAAGAAATTAATATAAAAATGTTGTTCATGCCGACCAAAATTATTTATGTGTTTCAAAGAAAGGAAAGTTTTTTAATATCTTATTTTAATTTCTTACGATTGTTTAATTGTAAAAAATTAAACTCTTGGAAGATACAAATGATAAGAAACGGATTATTTCAAAATCTTTAATGTAGCAAATTTTGATTATATTAATATTTTTTTTAAGATTATACTAAGAATTATATTTCTTTATTTATACTATATCAAATTGAATAACTTAACAATATTGTCATTATCGTACCATATCCATGTAAAGTTGCCTGTCACCGTGGCTATAATCCTCATGATTTCCAAAGAAATATATCGTTCTTCGCGGGCATCTTTTCGGCTGTCGGATTTTTTCCACTTGAAATCTTTCCATGGCCAAAGAACGTGCGAGTTCTTCGTTCGAGGGCATAAATCCGATCTCGAAATTCTCGCTCTTCTCAGTAGAATCATCGTCATCTTCCTCGGAATCCGGATCTGTGCGGATGATCTTAACGTCGACTTCGCAGTGACCCACTGTCGAATTTTCCATAATAATAAATCTATCGCGACGTTCTTGTATCTCGAAACCGACGTTCAGCTGGCTGACCATGACCTTGATCATGTCAAGCCTCCATCTAGGAATCGATCTGTGCACCACCAGATTCTCGATACCCCTCGAATTGAATCTGATTTCGAAGGGCTCATCGCCCACGAACTTGTATCTCGTGGGTACAAAATCCTTAGCGTTCGAGCAACTATTATCTTTTGGGTCGGGACGTTTGATCCGTGAGTTCTGGAAGCCGCAGCTGAGACTGTCGTCTCCTTTAGGTCGACACTTGAGCTCGGTGGCAATCATAGCGCAAAAATTGTCGCTTTCCTCAACGATGTTGGCCAGGGACATGTTTACGAGAACGTCGTACGTGCATTCCGGACCGTACAATGCCCATTCGGACTGCCAACGATGGGCATCATTGTCAGTAATATTTGCAACTGTGAATTAAATAAAAAATAGTCAAGTAAAAGATATTGGTATGGATAAAAATAAATTACAAGATATAATTGTGAGATAAGTATGAAATACTCGTATATATAGATTGTTCAATTTAAAATATTATTTCACTATCTACGTCCTACGTTAATAATTCACCGATAAAACAATTTTTAAGAACGTACCTAGAAAAAATGGCAGAATTGTCGCCAACATAGCTGATATCTGCTCCTTAACTGATGCTTCTGTCTGTCATCTGCCTCCTCTTTATACGAAAGATAACTGATTCATATCCTTGAAAATAATTTCACGGCATACCATTTCCGCTCAGATTCTGCAGATATCTTCCGTATTGGTTGCGATAAGAGCATTGCGTTTGTACTTAGGACTGCTTTAATAATAGCACGCATCGCAAGTGCCAGCAAGGTTTTAATGTAATTGATAAATTTGTCCTGTTTTTATCTACGCTCGTTAACGACTGCTCATATGTATCTTTATATGTAAGTTAAAATAGAATATATTTTTGTAATTTTTCTTATAAAAGCCGTTAGAAATTATGTTACAATTAATTTGTAATTGCTATAATTAAATAAGTAGAATATTTATTAATATTTTCTAATAGCACATAATAATATAATTACGATCATAATTACATTATTTAAAAAATGCTTTTTTAAATTTTCTGTTAAGTATACATGATTGTTTGCAATATAGGAAGTATATACATATATAAAATCCAATATACATATAAGGGATTATTTTGTACACGTTTTCCTTATTGCTATAATATCCGTAATATTAAACTCGAGCACCGTTGATTTTGAGCTGCTTTGTATCTAAATCTTATAACGTCAATTTTGTATATGTTTTCTCTTCTAGACTACGATTTAAAACTCTATTCAGTCAACTCTATATAATCCGAAGTGTGATAGAAAATAGAGTAAATCAATGCGAATAAATTATAAAAAATAGAAAACAGCAATTAATGTGATAGCTTTATACCAGGGTGTTCCATGTTTATACAACTTTAGGGTCTTATAAGAAATTAAATTTGGAACAAAAAAGTTGCTATAAACATAGGTCCGGAAACGCTTCGTTAAAAAGCTAATAAACTTCGAAAAATCACGTTTTATGATAATTTTTAAAAAAACTTTATTTATTTGAAAAAAGTAACGAGAGAGATAAATCTGATAAGTAATTAAACTAAATTACACCAATTTTGCAAACTAAATTACACCAATTTTATTTAATTTTGATAACTGAAAATTTCGTTCAAAAGAAATTAAGGTCAAAACAATGAAGAAAACAGAAACTTGAAAAAACCACCTTTCTTTGTGTAAACACTACATTCGTATGTTTGTTTTAGCACGTAACAATTAGTAGCTATGTTATTTTTAAAAATTATCAAAAAAGACGTGGTTTTAAAAATTTTTATTAGCTACAACTTTTTAACGAAGCGTTTCCGGACTTATGCTTATATAAACTTTTTTGTTCCAAATTTAATTTCCTATAAGACCCTGAAGTTGTATATACCTGACCTGGAACACCCTGTATATTTTACAAGGAATTTTGAAATATTAAACAACCTGGTTTGCAAATGATATATATATATATTTATATGTATGTATAATATAAAAACATTCAGAATTGATTTAAAAAATTGTAACTTTTGTAATTAAAAGTCGAATCAGTTCGATATTAATTAAGAAGCAAATTTTGATAAAGTGTACAAAGATATAATCAATGTAAATTTAATATATCTATACTTTTATTTTTCACAATAATTCTTACAATATTATAGGTACAAGTAATAAAGCTTCATTCTCACACATCAAAATTCAACATTTCAATGTTATGACTTTTTCTTATTAATTATTATCAATATTAGTACGCGATATAATTTAATTTATAATTATCCCAGATGTCATTCACACGCAACATAATATTTCCAATATGTACAACATAAAAATGCAATATTGCACAATTCCATAACCACCTGAAATTTACATAATACAGAAGAAAAAATAAATCAAAATAAGTCACTTTGCGACAAGTGAATCTCTTAATTTCGCCTTTCACATCAAAAGTTCGTCTGTTCGTGCATCATGCATCGATAGAGTGAAACTATTTAGTTATCTTCCTCGGACGAATCGTCGATTAACCACCTGCCTATGAAGATACTAGCGGGCTCAGCTTCTTTCACAGCTGGCGGTTCGCTCTCCGCAGCTTGAATCGATTCGAGCCTAAGCCGTACGTTCTCGTAAAGGGTTGTTACCACTGCCTCAGTTATTTTGCTCGTTGTTATCACGTTTGATGTACCAGACACAAATTCTGTCGATGTTACGATGATGTGACCATCCGACAAGCTCTGCAGTAAGCAAAAAAGAGAATAGACTCGATTATCACAGCAATTATAAGCGCGTAATAATAACGTATTAAACATTACTGTATATTGTGCTTTAATTAAATTACATTTTAATATAAATTCATATTAAGTTGAAGTTTATTCGAAAAGTATTAAAGGGTTAATTAGTGCGTATTATACATTCGCCATGTTATGTCATCTGTCAGAATTAACGATTGTACAGTAATCTTTATGTTTTTTACAGAGAAATAATCAATTTACAAGTAATTAATGTAAAAATAAATGTACCTAAGCCGCAGAAATGTGCTTACAATATCAGATATAATGTCGCTCTCTTCCCTGAAGCTCTCGGCGCTGCCGAAGAAATATGGCACTTTATGCGCGCACATATGCAGATTCCGGATCTTCCGTATCTGCACCAACTTGCCGTCCTTCAGGCCGAAGACCGGCCTGAGCACGTAGCTGGGTTTCCCGTACAACGAACGTCCGCCGGTCTTCTTATCGATCTTGAAGGTCGTGTAACACTCGCCCTGAGTGAAGTTCTCCATCACGTCGAAGGTATTGTCGCTCCCGGCGCCATCGAAGATGGCACCTATGCTCAACTGGCCCACGATCATGCGGATCATGTCCAGCTCTCGCGGCTGAATATTCTCGTTCACCAGTAGACCATCCAACCCCCGCTTATTGAACTTGATCTCAAACTGATCCTCGTTGATCTCGTAAGCCGGCTGCCGGTTTACCGGGCCGAGTGGTACCACCGGTTCCGACGGGTCCAGACTATCCACGTGGAAGCTGTTCGCCTTGGAGTCCTCGAAGTGACAGCTCAACGTGTGACCGCTCTTCGGCTGGCAGATCAGTTTCGACACCAAGTTCAGCCGCACGCTACCATAGACACCTTCCTCTGGGATCGCCGTGCAGTTTACCTCGACTTGGAACGTGTATTCAGGTCCATATTCCCATGGCTTGTCCACGATGAGATGCGCGGCTGAAGAAAACAGGTCATTATGTCATTGCGCGCACTGAACAAGTTATGGCAGCTGATGATCAGGCGACATATTATTCCACTAGAACGACTGAATGGGCCGGTTAAGCTTGAATGAACCTAGATTAGGGTGGTTAGTTGATAGTGACGTCAAGCGGGCCGATGTCTACGGTTAAATATTTCAATTACCTAATGTTTTTCATGTTTCTGATGGACAATTCGGTTACGCAATCGGTCGTTCGATTCGCGACACGCCGACTCGGACGTGTAGGTATCTGGCTATCAGTACTTACAGTAGGACGCCCTTCAGCAAAACGAGAATCGATCACTAAGTATCGGAAATGACGAACGTGATTTGAGTCGAATCGTTATGCAAGTGTCACGATAATTCCGAATTCTCACCTAAAAAGAACGGTATCACTACCACGTTCATGGTGACACCGTGCAACGTTGATCTACTTTAATGGAGTTACTGATGTTCGGGCTGCTCTTATACGAGCGGCTAAACTGCACTACTGACCTCTTCTTACGATTAGCGAGCTCCAATTTATCCAAACCCGGTCTCTATTTGAACGGGAAAATAAAGCGTCTACGTAAGAATAACATCTTTAGGGATCAACGATGGCATAGCGTTTGTATAAGAAATAAATAACTATTAAATATGACTCTGCGGATTCGATTATATTATTTGTCGACGTAATTGGATAAACTCTATTTCCAAGCGCACATGTATATTTAAACATAAAAGATGTAGAAGAAAAAACATTTATGTAAGATAGGAATAATAAAGCTTAATGAAAAATAGGCGATCAAGAAAATTACTGTTTGATTAGATATTAATTGTTTAATTTAATTTTTCTTATAAATGCCTTGCTAACATCCTTAAACACTAACGTGATTTATCCATGAACCGTGTACGATGAAAAGTAATTAATATTATGTCCAATAAAACCATATCTAAAGGAAAAGATGTAAGATATCCAAGAGATTTCTTATCACAAATTGAATCTGTCTTTTCATATCGTAAATTAAGAATCAATCTCCACGTGATTTTGACAAAAAAGTACGCTTCTAATAAATATCACAAATATACACAAGGAGGAAACATTGCACACTAAGATCTTCTTGCTAAGATTTTCTCGCTAGATTTTAATCTGCCCTTCGCTGACACTGACAATAAGCAGTAATGAGTCTTAATCAAATAATCGAATAATCGGACCTAACTGACCTAGGAGAAACGGCACTCCAACGTAATTCATCACGACGATCATCACTGTCGGTGAACAACTCTGGCTTCTTTCCCGAAGAAACTGACTTTATATTATGTATGACGTTAGATATATAGGCATTATAATACAGGCAGGTGTTGAAATATATTCGTGACGCATTGGTACATAATGTATATAATATTGTGCATTTGTATCAGATGACATGATTCACAAGAAGCGACAGAATGATTAAATAAACCAATATCTTGTTTGTAGCCAATTTCTTCCGCTATCTTGTTGTTGAATAATTCGGCCACGTAGGTACTATCAATGGAGAGTTTAACGAACCGGTGCATCAAGAGTACTATATCTATCGCGCCGTACTGATAATGTACATATAATGTACAATGTACATACATTACATTATGTAAAAAAATAAAATCCTTTAGAATGTGTGTGTGTGGGTAAACAACAAAATTAAGCCAGTCAATTTACGGTTTTAAATCGAATTTGAATTCTACAGTTTTATTTATGTGCCATTCGATAGTAAATGGCACTGATATAAACATATCCATTTTGTGCTTCGTCAACCCCCTCGTTTTTGCAAAAATAAATAAAAACCATAAAAAATTGGCCCCTTTCGATCTTATACTCGAAACGCTGCGAAAACCGTTCGAGATACAGTAAAATTGCACATAAACAATTTTGTAGAGAATTAAATTTCCTATAAAAAAGTTTGGCAGGGCATTTCTCTAAAATTAATAGCTTAGGCGTGAGTGGTGCCCAAAGTCGCGCGATCGGAAAGTGACGTCTCGACGAATTCGCAAGTTGCTCCGGTCAGTTGTAAAATTCAATACCGATACTTTAGGATTGAATGAAAAATCTCCAAAAATTCAAGGCTCAACTAGATGAAATAGGGAAGCTATTTCTGGATTTAAACATTTTTTTATCAATAAATTCGAATTATGACAACTATGTAAAAAAAATTTTTTTTTGTTCGATAGCCTAACTTTGATCAGTCATATCTCGGGAAGTATTGACCGGAGAATAACCAAAAAAATTTCATTTTGTAGATAATTTTATTCTCTAAATATTTGATCCATTCATATTTTACCGTAAGTGCAACCGTTGGCCTGTCAACTTTGAATAAAGACAAAATTGTACCTTTGACAGTGATTTATGGGGTGAATAATTTGTTATTATTATTAACATTAGATATGCCTTGAAACGACTACGCAAGAGGTAGGTCTGACAAATATTTTTAATGTTTTATGATTTGTTTCATATTTTTAATTAATTGCAATTGTTATAAACAATTTTACCTATATTTTTATGATTGTTAAAAATGTTCTATATTTTTGCGAATTTAAATCTTATCAGCAAATAAATTGGAAAAATTTCTAATCGTCTAAATTTACATTTTTCTAGTTAATAAATGTTAAAATTGTTGTAAAATAAAGGTGTACAATTATGATGCATTCCTTCACAACAGCTGTAGGTATACTTGTCTGTCTTTCGTCTATCTGCTTGTTTTTTCTACAATTATCTTGTACAAAAATTTAAACATTTATTAACTAGAAAAATGTAAATTTGGACGGTTAGAAATTTTTCCAATTTATTTGCTTATAAGATTTGAATTCGCAAAAATATATAGAACATTTTTAACAACCATCAAAATATAGGTAAAATTGTTTATAACAATTGCGATAAATTAAAAATATAAAAAAATCATAAAACATTAAAAATATTTGTCAGACCTTCCTCTTGCGTAGTCGTTTCAAGGCATATCTAATGTTAATAATAATAACAAATTATTCACCTCGTAAATCTCTGTCAAAGGTACAATTTTGTCTTGATTCAAAGTTGACAGGCCAACGGTTGCACTTACGGCAAAGTATAAACGGATCGAATATTTAGAGAATAAAATTACCTACAAAATAAAATTTTTTTGGTGATCCTCCGGTCAATACTTTCCGAGATATAACTGATCAAAGTTAGGCTATCGAACAAAAAAAAACTTGTTTTTTACATAATTATCTATCATAATTTGAATTTATTGATAAAAAAATGTTTAAATTCAGAAATAGCTTCCCTATTTCATTTAGTTAAGCCTTGAATTTTTGGAGGTTTTTCATTCAATGCTAAAGTATCGGTATTGAATTTTACAACTGACCGGAGCAACTTGCGAATTCGTCGAGACATCACTTTCCGATCGCGCAACTTTGGGCACCACTCCCGCCTAAGCTATTGATTTTAGAGAAATGCCTTCCGGAACACTTTTATAGGAAATTTAATTATCTACAAAATTGTCTATGTGCAATTTTACTGTACCTCGAATGGTTTTCGCAGCGTTTCGAGTATAAGGTCGAAAGAGGCCAATTTTTATGGTTTTTATTTATTTTTGCAAAAACGAGGGGGATCGACAAAGCACAAAATGGATATGTTTATATTAGTGCCACTTATACTATCGAATAGCACATAAATTAAACTGTAGAATTCAAATTCGATTTAAGCCTAAAATAATTCGTAACTGACTGGCCTAAATTGGGATCGCAAGCTTTTGTTGTCGGAATGGAGTAAAGCTGGATGCACAATGAAAACCACAGGCAATAGGAACAGAATTTCCGACGCGTTGTATTTTTATTCTCTATTGCCTGTACCTGATCAAGCACAGTTAAAATTAAATCACTGTGATTGGTCAGGTAATAGAGAATAGAAATACAACGCGTCGGAAATTCTGTTCTTATATTGCCTGTATTTTTCGTTGTGCATTCAGCTTAATGTATGTCGTAAAACTCGGTGCAGTCGCGTCATAATTGAGACGTAAAATATTTGAACGGCCGATACAACGGAGTGCGTTTATTGACCCAAGGTCATTGTAATGATTCTATAAGCGATGAAGTGGGCTCGACATGCGCGGTCTATGGACGTTTTAGCAAAAGCAAACGTTGATATAGCAATCCTGTGTGCTAACATAGCTCTGTATGCAACGCATCTCTTATAGGTGCTTCTCGTAATTACTCAATAATTAACTATTTTCGATATTATGCTGTACAAATTGATAACCTATATAGTTCAATATCTTAAGAGCTTTATGAGCTTTATGGAATCGCAAGATGCGATCACGTTATCGCCACATTGAGAGCATGTGCGATAACGATAAGTTTAATAATTCGGTCAAGTCAAGAGCTGTATCGAATGATACGCCGACTGGTTAGTAAATACTTATTTCCATAAGTATAAATAGTAAATACTAAATATACAGGGTGTCCCGCAATAGGATGTACCTTAAGAATGTATTCTTGATGTTCTTTTAAACTGAAAAGTTCCAATAAACATGTAGCCTAAAATCAATCGTTACAAAGTTATTGGCACTTACGTTCGAAAAATTATGAGTAATTATTGGTTTTGCTTATATCATGCAATGAATGACATTTTACTAGTTGAATTTTATTTTTTCTGTCCAAAGATAATTTGCAATTGTGATATTTTTAAAATTATTCTTCTGTTTTTATTTTTAATCACATCACATTTTAATGTAGAGTTGTAGAAAGAATTTTAAAGTTAGTGGAAGATGAAAAGTCGTCCATTATAGAACGTCAAACTCAAGAATCATCTGGTTTTTCCATTAAACTACATATCTAAACAAACGAGAAAAAAAACAGCCGCAATTCATAAGTAATTATTCGCTTATATTATACATACAATGTAACAATCATACTATTAAAATTTAATGTAACATCTTACTATTGAAATATCAACTTTTTGCACAAAAATAACTTATAACTCCAATACATTAAATAATTATTTTATCTTCTCTACTTTTAAATTACAGCATAAAAATAATATTTTTGTTTAACAGTTTAGTAATATACACTACTATAACATTTTAAACACTATCATAATTGAAAAGTCTATCGCGTTTTATTTTTAATCGTGCCGTTTATGAATGTATGTAATGTACAGGAATGTTCCGAATATCTCAGAATCGACGATCTCTCTGCTTGCGGACTTCAATTTTCTTATGTCAGAACCACGGACTTGGACATTACCTCCATTCAAAAAACTTTAAGCATTACTTGAACAACAAGGAGAACAAAATGACGCCGTTGATGAGTAATTATTCGATTTGTTTTAACATTATGCAATTTATTCTATACAGTATTACGAGTATATTTCTTTTTCCAACAATAACAAAAAATTTATCTTAATTATACATATATAAACCTTAAACATATTACTATAGTATACCTATAGAATTATGCATTGATGAAATTTGATGACTGTTAAAATCTAAGAAAATGATAAATAATTTGTCTATATAGTTTTGCAGTACGCACAAGTGTAATCTTTCAAACAGCAACTAATTTTCTTTTGTTTAATCGTTGTATTTATAAATAGAGAATGACTAATTTAAAATATCAATAGACAGAAATGTGGCGGATTCTGATAAAAATTTGTAAACAAGCACGCTTTCCGACGCAACGAAATAGAGATGAAACAAACACTAATGACGAGTAATTACCTTACATATTTGACACAACACATAGGGAAGCCTATATTACGAATTTAATATGTATTAACTTTATACAAAATTTTCCGTTTATTTTGTGTAAAATTTATACAACGTTAGTTTATATTAAAACTTTTCTTAGTAAAACGTATATATTTTCCTCTTTTTCTTTTTATATTTTGAAATGTTAAAAAAAAAATTTTTATAATTCTGTATATCTTTTTGGCAATAAAATAATAGTAATTACTATGTTCATCTTCCTTGTAACATTATCATTCTTTACATTTTAAAAGAACAAATTTCTCAAAGAATATTATTGTTTATTATAATATTTACACATACAAAGCATATTTAGGAAAATGCAATTTTTCTACAGGAAAACTTTGTTTCGCAACAAATATTTTTTAATAAACGAATCACAATTGTGAACAGAAGAAATATTTTTCATTGATGTTAAAAATCAGTCATATGCAGAGAATGTATTATCTAAACGTAATCATCAATACAAAGGAAATAGCCATACGGTCTAAGCTTGGATCTTAGGCAGCTCAATATTTTTTTCAATATGTATTTAATGCGCGTATTTTCCAACATATTAAACTGCGCGCCGATTATTTGTTGGACTTAAAACACAGCTATTGTTGGAACATTAGAAATTCCCTCTCCCTTCCCTAATTAAATCGATATCGATTTAATATTAAAATCACTGTAAAGAACTTATTGCGAAAAATATTACCCCAGCCAGGGTTCGAACCTGGAATCTCCCGCATTCCGTTCGGGCGTCTTACCAGTTCGACTACCGGGGCATGTGGGAGATTTCAGGTTCGAACCCTGGCTGGGGTAATATTTTTCGCAATAAGTTCTTTACAGTAATTTTAATATTAAATCGATATCGATTTAATTAGGGAAGGGAGAGGGAATTTCTAATGTTCCAACAATAGCTGTGTTTTAAGTCCGACAAATAATCGGCGCGCAGTTTAATATGTTGGAAAATACGCGTATTAAATACATATTGAAAATAATATTGAGCTGCCTAAGATCCAAGCTTAGACCGTATGGCTATTTCCTTTGTATTGATTTATATCTTAACGGTCTTAACATATATTGTAAACGTAATCAGTCCTTTAGTGCAATAGTCTATTTTTTATTTTTAAACTGTAACCTTCTCTCGTATATTAATATCATGTTTATAAATCTTCTTCTAACTTATCTGATTGTAGATTGGATTGAAAGACATCATTTTTTTGAATTCTTGGTTTATTAATGCTATCGCAGAATCTCGCGTAACTAAAAATCCAAGTTATCATACATATAGTTATATGAGAGAGCAACAACCATTTATTCTGTTACATATATTACACCCATAATTGTGTTTTGCAATAGATTGGAAACTTAACAAACGTATATTTATTTAAAAGAACATAGACATATAGTATTTGACGCTATTTGAATATCTTGAGCTTGTTCGAGCTTTCAGTAATATTTGAGCAATTATTCATAACTGAGAACAAGTTAATACCGTATTTATATACAAAAATCTTTATTCGCATTGTCTCTTGCTATTTGACAATAAAAGTCTCCACCATAACTTAAATAGTCAAAAAATACCTATTTGCCATTTCGATCTGATAGCCGCCGCATATAGCGATACCTATAGATCATTACGATCGAATCTTGGGAAATCTATTTGAGAGTATATCACTGTATTCTGGCGACTATTCTCATTTCGCGTGGAGTATTATACTTATTAAATATATCTTATACTTATATTCGTATACAAATATACTCAATTGTTTTATTATATCCCTACAATAAAAGAAGAAAAACGTGTACGCAAGATGTTACAGCGAAACAATAAAAAAAGTAAGGATCGCAGCAAAGTATAGAACCATAAAAATGTGGAATTTTGGTGAAAATGAGCGGTCACAGAACTTCCCCCCCCCCCCCTCTCTCTTTCTCTATCTCTCTCTCAAAAACATCAATAAATGAAGGAATCAATAAATGAAAAGAGGCAATTAGAGCCGGGCGCAGTAATTAGTGCGCAATATATTAATTAATATCAACAATACTGATTAAACAATAATACGAACGTTTCGACCTTTTTTTTGGATCATCCTCAGCGTAATCACAATGAGTCAATATTCTTAGATAATCAACGCGAGTTACATAAGTCAAAATTCTTAGTCAAATAAATTCGCAGTTTCTACCATAGTCAAACAATAAAAAGTTACGGTCCTTAGCTGTTAAGCGTGGTCTCTCATAAAGAAATGAAGGCGAGTGCATGCTCCGAAGCAAACAAAGCATCTTCGAACTTTTTAGCTCCCAGGTTGGAAGGTCAGGAAGACAAAGAGAGTGCTGTGTCCTTTTGTGTGTCCGTATAAATTCAAAAATACCTGTACAAGCATTCGGAGCAACGCTAGATGTAATTCTCATGTATAACGCAATGTGGTCATGTGAAACTATAGATAGTTAATAATTTACTTAACAAAAATCAAAAACTTACAGAAAAGAGGATAATTCGTCTCGCACTGAAGGGTTGCACGAGATACCAAGACTAGTCTTGATATTGTCTTGGTCTTGTCTCGAATCTTGAGACAAGATCAAGACAAGATTTTTAATTAATTATCAAGACAATACCAAGACGAAATTGTCAAGATTATTGATCTTGTCAAGATTTTGGGTTTTTATAAAAAGTTAAAGTTAAATTACAGTTAAATTATGTATACTTGTTCATTAGTTGAGAAAAAATCTATAACTACAATATATTATACTATATTATATAAACTATATTATATTTAATTACACTCTCGTCAACAAAATTATTGCAACACTCAATTTATATATTAAAATTTCGCGTGCATAATTTCAAATAAGCGTATCTCCGCAAAAAATTGTATTTAAAATTTTTTTTATTTTACAGGGGTAAATCTCTACTTTAAAAAACTATCGTTAGATTTGGATTTTATTCTCCCCCTTTTCCGCCATCTCTTCAAAAGTAAGGACGTGTTTTTTTCTACAAAAAATTGCATAGTTTGACGCACTCTACGGGGTGAAATAAATATTTTTCGCAATTGTCATGATAACCATGATAAAGTATGAATTTTTACCTGCAAATTAAAAAGTGAGGTCCGTACAATTTTTTCGCGGAGTCACGGCGTATCAAAGGAGGGTGTGTAAAATAGGCCGATTTTTGCCTAAAAAGTGGTCGAAATAAGTCATTTTTTACTTAAATGTAACTTATTTCGACCCACTTTAAAGCGAATTTTGACCACTTTCCCAAGGGTTTAGACGGATAAAATGCTTCAGCAACCCAAAAAAACATAAGATTACATGTAGGATAACTTACGTTACACTTTTTAGGCAAAAATCGGCCTATTTTACCCATTCTCCTTTGATACGTCGTAACTCCGCGAAAAAAAATCGTACGACCTCAATTTTTTTTAATTTTCATGTAAAAGTCCATATTTTTGAAGAGATGGGGAGGGGAGGATAAAATCAAAATCTAACGATAGTTTCTTAGAGATAGAGACTTTACCCTTTAGATAAAATTAAAAAAAAAGTTTTCAAATATGACAATTTTTTTCGGAGATACGTTTATTTAAAATTATGCAAAATTTTGATATAAATTGAGTGTTGTGATAATTTTGTTAATGAATGGGAAGTAAACAAATGATATAAATAGTAATAATTATTAGTAATAATCTTATTTTTGTAGTTATGTAGTATGCATAACTGTAACCTTTCAAACACCAATTAACTTTTCTCTGTTCAATTATTTTATATGTATATATAAATGCAAAACGACCATTTCTTTCTTGTATTATCATTCTATATGTATATAATTGGTACATAAATGTAGAATATCCACCTTAAAATCAATAAACAGCGATGTTACGGATTCTGATAGAACTTTATCAACGAGCAAACGTCTCGATTCACATTAACCAAAGAAAGACGAAATAGATAATAGTGACGAGTAATTTTTCACTTCGCATATGCGACATAACACAAAAAAAGAATATATTACGAATTCAATAAATTCAATACTATATGGAATTTTTGCACAAAATGTCCTGTTTATTTTGTCTAAAATTTATTTAACGTAAATTTGTATTATAATTATATAATTTTCAAAGATAAGCATAAAGATAAGAGAGAATAAAGAACTATTATATTAAGCAAGAGAGATTTATATCTTTATTAGTCACAAATGACAACTTACAAGCAAAATCTCCGATATCACTGACAATAAGAGAAAAACGTATTTGGTATTTGCGACTATAATTGCATATAATTGGAGGTTCTAATTTTTATAGTTATTATAATATTAGTAAAAACAATCTTATATATGCATAGATTTTTCAATTATGGTTATTTTTATACCATATTTATAATACAACTTACTATATGTATATAAATCATAGATTCTAGTGTATAAAACCATGTTATGGTTGAATGAATGTATGTTAAAGCTGTGACAATAATAATGTACTTTTGAGTCAGCTGTAATTCGCATTGTTAAAATAACTATAATAATGTAGTTAACACAAAAAATATAACTAAAAGTTATAGTGAAATTGTGGTAACTGCAACTATTTTTTTCTTTCACAATCAGTGTAGGTATATTGGCATATTCGATGCACCGGTTTCTTGAAGACAATGTCATCTGTACAAGCAATATATTGGCACAAATAAAAAAATTAATAATAACTTTTGTAAAGAATACAGACATAATAAATCATACATAAATAATGTAAATATAATAATCCCAAAAATGTACTTTATAAACTTATTATTTATTAATAATTTTATTAAATTATTGTACGTACATTATCAAATGGCTATATTAATAATATTAATTGGAAAACGTAAAAGTGTCAAATACGTTGATGCAGCAATAAATACTAATAAACAATGTGCATTAATAAAAAATTTTATGGTGATACTATAGTTATTTTTGGGATCAAAATTGATTAAGCATTTTTTACTCCTACCATTAAAATATTAAATGTATATTTCTGAAATATGATTTACACTTATTAATATTTATGGATCAAACTTATTAAAATTTCTGTTGTGAGAATAACCGTAAACAGAGAAGTTTATTAGATAAATTAAATTACTTATTGTTGATAGATAAAGTTTTATAAGTTTTGTAGTTTTGTAAACCACCGTGATTTCTTTATTTACAATGTAACGCGGAATTTTTCCAGTTATTATTCAATTCATTATTACTTAATATGTTTATTATTAAGGAAAAAACACACGTAACTTGATGGATGTTATTTCCTTCGCAAGTTTTTGAATTAGAAGTATATACCGACAAATTATTTACTATCAATTAGGCCGACTGATACGTATGTGCGAGCGTCGCAAATTTAAGAAAGAACTTGCATTATTAGATTAACATTTGAAGAAAATATAACTTGTGAAATATCTTTGTGGCTAATACTCGAGCAAGAAAATGGAGTTCTTGCGGATCAAGTGACATAATTTTGCCATTAACGCACGGATAAGACAATGATCTCGTTTGTGATATTAAAGTAGGTAAGATGACCGATAAGAAATGACATAAAAGTTAGCTTGTACTAACTTATGCTGCTTGAGCTCTTTAGCTTAAAGACCGTCGAAATATCACTGTCAGAAGCACTGTGTAAATATCACACACTTTATTGCGTGTGATGTTTGATATATAATCAAACATTCATTCGAGCGTGAAAAAGTCACACCACACACTTACAGACGTCTTAAAACGGCGGAGACACATCACATGACGCAATAAAGTGTGTGATATTCACACAGTGCTTCTGACAGTGATAGATTTTTGCATTTTAGTTAATTTGCGATTTAGCTCTACTCATTTTATATACAATTATTATTGTACAAAAATATAAATAACACAAACATAATTTAATTTTAAATTATTTGTATTGTTATAAGTACGTATAATTAAGATTTAAGGAGATTGTGAAGAGAATCACAAATGTTATCAAGCATTTTTTAAGATTTTTCTACCGGTTAGTTTTTGAGACTTTTATAACATAACTGATAACAATAACAACATTTAAAAATCTTGATTTTGTTAAAAACGTTTTAAAAACTAATCGGTGGCAAAGTTTAAAATAATTTACATGCTAATATTATTTATAAGACAGTTTAGTTTTAAATTTTATAAAATTGCTAACATATTAAGTACGTATTTAAATGGCATAAAGATTGCTTTTAAAAATTTTAATAATTAATTTCTTTGTATTAATAACAATATTATAATGTCCGACTTCCAAATAGAACTAATCCCTGGTGAAAAAATGTCTCATATTTTCTCAGATATTTTGTAAGAATTGAGAAACAAAAAATTCTGAAAAATATGTAATTTCTCATATTTTCTCAGATACTTTCAGAAATAATTGGATGAGGATTTTCGGAATATTTCTATATGCGCGCGTATAAAAATTTCTGATAAATTGCACAGATTTTCTTATATTTATTCAGATTTTTACAAAGATGTGTTGGCGGGAAAATCTATTAAATAAAATATTTTATTATTATTTTATCTGAGTTTTTTTGAAAAATATTTTATACATTCGTGTAAAAAATCTGAAAAATTCTGAGCATTCTAAGAAAGTGAAAATTTTTATAAAAGTTCTGAGTAATAAAATAATATAAAAAATTCTGACAATGAGACATTTTTCCACCCGGCACCAGGGATCATATGGCCATCTAGCATACAATTCTGAAACTGGAAGCATGCATGTTCTTCTCAGACGGTAATCATATATTACGCAATTCCGAGAAATAAAGTATACCGATCTCAAATGTATATATTAAAAATTGTATAATTTTCAATTTTCCGCAGAAAAAATGCAAAACGAGCGGAAGAAACTTTGGTTGATATATGCTTCGGAATTAATTATTTATTATCTCCAACATCAAAATAATGGAATATCGCGCCGGACATACAAATGATTTGTGATAGTATTATATAAGTATATCTTGAATGTATTTCCTGTTTTACAAATTGTACAAGAATTTATGTAGGTATACATAAAAGAAAAATTAAAGATTATTTGATAAATCGCGCGTTATGTTAATTAATATATTCATATTATAAATATAATAACAATTTTATATCTACAATTTATGTAAAAATTTTATGAGATTATAATTGTTAATAAACAAAAGATCTATATACGTATATGTGTGTAATGTACTCAACAAAATTAAAAGCGATGTTTAAAAAAGCATTTTAAAGCTTGAATTCTCAGCTTTCGAATGCTTCAAGGCTTGTTTCGTTAACGCTAATACCGGCGGGACAATTCAGTTTTTTAAAAAAAAGGCTTTAAAATGCACTACTCACTTCAAATCGTCAATAAGAAATGTTAAATTACGATACAATTAATAAAATTTGGAGAATAAATTTTGTTCTCCCCGTACACGCCATCAAAGTTGAAGTTTATTCTTCCATACAAGGTCTATTTTAAATTAACGCCGTTTGTAGTAAAATCTTCGCAAAGAAACGCTTATAGAACTTAAATTCTCAGATTTTGAATGCTTCAAGGCTCGTTTCTCTGCGAAGATTTTATTACAAACAGCGCTAATTTAAAATGGAATTTGCAAAATTGAAGAATAAACTTCAACTTTTTGATGGCGTGTACGGGGAGAACAAAATTTATTCTCCAAATTTTATTAATTGTATCATAAAACATAACATTTCCTCTTTAAAATGCTTTTTTAATCATTACGCTACCATTTCTTTTCACTGAGTTATGACAATTTGAAGTAAGCTGTGCATATAAAGGTCTTTTTTACAATACAAAAAACTATTGTGCCGCCGGTATTAGCATTATCAAAACGAGCCTTGAAGCATTCGAAAGCTGAGATTCAAGCATTCAAGCTTTAAAATGCTTTTTTAAACATCGCTCTGCGATCATTTTTCACAAAGATACGTAACTTTGAATTTGGTCCTTTTTAGCGCTGATTTTAAGTAATCTTTTAACTTTGTTGAGCAGTGTATTACATGTATCACTATAATAATGTATATTTTATAATTTTTTAATATACATATAATATAATGTGCATTAATGATATAATAAAAAATTGTCATGTAAATACCCTTCTGCACCTATTCCCATATACTAAACTAACAAAAATTTTACATAGAATTGTAGTTCCTAGAATTTTAAGTTTGTGGATTAAAATTTTTAACGTAAAAATCTATATTCACGAAAATCGAGTATCAAAAAAACATAATCGGCAAGGAGGTTGCACTATCTTCCAAGAATTTTTTCAATTTCTAAGAATCACACACTGTTGGAAGCACTGTGTGAATGTACCTTGGGTACAGCTGTACGTTGGAACATTCCGTCATAATCAAACGGTATTCGCATCTGCCAATTATAGTGCCAATTGTTGAGTTATTTGGTAATCTCTTTAAATCTGTAGTTTTGTGTTGTTACGATTATTTACACGTAAGTTATGTCGACTTTTGTATTTTATGAAGTTCAAAGTAAATTTATTCAAAATCGTACTGTAATTTTTGTAATTTTTTATAATAAAGATATATTGTTATAAGCCAATGATAATAAGAATGTGTCAAATATGTAGAATAATGTAGTAAATAATTTATAACCTCATTTCTGACCTATAAGCTGTCAACTAATTTTTTATTAGAAATTGGTTCCTATGTACCTTTTGGAACATAGAGTAATTGAAAGCTATTTGTTTGTATTATAGCTACCATGCCACGTAGTAAACGTGGAATAAAAAGGCCAAGACTGGATGCTAAAGCTCTGATATCTGCTGTAAATGCAGTTTTAGGAACTGAAACGACGAAAGGTATCTCACTACTGAAATACCTAAGACGACCCTGACGACCCTTAGACAACCCTGATTTTATTGTCCGTTAAAAGATGCTTAAATAATTTATTGAAATTAAGCGTGATATTATTTTATTCTTTTATTTTATTTTATTTCTATTTTTACCTTTTTGTTTTATTTCATTAATAAATATTTTATCAGAGAGAAAAGTAAAAGCAATTAAGAAAAACAAGCAAGATTACTTATCAAATTCATGAAATGAGAGGATGGCTGTTTTTATTCATGACGATAATGATTTACATATATCTCGCCAGATTTTAATATTTTTTTCAGTTTAATAATTTACCAAAATGTAACTAAATTTAATAAAATATTATATTGTATTTCTTTGAAAAGATTTACTTTTTTAAAAAAATTGCAATTTTTTATAGGTGTTTCAAGGTACAAAAGGAGTGTTCCAAGGTACCTACATCAAGGCTGCTGTATAATTTAGGGTCACGGTCAGAGTAGTTGCGACACTTTATTTAAAAAATAAGTAGGAAAATAAGTTATAGTTATAAGTTATAGTTATAGCTTTTTAAAAATAAGTTTAGTTTTTTAAGTGTTGCAACTACTCTGACCGCGACTGTACATATCTTAAAACAAAATTACCAACTGCAAAAAATTGATGTATTCTCTTACCAGATGGTAATAAATATTTGAGTCTTTTTTTATACTAAAAAGTAACACTACCCAAGTGTTACTCGCCGATTTTTTTTTAAACTGTGCACACATGTACAACTTCGAAAAATATTTGACCCGGGTTTTTTTATTTGTGCCCATAAAGCATTTTAAGGGTAGAAACTACCCTCGAAATATTCCGGTAAAAAATTTTTTATTTTAAATTTGTTCATACATGTCTTTTTTTCTCTTAATATAGTATATACAGGAAAAATAATCAAAGGAAGAATCTAAAAATAATTAAATAGATTATTTTCGCATTGTATTTTTTATAAAAAGTGAAGTTTATAACTATATATGGGCAAATTTTTCTCATAACCTGAAACTTCACTTTTTATAAAAATACAATGCGAAAATGATCTATTTAATTATTTTTAGATTCTTCCTTTGATTATTTTTCCTGTATATACTATATTTAAAAGAAAAAGAGACATGTATGAACAAATTTGATGTATAATTATATATATTTTTATATATTTACGTTTTTATATAAGAAATTTTTTACCGGGATATTTCGAGGGTAGTTTCTATCCTTAAAATTCTTTATGGGCACAAATAAAAAAACACGGATCAAATATTTTTTGAAGTTGTATGCACAGTTGTATGCCATGTGTGCACATTTTAAAAAAAATCGGCGTGTAAACTTGGGTAGTGTTACTTGTAAGATATATATATGTACTTTATCATATATAAGATATATATATATATGTAGGGGAGACCGAGGCTAACTCGACACCGGAGAAAACTTGACACTAAGCTTTTTGCCAATTTAAATCTATCATAGAAACTTCTATTCATAGAAACTTGCCTTTCCTACGGTAAATGCGTCTTTATGTGCCAGCGTTGTCAACGGAATTTGGTGAGTTATGGTGTAACTTCTAGTGCGACATAAGCGTTTTCGATGGTAAAAAATATACGTGTAGCCTCTACGCGCGGCAGAAGTGAAACTTCTCAGCTGTGAGGAATAGGATACCTATCTCGTTTATAGTATCTGAATTAATGCCTATGTAATTCAAAAATCAAATTTTAATTATAAATTAAAGCCGATCCAATTCACAAATAAAAATTTATTCGTGAATTAAAGCCTATATAATTCACAAATCAAATTTTAATTATAATAGTGAAGTTTCAGGTTATGAGAAAAATTTTCCCATATATAATTATATATAAATGTATAACAACTGTTACATTTATATATAATTATATGTATATGGGCCAACTGTTGCCAACTGTTACATAACTGTTACAAATTTTTCTCATAGCCTGAAACTTCACTTTTATAATTAAAATTTGATTTCTGAATTACATAGGCATTAATTCAGATATGTACTATAAACGAGATACTATCCTATTCCTCACAGCTAAGAAGTTTACACTTCTGCCGCGCGTGGAGGCTACACGTATATCTTTTTTGTGACGGACTTTCATAGATAAGATAGATAAGGAAATGATGAAAGAAGCTGTACTTGCCATAAAAAGGGAAAAATGAAGATCAAATATGCTGCAGAAATATTCGGGGTGTCAAGACAAATTGTCGTTTATTATGGCTCATGACAAATTTGCGCGCACGGCCAATTGCTATAAGTTTACCTGCATTAATTGTTTTTCAGACACAAGTTCAGAAGAAGATAATTGAAAGTTCAACAATTTTTTTCTCATTATTTCTAATTGTTTTACTTTATTCCAAATTTTCGTACTTTCTAAATACATGATAAACAACGTACTTTTATTTTTAGACAATAAAAAAATAAGTTTTAGATCAAATTGTATCGATCAGACAAATGTCGAGTTTGTTCCGGCATTTTTCAATTTGAAAATTTGTCTTCGCATCACTTTATCCTCTTCTGGGGGCAAAACAAAGCGACGTACAACAAAACTTCCTTAAACAATTTTGTACCTAAAGGAACACTTTTTAAATGTGTAGCATTAAATTCGCTTAAAAATTTTAATTGTTGAAAATTGCCTTTGAAAAAATCGTATCGAGTTTGCCCCGGTCTCCCCTACTTTAATAATATATTTTTTTCAAAATTTTTTAATTAAAACTGTGGCTCAAAAAAACCAAAAACTTAAAAGCGTTCCGAGGTACAGCACCTTTCCCTACTAGGAGAACATAATCGACAAGGAAGCTGCATTACATAAAATTCGAAGAATTTTTTAAATTGTCACAAATTTCCCCAATTTCCAAGAATTTTTTGTTAAAATATAATTAGGAATAAGGTAGGTAAATCAAATCATAACCAAGCATTTTAATTCCAAAAATCAAAACTTTATTAGTCTTTTCTTTCATTTATACATATATTATAATTACACAATTTATATAATCACATACATAAGCATTTAATTAACAAAATGCCATTGAAAACCACGCACAACACAACCAAAAGTATTATAAAAATTTATATAACTACCAAAATTTGCATAGTTATACAATAAAATATTCATTTCTTATGATTTATTATTATTAAATAATAGATTTAGACATTGTGGATATATACGTACCTAATATATTCTTATTTCTAAAGTATTTGTGTAATATATATATATGTCATAAATTTATTAATTACTGTGCATTATAAGCTAAATATATAATTGTTCTAATTAATACGACATATATAAATTATACATAAATTCGAAATATAAGAGACAACATTTTTTAACTAACATGTAAATTTTATCTTATTATAAATTTCTAATAGTATAAACTATGTTATGAGACTAACTTGATGCAAAAAATTTAAGTGTATTTTTTTTAAACTCGCGAAATATTATTTTAGAAACTTGTAGGTACATATATTTTACAATTTCGTAAAACCCACTATTTAAAAGTAAATATTTAAAACTCAAAGAAGCTTGATATAGGAGGTTGATTAATAAATGAGAGAGAGAGAGAGAGAGACTCTGGAATAATGGGTCTTACGTAACAATATCACGACTAGTTTCGCCGTACCATCCTGGCACAAGGAAATCGAACTGTTGCATTCATAACGTATTTTCCTGCCTATTCCTTTACATTTATCGATTTAAGAACAGCGTGTTTATTTTATCTAATGTCTCTTGTAATAATTATAATGTTTTAGAAAATGGCTGTGCCCTACAAGAATCTCGAGACACATTTAAAATACTATCACGGAAGAAACCTTTTTGGAAGTGAATTAAGATGCACAATTGAAGGAGAATAATACCCTATTATTCGCACATACAATCTTTTATATTCAACGTACTTTCATGTACTTATAAATGCACGTGCACATACATAATATATTCGCAATAAACTTTTAATCTTAAAGTAAAAATGGACAAATACTATTATTGAGTAATAGATTAGCATATTTTATTACGCTATAAAAGGCGCACTATGTTTAAACTGGTTTCCAATACATTTCTTTATCTATGATTCTGCGTCGTAATTTTTGTTCGATGACAACTGACAAGAGAATTCGTCAAAAATCACGAGCGGTTATTTTTATAATAAAATATTTGTATGGCTCAAATTTTAATTCATGTCATGCCATAATACGATGACAAATACGATTAGACGATAATATAAATCTAAGGTTTTTTGATATAAAATTATTATTTTCCACACTATTAATTTTATTACTTAATTAACAGCTATATTGCTTTATTATGTTCGAATCAACTATAAAAATAATTTATAATTATATATAATATATTCTCATAATTGCTTTTTATATATATATATATATATATAAAATATTATAATAATGACAATAACAAATTACATAAATAATATAATAATAAAAAATAGTTGTATATATTTATATTATTCATAACTAATTTAAAATTTCTAGTGACCAACAGTGCGGGAAACACAGAAGAATACGTCGATATTTACTTTACATTAATCTGCATATCAAAGATCATCGTTTTTCATTCGCGCAGGCGAGCATTCTGCATCTGACGCGCAGTTATTCCAATGACGTGTAGGCGATTCCGAACTTTACACGGTGACTGTTTATGACGTTTATGTTATAAACCCACGTGTGGAAAGTTTTTAGGCTTGTCGAGGTTCATTTATACTATCCCAATTCTATAATAACACATTCATAGGTGTATTAATGTGTGATAAAAATACCGATCAGGGGAGCAAGCCCCGATAACCTTGACCTTGACATATGTTGTCAAGGTCATGAACCTAAGTGACCTTTAAAAGGTTTTAGCCGTCGCTCGTTGTTTGTTTAAAAGTTATTAACAAAAAAAGTTTGACAAATATAGCAAATATTTTGAGTACTAAGAGACATAAACGACTAATATGTATGTGGAAATAATACATGTATAAACGAAGGATGTCATTTAAAGCAGCAAATCGTTGGTATATTGAACAGTCTTTTTGTTAAAGCAGAGAATAGTTGGTATTGAAAAGTAGTCGTTTATGTCTTTCAATACTCAAAATAATTGCTATATTTTTTAAACTTTTTTGTTTATAACTTTTTAACAAACGAGCGACGGCTAAAACCTTTTGAAGGTTGTTACTCAGGGTCATGACCTTGACAACATGTCATACATGTATTATTTCCACATACATATTAGTCGTTTATGTCTTTTAGTACTCAAAATATCTGCTATATTTGTCAAACTTTTTTTGTTAATAACTTTTTAACAAACAACGAGCGACGGCTAAAACCATTGAAGATCACTCAGGGTCATAATCTTGACAACATATGTCAAGGTCAAGGTCATCGGGACTTGCTCCCCTGATCGGTATTTTTACCTAATGTGTTATTATACAGATATGTAATACGACAATATACATACCTAAAGTAAATTTTTTTGCCAAAGCGTTTATCTGAAATATTAATAAAAATATTTATCTTATAAAAGTAGATTGGCACTTTGTAGAGTATGGTATTCAAGTTATAAATGCGGCCAAATCTATCTTGAGATTCATTTTTTAGTAACTTATATTTATAACAGAAAATGATCTTAAAAGCCAATTGTCACATCGTGATCGAGCAGTTTTGCCATCTGCACGATTTCGATGACAACAAATGTCCATAAAAGTTTGCGCTGCAAACGAGATTTTGCTTTATCATTTTTAACGGGAACTATGACTTCTCGCTGGCAACCCGTAGTGAAATTTATCATGCCTGATAGGTTGAAAGCTGGTTGGGAAAAACCCGGTTCGGCACCGTTTCCATTAAAGCCCGCAGCAGCAAGCGGCCTTTAATCTTTAATCCCTATAATCTGATTCCGTCACGGCCAGGCGAGAAGAACGGCCGTAAATATTTTGCTCTAACTGTATTTCCGTTTCGCGTCCGCGATTTGCAAGAACAGAAAATCGTAAAAGCGCTCTCGATTAAATGCACAATCACGAAGGCAGTGTAATTCACAAAGAGATATCGTATACCTCGTCTAATCACTTCTGAGAAAATTTCATTGACATTTAGAATGAGTAATGACTCAAGATGTGGCTGAAGATAGCCTGCCTTTGGACTCAATTACAACGTTATTTTTCTATTGTAATGAGTAATTTTCTATATTGTAAATTATATATATAAATATTCGTATATTGGACATAGGTACATGTATGTGGCATAAAGTACTGTCATATATGTCTCATTATAAATTAAAAATCTTATTTAATTTTCCGTAATGTGGCTTATTGTTAGTACGTTACTGAAGTTAAACTTCTCGTGTTTACGCTACTTAAGATGTTTTTCAAGATATCGTGCATTCAGAGAAAATTACCGATTTGGTATTTCCGTCGATACGCCAACGGCAAAACCGGAATTTCGGCTGAACCAATTGGACGTAAACGATGAGCCTTTTATCAGAAATAAGAGTGCACATTCCACTGCCACAGAACGAAAGAAAAAAATCTCCAGATCCAACAAAGAAACCGCGGCTTGACCATAAAAACTGTGTAAAGATAAAAATCTGAAGATAAGAGTCGGAATACAACGGAAAAAATGAGTTCTAGGAAAATTCAGAGGAAAATGTATTAATTTGCCATCGTTCCTATCGCTGTGTGTCATTAATTGTTTGTGTCGCTGTTTCGTAATTATCGTGGTTCACACGAATTATCGATAGGAATTATAATAAGTGAATTTAATTGCGACACCCAAGATATTTTTATTTGGATAAATGCTGCACATAATCTTGGAGAAATAATGTAATATTTATCAAAATACTATCTATATTGAACGTTCTGCGAATGATTATGATAAAAGATGTGCAAAATATGTAAGTAATTCTTGAGATTATTACAGCATTACTCCCATTTCTTCGTAACGTTCGAGAATCTTTAAATAGTTAAAAGCGACATGTGGAAATTTAGTAGGCACATCATAAATAATGAGATACTTTTAATTTTCCATCATACATCTTTTTTATTACACGCGTGATAAAGATTACGTTGCCATGAACTGACGATCGTGCAATAATTCCTGCAAACCGTTTTTGCTTTCATACGTTGCTTATCTTTTAAACGAGGAGTGACGGCGGTGCAGGGATCTTGAAAATATGCTAGCATCAAAAGTATCAATGTTTTCCAGAGGTCTTCGTAAGGTTACAGCATCGTTTGAGATATCATTTTTTACTTAATATTTCACGCTAAATAATTGCATGGAAATCGCGGATTTTGCTTGCTATCATCAGTGTCCATGAATATCGTTCCATGGAATTCGTGCAAATTAATAACTCGAATCTCCATTTTCACGAACAATGTCTGCGGATTCGCGATGACATGGATTTATCGACTTAATTAAATGCATAACATCTTGTTAAAACCGCAATGAAAAGCCACGATAAATATGGGCGTAGATGTAACGTGCTGGAAAAGCATGAAATTCGTCAGCGTTGCTGATCTTGCAATCTTGCAATTTCACGGCTCATTATTTAGAAAGTCGGACATAATTATTCCAAAATTCTCCTAATCTTTCGAATAAATGCCTGGGAAATGAGTTTATTCGTTATTCGCTCTCGGTTGTTATTGACTAATTAAAAATTAACAGAAGAATAACATCCAGAATTACGGAACTCATGTTAAATTTCTCTATAAAGATTGTATTCTCTAAAAGATTGTAATACTAAAAAGATAAATTGAACACTGCAGAAAGATTACAAATCCGAATTTCAAGATATTATTTATTTCTTTTTTTTCGATATTATAGAAGAGCTTGAGATGCAATAGACAGAACAAAACCTTATTTCACGGGTAACTTATTCATTATTCACCGAAAATGCACATATAACTTAAAGTGTTATTTAAAACAAAATATTTTATTGCAATATTAATGTGTAATTACGAACAACCTTGTATAAATCATATTTAAAGATATATATGTCAGATTTAAAGATTTATATGTATAGGTCAAATTTCTTTAATCCTTAATTTAAAAAATAATAAATACCTATATGCGAAATATCGATGCGGAATTTTTTGTCTGATTTTCTTTCATAACAACTATATTTATTAGATAAAGCGAGTTTTAATGTATCTCACAACGGTGTATAATTATGAAATGGAATGAGTATTAATTAAGAAATTTATGTTAACTTGACCACATCCTGTACTTATTAACACTTGTCTTGTAAACATTAATTAATTTACCATCTAATATTCTAATTTGAAACCTCCGAGATATGTAAGCTATAAGTACAATATATAGACTAAAATAAAATCATTACTAAACTTTTGAATCGTCAAACACGTAAGATGCTTGCCATTTTCTGTACGAGTGTTTGTCACTTCCAACGCTATAAAGTAACTTTGCTTGTATAATATTTCTTTTATTATATAAGTCTAATTTATCTTTATGTATTTACCATTAAATAAAAATTATATGTAAATTTTAATAATGTTATATTTATTGCTAGAAAATAGAATAGGTTATATATTAATGCTCTTATTATATTAATTGTGACATATTAATTTATAAGTTTACGCATCAATCAATAATAGATATACAATATACATTCCACATATTCTTTCTGCGTTTAGAAAAACGTTCGGCAAATAATATATCACCAAGTCTTGTGAGAATTTGAACTTGGAGGACACTGATCGCGGAATTTACGCGCATGAATGAACCGAGATCGAAGGACGACATAACTTTATCATGATAAATTGCGAGTTTATTTTCTTTGCTCGAAACTTTGCTCGCAGATACGCTTTCGGAGAATACTTTCTTATCAGGTGGTGATTTGTTAACATCACTTTGAAGACTTTTACGTCCAGCAAGATATCGTGAATCCGACGACTGGGGGAAGTTGTAGTCAAGTTTCCCACATACGCATGACTCGTCGGCTTCGTAGTGGGGATCACGGTAAAGTCAAACGATTTATATAGAAGAAGGAATGCTTGCCACACCAGCACTTGAGTTTCGAACGGTGAATCGCACGATCGTTAAATCTCGCAGTCCCGTTGGATACCACTGGTGAAATCTTTGCGTGTCTATCGAGTTCACCAAACGCCTCGAGATATTTGACAATCATGGTAAATATGCCTTTCTAATGTGGTATATTGTATAATAATTATTTCCATCAAGAGAATAATTTCTGTAATTTTAGATAAATTTAAGTAAATATTTTTATTAAGCAAGCATTTACAAAGAGAGGGAAAAAAGGGGAATTTAGTGTTTCTCAATCAAGAGTACCTATTTATGTATTATAGTATTTTTATTACTAATACTAATTTAGAAGAAAGATTGTTTGATAATTTATATTTATTTCAGTATCAATATTTAACTAATAATAATCTTCCCGAGTAACTTAAAATTGTTAAATAATACAAACACGAAATTCTTATGATTTTTTGACAGTACATCCATCCTTCGTTCATCTAAACTAAATTAAGATTGTTTTCCATTACAGCTGAAATACACCATACTCTTCACCGCTGTGTTCTGCATGGTGCAGTCCCAACGGCCATGGCATGCTGGGAGCGGTTCTCGTCTGCCCCAAGTTCTGCCTCAATATATCGACGAGCGAATAGCGGCGGAGCAAGCGGCTCAAGCAGGTCAAGCAGCTCAAGGAGGCCAAATAATCCCGACTCAAGGAATCCCAGTGAACCAAGGGCCTGAAGGAAATCCATTGGGTCAAGGTGCACAAGGAATCCCAGTGCAGGGTCAAGGGGCTCAAGAAATTCCAGTGCGCCAAGGGGAACAAGGAATCCCAGTGACCCAAGGAGCTCAAGGAATTCCAACTTGCCAAGGGGCTCAAGGAATTCCAACTTACCAAGGGGCTCAAGGGAATCCAGCGGGTCAGGGTGCTCAAGGAAGCCCAACAATTGGTACCGGTAACACGGTGCTCGGAAACCGAATCGACGGTGGAGACGGCGGTTTTGCAGTTGCAGCTGCCCCGTCCCTGAGCACGACCATAAATCCAGCTGATCTACCGGTCGATGCTCACGGCGACATTGACCTGGTGAACAGGATCAAGACCTGGCCGAGAGACAAGCAACCCTTCTGGTTCATCAACTGGCAGGCGATACAAGCTCATCGTGGCGACGTCAACAACACCGCCCAGCCAGCCCAAACACAACTAAACGCGAGATCGTTCTTCGCGGGTTAAGACACCGCGCACCGGACGATTTCTAAATCGGACAACCAACAAGACTGTAAATTTAAGCATTTGCTTCTAACAGTAAGATAAGGACCTGACGCGATCGTCGATATATTTATGGTCGTTAACGATGACAGCGGTTATTCCTAGTCAAAGCCGTCTCTTTCAGAGAAATACGCGATTTCACGTTTCGAAGAGTCGTCCATCGGAATTATTTATATCGATCCGGTTTCTCGAGGACGGAACATTCGGATGCGATCAAAACAAATGTCACGCGGCGTGATTGTGCGAAAATTCGCATGACTTGCTTCTATAATAGAATTAGTGACCGAATTTTTCTACGAAAAAAACAGAAATATAATGATATTATAAAACACTCCATAATTACAGAATAAATTCTAATATTTTCAGAAAATAATTGCAAACATTTATTTCAAAACGTTACTGGGGAAAAGCCGAAATATATCTACTTAATAACAATGATGCGTCACCGCGTCATATCTTTCATACGCTATGATTTCCTTATAGCCTTTTCGTTGAATCATTATGGGCGTTCTTTATAGCCAGGGAACTCAGGGCATAATGGAATTAAACGCTAACGAATTCAAAATAAATAAATTAATTTGGTTTTGCAGCAAAATATTCTTTGAAATATTCACACTTTAAGACAAACAAGTTTTACTGCGAAAGAATAGTTTAAAAGGACGAAATTATTGTTTAATTAAAAGCGTGAGTTAACTTTATTATAAATTTTAAGCGGGGCATAACGGGATAATACCTCACAAAACTTGTTTATTAATAATTATGTTCAAAACTTCTTAAAAGTGATTTATTAGAACACGCAACATATGTATATAGGAATGTATTATTACACTTTTTTAATTAATAATAATTATTTATTAATAACACTTCTTATATTACACTGTACATATAAATAAAAATCAAAATTTGGTGTAATAATCTTTGACATCAATATTGCGCAATATAACATATAGGTATCTATAGATATACATCGACCATATCCATTATTGCCCGGGTTTCCCTACACAGTACGATAAAAGTCAGTAATAATTTTTCATAAAAAAAGACGTAATTAGAATTTTTAATATCTTCTTTAACCCGATTTTCAAAATCAATTAAAATACATATTATATATTTATATGAGATATATTTATATCATTCATTTTATAAAGAAGGTAGGGTGAGAGGAAGGGCGGTATCGCGCGGTTTGCAT
This sequence comes from Leptothorax acervorum, assembly GCA_035220615.1. NCBI lineage: Eukaryota > Metazoa > Arthropoda > Insecta > Hymenoptera > Formicidae > Leptothorax > Leptothorax acervorum. Next base: position 852,190 of record JASTWQ010000039.1, on the reverse strand, counting down.
TCAATACAAATTTATCAATGAAGTCATGTATGTGAATGACACCGGAGCAACGCGCGACCGCGGCGCGCGACACGATCCACCTGCCGTGCAGGACGGTCGGCACGCCAATGACGGAGACGCAAGCAACGTCGTAGCACTCGTAGCCGTCGTACGCGACTCGACTCGTCGCGATTGGCCGGCCGTTCTGCGCACGTTGGTCGTGCTGCCGACGGCTCGTGACGTCAGGGCACCGTCGGCCAATGCCGCCTCGCGGATCCGCAGTGTTGGCCGTGCGCGCGTGCGGGACGTGAGAGTGTGTACGTGTACTGCGTGTGCGCTCGGTGGGTTCGTGGAGCCACGCGGAAACGCGAGGACGACGGAGCCACGAAGCGAGCATCTTGGGGTCGCACGACGGCGCGTCGCGAAACGCAAAACGGCGTGTCAGGCGCGATATGTTAGTCGAAACTTACGTTTAGAGGTATATCTCGTCGTATCGCGCGTGCTACGCGTACTTGGTGGAATCAGGGAGGAGGGGGAGGGGGGAACCGTGGACCGTGAATAAAGGCAAGAGGTGGAGGCGAAGGAGGAGGAGGCAAATGCGTCTGGCGGGCGGCGCGACACACACACACGCGACTGACGCGACGGGTTGCGACGGAGATCGCGGGGGTGAGGGAGAGTAGATATAGCGTGGACTGTGGAGTATACTACCGCGCCGCATCTGACAGTCCACGCGGCCCAACCCCCGAAAAAACAATCTCGCCACGCTATATACACGCGAGGACCGCGCCGTGTTTCACTCGGGAACGCGAGCGCCATTGGCAATGTCGGGAAGTGACAGCCCAACATTCTTTCACGGCCAGCCCTGGTCCAGCTGGATCGAAAGAATCGGACGGGACAAGCCGCTGAGTAAGTGCGCTCAATCTGTCCATCGCGACGCCGCCCCCGCACGCCCGCAGCCCCGTCGGCGACGGGCGTCGGAGGCGCGCGTACCCTAACCTCACTTCGACGCTCCTTTGTCCGGCTGACGGTAGCGCGACACGCGCGAGCGTGCGCGCGCGCGCGCGCTCGCGGGGGGCAATGTCGAAGGGGGTGTTGTGTACGATCTATCAACGGCACGGGGGGGAACGATGGCACGCCGTGATTTCTCGCGTGCTCCCCGTGCGCCCCCGTCGCCAATATGAAACTTCGCGGATGATTTTCAGGACTGACAATTATGTAATTCGAGCGAGCGTACGCTTTCGTTCATCGGCCGAGAGTAAAATGATCGGCAGGTAGATTCGATTGATGGTGTCTCTTTGATATGAGACATTGTTACTGAATTAAGAAAGAGAGAAAGCGAGAATATCACGCGACGTTTTCTTCCCTCTCGATTTGATCCTCTCGTGAATCTTGTACAACAGCTGTTATGCATGTATGCTAGATGTAAATAAAAGGAATAAAGTTGACTTACCTATAAAGTTCTGTGTTCTTTATTTCATATTTATATTTAAAAGCTGAATTACACTTGTTGAGAAAATTACAGATATTTCTATTAATTAAAGAATAATCTTTTAATAATATCTATATGTTTGAGTGTAGATGTATAGTAAATTCTTCAATATAAATAATATTTTGAACATATGATATTAAGCATAGATCTCTGACAAATCTTTAGTGTATATGCATGATCCTAATTTATTAATTAATGTAATATATGTGTGTGCATATGGTTAAAATGTTTTTTATATTTTATTATATACTATATATGAGATAAAAATAATTGTTTTGCTAAGATAAGTATCTTGTTGGTTAATATTTGATACTGTTATGAACATATTGCTGTTTTAGGTGATGAAGAAACAGAAGCCCAGCCATCAAGCTCATCCACACGTCTTTCTTCAGATGGTAATTACTAGTTTCCTCAATATGTATTAAAATAACAATAATAATGTTCATACACAATCATACAGATTATTATTTTTTCTCTCTTTTAGATATTTACCATAGTATTAATTTGATGAAACATTTTTCAGATATTGATTTATATGGCTTTTGTCCAGAGAGGGATGATTTCTATGGAGTAGTGTGTGAGATATGCGATGCCATAGTGAAACCGCAAGCTCTCATTCAACATATGGGTATATATTCATATTTTATTGATTATACATTAGTGTAATGAGCTATAATGGTATGATATAGTCGAGAATCTTAAATATTTTTTAAATGCAGAAAGCAACTTGATTCTTGGTTTTATAAATTTAATTACAATCCAGTTATATTTTAAGAACTCAAGAACAACACGTAATTAAAAAATGCACAATTTTTCATGTTTCTAAAGTATGGACAAAATATATATCAACTTATATATTTTAATAAAATTTGATGTAATATTAAGTCAAAGTTTTTAAGTTTTAATGTGAAAGAATAATTTTGTTATATCGTAAAAAATATGTATGTACATAATGTGTGTAATTCCATTTGCAGTTAGATAAGATTTATTCAGTCAAATTATCGAAATATTTACAACTTATTAGCGACTTGTATTGCAGGGATTAAACTTGTAAACACACCTTCTATTTTGCCACAGAGTGTCGCCATCCTTCCGGCATGGCAAATTTTCCGCCTCCCGCGACTCCAATTGCAAAACCGTCCGTAAAAACTCCCTTTTGCAAGGTCACCAAACTGAAAAGAAGCACCCAACCATCAGCTCCTTCAGTTTCTCCTGCGATTCCAATTGTTGGCGGCGTGAAGCTGAACCACACGACCGTCAAGCGTACTGCGGATCAGGCAAACTTGTCTGCAGGTGGCTCGCTGCCGATCTCCTCGTCACCCCGATCGCCTCTCGAGTCGATCACGGTGCAAATTACCTCTCCTAACGTGGCCGGTTCCTCGAACATTATCAGTGCGTCGACAAGCAGCGGAGGCAGTCCGAGCAAAAGCCCTGGTCCCAGCAGTAGCAGTGGTGGCAGCCAGCCTCGTCGGAAGAGGCTCAAAACGGATCGCTCGTTGCTCAAAGACCGCGAGTACGATCCCGACCGGCACTGTGGCGTATGGAACGAGGAGACCGGCAAGCCCTGCACCAGGTCGCTCACATGCAAAGCGCACACTGTCTCGCTGCGCCGAACGGTCGTCGGTCGCAGCAAGACCTTCGACAAGCTCCTCGCGGAACATCGTGCCGCGAAGGAGCAGCCGAATAGCGGCGGTAGCCGGCAGACGACGAAGGTGACGGTCTCCGGAACCGTCACCGTGTCCTCGGCCGTTACCGCCGCCGTCGCCGTATCCAACCTGAATAATCCCCTTGTCCCCAACACTCCAGTATCCATCGCCGACTCGGAAACGCCAAGCTCACCGCCCGTATTGTCGTTACCGGACACGTATCCACTGCCAAAGGTAAGCAGACAACTGCTTTTTTTTCTGTATTCGCAATTTTGTATCTAAAATTTGATCACACATATACTTCCTCCTCTTCCTTTCCATCTCCCCCTGATATTCCTGTTTCTGTACTGTCCTCGGTGTGAATCTTCTTCATTTGCCACGCTATTGTTACTATTATGATTAGGATCTTTTGCGCGAACAATCTGTGCCAAGAAAACAAGATTGCTCGCGCAATGATGAAATGAAAGTTTCAGTTTGATTGTGTGTAGTTGAAATAAAGTTGATAAGTACTGTTCTTTTGTGTAAATATATTATTATTTTCGGTGCATTTGAGAAAAATGCGAGAAATAAATATGTGGCTTTCTATCAAAATTATTGTGTACGTTTCGATAAGTTTGAGATATTGTGCATGATGTTGTCTCTCTTTCTTATTTTTTATTATGCTTTAAGAAGAACTTTCATTTCTGCATACTGTTATAGTATTAGATGTTGGAAAGCTGATTCGAAGAAGGTGATGTAGAAATACCTCTTTCTGGAAATGTAAAGATAAATTTGTTTTACTTGATCAAGTTAAGCTCAAACGAGCTGTTGAAGGAATTCTAGAAATTTTAGTGGTTCTTAGGAAATTGGAATCCGGACATATCCGGAATCGAATAATACCAGAAAAGTTTCACAACTTTCTACATACCTTTCAAAAATAAATATTAAACCCGATATTTTATATCAATATATCACCATATTCTTAAATTTACGTAGTACGATTTTGATGTTTTTAATATTATGTTTTACAGATTATTTTTAATTTATTAAGAAGTCTATATTATAAGAACAAAGTTTTTCTGAGTGCGTATATTTTTATGCTATAAAAATATTTTAATTACATAAAATTTATTTTTAATAGATAGATAATAAAAGAACCAAAACCGTTTAAAAAATATATTAAAATATTTTATATTTTTCATTTGTTATATGCACAATTTTTTTTAAATATTTTGGCTGTCTGATAATAAGATGAATGTTATCAATCTTTGTAAATTTCTTTAAATGTTAAAAATATTTCGCAATTAAAATGGAAACAAAAAAGAAATATATAGAATTATGCGATTCTGCTGACAAACATGGATCGATCGACCCAGTCGAGACACAACCACAAGCTAACGACAGCGTAAAGACAGACGCAGAGAGTGTCGGTTGATACTTGTTTTCTGTTTTTGTTATTGCAGGCTGTTGATTTGCTTTATCGGTGTCTGGCCCCGCATGGCTCCACTAAACCTGTAAGGCATGGTTTCTTTTAGGCACTTAAACGCCACATCTTCTTACGGGCTCTATAATTCTTACTCTACGTGTTGCCAATGCTTCTCTCTTTTTAGACCAAACTCGAGGAGGACTTTGTCAATTCGGAGGAGCTACGGAATCTGGAGTCCACGCTGGTGGTCAATTCTACCGTCGCTGGCAGCAGCAGTAGCAACAGCAGCAGCGGCTCGTCGCAACAGCAATCAAATTCGATGATGGCACCAATATCCGTGATGCTACCGTCACTGTCCCCGTTACCGGGTACCAACAACGAGGAGTCGCCAGGAGTAGCTACTTTGATACCAAGCACTACCACGACACCCACAATGCCAGTCGTACCGGCACCACTGCCAGCCACTTGTGTACAACCACCCACGGTGGTCGCCACGGTGCTCGAAGGCGAGACTCCGGTGGACATCGATGCCGAGACCATGTCCATATACTCGCCCGTTTACACCACCAAAGATACCAAGTCCCAACTAGTGATGCAGATACAGTCGCGGCCAAATAGCCATTCGTCACAGTCACCCATCTCGGTCAGGAGCTATCAGCAGATGCAAGCTTCCATGCCGAGTCTGAGCCTGTTCGAACCGATAGAGCAGCTGGAACAACAGCATGCGAGTCAAATCAACGGCAAGAGACTGAACCATGCGAGCTCGGCGTCGCGGCAGCAGAAAAGGCACAAGTTGCAGCATGAGCAACTGTCGTATCAATCGTCGCAGGATTTTTCGACGTCTGCGTCGATCCAGGTCGAAGCAACGACCACGTCGTCACCGTATCCTCACTTTAGCGATATCTCCTGGTCGAATTGTCATCCGGAGCCATTGGCAGTTAGCCGGTGGCTCCGTATTTCATCCAGCCGTAAACAATACAACTTCAATATTCACTGACACAAGACCCCACCCACTCCGGGCTGAGGACCGTGTGTCGCGGGCGTCGTTTGTCTACCTCCTTATCTTCACGAGACCCCCTTTTTCTTCACCGTCGCCCACGTCATTATCCTAATTATCGCCGTCACAGTCAATGTTGCGTATACAGCCCGTCGAGGGGAGGGAGGGGAAGACTCTTGTTTCCGCTATCATCACGATGTGATTACTTCGCTCAACGAGTATCAATCGCGATGTAACACAGATCGCCCTGGACGACACTCTCGTCGAATCTTCAATGCGCGATGTGATCTTTCGCAATATCGCGCAGCACGAAGCTTTCAGATCCGGATCACGAATACGCTGATTGTCGTGAAGCATCGAAGAAAAATTCTCGATCGACGGCCCATGATGATCGCGTATCTGGACGTGTACCTGAATTCGTGGAACTCCATAAAAAAAGAGAACGGGTAATCCCATTTCCGTTTATTTGCTGAATTTATAATGTAGAATAGACACAAAGAGATCAAGCTAAACAGAGATACGAGAACGATTGAGAGCATGTATTGATAACAGCGAATGAATGAATGCATAACAACATTGCGATACCATAAAATTTCTGCACAGAAACCTCATGGTGTACCATTGAGTGACTTATTATACAGCTCGTGACGCCGCAGAACATTCCTTCAGTCCTGTTTTCTTAACAACACGCGTGTCACGACTCTCTCGCAGTGATTACATAGACAAATTCATTATTAGATGATTTCGAAGTGCTTTTCAAGGTAAGAGTTTGCGTTTTGTATCAAGAATATATTTCTGTTATAAATCGAACGACATTGCGATTTAATTGTAAAATCTTTCACTAGATCTTTCTACTGAAAGCATAATGATGTATGTTTAATACATCCCAATTCGTTTGTGATTTCATAATCATAGTCGGAATTGAAATTGTTAAGCCATATTACGAATTATTTTTAATCTAAAACTTATTATGCTGGCTTTTTTAAAGATTAAATTTTTTTTTTAGAAGAAGAAAGACGTGATTATACATGGAATGCCTTTTTACATTTTGAAATTTAATTTGTACGTATTGCTTCCTTATAAATTATTGCCAAGTTCCAAGAGCTTTAATTGAATGAAAAACTGACAACTGCACATACAATTTTACTGAACGGTAAAGTTATAAGTACGCAGTTATTTTCACAGTACAGAATATCGTGCATTTTTTATTGAATTGTGCATAAATTTTGTAAATAAATCGCAAATTACTATATCTGTACATAGAAAGACGTTTAGTAGCCTCTAAAGTCGAAACACATAGTCTTTGCATAGGAGAAAGAACTTTGATTTATTTCTTCATGATATGAACAGATTGTACATATGGATGTACAATCTCGATTGTACATATATTGTATATACATATATATATTTTTTATCGATCACGATCTCTTATCCCTTTTGCATAAATGTATACTCCGAGAATACGAAGCGCCATTATTTAACATTATATCTGCTTCTTTCTTTTTTTTTACCGTTTTTGCCATAAGGACATAATAGAAATTGTAGCTCCGAGTGATTCATTTTTCAACTTGGTTTCATTCTACGTTATATTGAATTTAACGACGAGACGAGACCAGTTTGTAATGTAAATACGATACATAACAGGGACAAATCGAATATAATCTCTGTCGAATGAATTGCGTTTCGAGATATAAATTGAAGAGGCCAGTGGATGAAAATTTAAATTTAAAATTTCTATCGATCTTGAATTGGCATACATACGATAAATGTCAGAAATGACAATTTATCTTTAAGTGGAACTCTTTCGTAAAGACATAGTAAATTTACTTCATCTATTTGCCCTTTCAATAATAGCGAATTTCTATTCATCTCCGCTTATCAGTAAAAGTCCTCGTAAAATCTACGCGAACGACTGTGTGGCACGATCGATTATTGCACTGATTAAAACGCTGATAAAGTGCTAGGTCCTTATTCTTCCTTATTCTTGTAGGATATGAAACGAACAAAATTTTTGATATATTTGACTAATTACTATATCTAGTGTAGCTGTGTTACTGTTTAATTATTATATAATTATTGGATTATAACGCGTACTCAACGTATGACATAAACGAATCAATGTACCTATATTATAGAGATAAAATTTTCGAAAATTTCTCTTGTACTACTCAGGCCTGCGCTTTATTTTTAGCGCTTCGTTTGTAGAACGATTGATCGATCGCTCCGAATAGTCCGAATAAATCATAAACGATACCACGTAGGTTTGCACGCGGACTCAAACAGACAGATTAGTGAGCTACTCGATCCCGCTGTATTCACCCAAGACGATTATTTATTTTTGTACGTACTCGTTGATTTGCATCTCTGCGCACTGCAATTTTCCGACGGGTGAAGAACGCGCGGGTAACTAGCGATGCGGCAAGACGCATATACGCGGATTTCTTATCATAGATTGTGATATTTAACTATTAATGATTAGTAAGATAATTGTAGATATGTGTCTCTATGTGTTCGACGGCAAGAACATAGTGCGTTCTATTCTTTTCCTGATGGCAGACGACACATCTTGCGCGTAAGGGACGCCTTTTGTGCCGCCTTTCATCAATTTCGCCTTGTCGAGAAAAAAAAAATTTACTAATCCTGCGGAGACAATCTGCATTGTTCCGCTTAGTTGTTGCTCGCGTTAATAAATGAATTTCTTTATTGGTGAGCGTAGTGAAAAATTGAAAGACGATAAAAAAATTAGGCCAATTTACGATAATTATTTGGAGAACGGCAAGAGGAGTTATGGAGAATATGTGTGCGTGTGTACGTATGTGTGTGTGTGTGTGTGTTACGTTATGTCGAATGTAAACAAGCGCTGAATATCGTTACCGCGCAGTATAAAGCGATGCTTCGCATCATCGCCACTGATCCTCTCGGCTACCTGAAATCGTGATAATTTGTACATAAATCGTGTAAGCAGATAAATACCCGCGTACCTACGGATATCAATTAGCCGCATAGCTACATAAGGACGTATTACATATGATGTATATGCATCTGTGTGAATATTGCAAAGGGGGGTAGGAGGAGTCCGTTGGAGGAACTCGCAAGCATTGAAACTCTAATTGCTTCACGGGCGTCTCACCTACGTAACTTGGCACGTATAATGCCGCATTTCATATTAGATGTGGTCCTTCCTTTAGCGTCATTTACTTGACATAAAGAATCGTGGGAATGATGAAAATTGCGCGGCAACGTTTGGCACCACTGAACGCGATTTCTTAATTCTGAGCTTTAGACGCTCCGATGTCAACGTAAAACGAGAAACGGGCAGCTACAGTTAGCCCAATATGCGAAATAACACGAGTCAACGAAATGTCGCGAAAAGCTAAGTCCATACGCGAAACGATACGGTTCCCTGTTTTCCTGAAAGCCACCTGTATGTACCACAGTTAGTGTTCATTGCTCGGCGCGCAACGATCGTAAGAACGGATTGCGAGCGGTCTCGAGAAACGATGCGATTCCGATAGACGAACGACCGTTAAAGAACTTGCTTCTTGGCTAATAGTGGCTTTAGTGACTGGAGGAGCCACGGATTTTCCGCGTTATTGTCCAAGCTCCCGTAGAGCAATAATATACGATCGATTTAGTAGCAATAATAATTTCGTTAACTGTAAGACGTGTCATTATAAGAAAGCATATTCGTTTCTGAAAGCTCTTACGCTCTTGCAAACATCGGCAAAGCATAGAAAATGTCGATTGGTGCTGCATCTCTCGGAAACTAACGATGTAAACAAAAAAAAGAGGATTGAAAGAGATTCATAGAAGTTTATTTTACAAAATTCAAATCAAGAATTTAATTTTTGGAAAATTTAAATCAAGAATTTGAATTTTGAATTGATTAAAAAATATTAGATCTTTTTCTCACATATCCATTTTACATATTACTGACATATTACTGACATTAGAAACGAATAAAAGAAATAGTATTTTGTGTGGCAAGTGTGGAAAACAACGAATTATGTCGCGCGTGAAGTTGCCGCATGAGCCGAAGGCATTCGCACGACTACGAGCGTGAATGCATCATAAGCTGAGGTGAATGCGGCAACCTCACGCGCGATGTAATTCGTTGTCTTACGCACATGCTATATACAATATTTTTTGCAATGCCTATCGCGAAAGTTCGATTTGAAATTAAAAAATTAATTAAAATTAAATTCAAATAAGATGGTTTCGTACTTTTTGATTTGACAATTCATCAAAATATGTCATTAAGATATTTTCCGAAAATGAGGTTGTATTTTTAGATGCTCTCCATTCTATAAATTTTTCATAAATGTTCGTATGTTTATCTCTCGATTTCTTCGGTTATAGTAAATTCTCTGTGGCAGATTCAGCTGCTTCTACGAGTTCCACCGACGGTCTTGGACACTCGTTTTCTTTATCCATTTTATCCGTCTTGAATGATGACAGTTGTAACGAATTGACGTTTTGTCTCGCGTGAATTTTGTTACGTTCAAGTTTGTTATGTCGGTCGAAAATCGAAAAAGAAAAACTATCAATCGTGAAAAAAAAGGAGGTTTTTTACCGCACTAGTGCGGTAAAGTAAGGCATATATTGAATCGTTGAGAAATAAGCCACTTTCCGCACGCTAAACAGCAATCGAAAATCGAACTTTTGCCACAGACGTTGCAAAAATAATATTTTAATTCCTGAATTTAAAATGGATTTCTATGAATTTCTTTTAATTTACTTATTTTTTATAGAGACGAAACGCATTCGGATGACCGAAATCGCTTCGTTACATACCTAAGAAAGTTTCACTTAGTCCTAAAAGAAGGGAAGGAAACAAAGGAGAGAGAAGCGACAGTTGTCTTTTTCTTCGACTCGACTCCCCCTTGCTTCGTTAGTGCGCGCGCGGCACGAAACGATTAGTATTTTAATTAATTCTAACGAATCTGCGTGAAACTGTGGTGCGGTGGATTAATGCACGGTAGATTGATAAATTGCTGAAGACTGAATATATCGATGAGATCGGAAGGGCTCATCCGGCAAATTAGATTGCTGGTGAATTTTAGTGAATTTTTTTTTTTTATAGATTTTTTCCTCAAATAGCGCGTATAAAACGTTCACTTAATTTCTGACATATCGGGTATTATATGTTTGCTTTATCATGTTGTTGAAACGTGTGCACGTTACCGTTTAGAACGACAGATAGTCGATCTATTTCTCTTTGGCACTGTAATTTCACGTGGAGGAACTAAAAGAAGGGACACTCTGACTTCAGGTTTATCACAAAGCAAGATATTTTGTGGCATTTAATTTAAATATATGTTTTATATTTATTTGTAAATCGTTTTTTTATTTGCCCATTTACCTTACACCCATTCGTCGATTTATTATTATCTTTTTTTTTCTATTCATACGCATGTGCTAGTAGATAGGTAGAGAAACTTTTCATGTAAAGATTAGTTATATATCGCGGAGAAGGCTCGTACAAAATCTACATACATTATGCGTACTGTCGCTTATTATCACATATCATTGTAAATATTATGACGCGATATTCCGATTAATGCCGATTATGTCGTATTATGTGTTGTAACAATTATTCGATATAATTAACGCGGTATGTATAATTAACAAATATTTGAAACTGTATTATGTGATTTCGTAATTTCACTATCTATTATTGATGTGTAAATTTTATTAATCGCTTATTACGAATTAAAAGTACCTATCGGTGGTATATTCATGTGATGTCAAAACTTTTATTATATGTCATTAAACAATCTTTTCATTAAAATTCTAATCATATAGATGTATAAATCGTATAAATAAATTGCTTTATGAGTGCTTTTTAAAAGATGATTCTAAAAAATACGTATCTCAGTGGCAACGTTTTATTTCTCAACATTGTAAATATAACATCTCATTCTTTTTTTAACGAAAGTCTAATCTCAGATTTAATGAAACTTTTTTATATTAAGTATAATTAAAATTATCAGTTATAAACGGTAAAATTCTTGGATAAAAATATTTTCGCTTAATGAAAATCGATTTATTTAGTAAATAATCAGCTAAAAATTTTTTTTAAGATGGAATGCTGCTGCTGGCATACATTATTTTCGGGATACTCTAGGTCGTTGCCTCCGACTGAAACATGCATACTTTTATTACTCCATTTACTCATCGTGGTCCAAGTTACGTAAATGGACGGAAAGCTTGTAGGCTCTGACCAAGAAAACGCAATATCTTAAAGGATCTTAAAAATCGAATGTCAACCAACAATAGTGTGTTTTATAAAACGAAATATTATGTTCTAATATTTATTAGTAGACATCGGATTTTTCATATGCAGATTGGTGGAAAAGAGCAATTAACTATAAGATTATGTTATTTATATATAATATCCAACATATTTATACTGCAACATATGTTAGGTATAAATATGTTGGATATTATAAATAACATAATCTTAGTTATTAATTGCTCTTTAATTTCCACCAATCTGCATATGAAAAATCTGATGTCTATTTATTATAGCTTACATAAACGCCATTAATGTTTGCGCAATACGATTGTTGTTGGCGGATTACGTGGCCGAGAAAGATTAACAAGAAAGTAAAACAGAGACACTTATACAACGCAACTTTATTATCTCAACCATCACCATACATTTTTGTAATAGATACGATTTTCAACATGTATAGCGAAAGACGATTTATTCCGCGAAACCATCAGTTATGCTCCGCAACCGCTCGCTTTTTCCTTTTAGGAGAAGAATGTAAATTTAGAAGATACATCAAAATAGCAACAGTCGTCCTTTAATTGAAATCAAATGACATTTGCTCTATAAAAAGGAAAGTTTTACTACTAGACTGACTGTATAAAAAAATATATATATTTAAAAACTCATGAGATCTACAAAAAAAGTTACTCTTATACTTTTAGGATTACGCGCAATTGCTTTCTCATTTAACTAAATAATTTATTAAATAAACAAAAGTAAAATAAATAGTGAAATTCTTAAAATTTTATCTACTCTTTCGCTTATGTAAATATAATCAACAAGTATACTGCGGTCACCGTTTGATCTAAAGACTGCAGTTTCAAATCTGCAATTATTGTACCAACATAATAGGAATGTTTACAAAATCTTTTTATCATTCGAATGACTATGTAGGTATTTGCTAGTTACTCGCGCATAATAAGCGGAGCGATCCTCAGTCGTATACGATTCTCGATGGATTAATTTCTGTACATATACTTACAATTAGACGATGTTTCTGAGATGCTAAGCGACTATGTGGAATATCAATTTGGATATTACGTAATTTGTAGCGAGAGAAAGTGTTCGATGTGTCCATTTAAACTCTTACTTTTTTATACGTATACGTTTTTGTCGTCGTAGCTTTTCGCATAGCTCTTGGATTTTTATATAAATATCGACACGTCGCGATTATTAAACAACGTAGTGGCAATCGTGTTGTCATTGTAACAAAGAGATATACGGACGATATAATAGGGTAGCGCGCGATTTGACTCGCTAGCGCTCGTGATCACGTTCTTCTCAGGTATTTAACATGTTTGTAAATCATGTAACTCCTTCCCGTAATCATTACTATCGAAGCTAGTCGGTCCCCATTGAAAAAGCTTGTACAATAAACATCTTTCCGTGTCTCCTCGATCATCGTCGACGATCAATTTCTCTCACGAGCAGTCAAGAAGCCACTTGTTAATGAGTATACGTACTTAAATATTTATTGTATTATTGTATTACGTACTTTTAAAAATTTTCTAGGCGATCGTTTTTATTACTTTACAAAGTTTAGGAAGTAATTATATGTCTTTCCAGATGCACGACTCGTTCGATTTACGCGCGCAGGATTTTTTGCAGATTCGAATTTTCTCTTTTTCACAAATTACATTAATTAAGATGATCAAGTTTTGAAAAATACAATCTATTCCACATATTTCGAAGAGTAATATTTTTGTCTTGCGACGATTATTCATCGGCGTAAATCGTGAGATGAAATGATAGTTTCGATTTTCATAGAGTAGAACAGAGTAAGTTTCTGGCGTTCTCCATCGCAAAAGCTAAAGCGAGTATCGTACGCACAGAAGAAATAGCTGGTATACGGATGTGAGAAAAGAGAGGAAGTGCTTTTCAAACATTAGATATACATATATTCCTAAGGATGGAAATTTTCCTATTTGCGTATATTACGTTATAAGAAAAGATTCACGTGTCCCGTAACACTACGCGCGGTCTCGTTCACTATTCAAAAGTCTTAATGTAAAATTGTAATATTTAAGAGAGACGGGAAGAGAGGATAGTCAGGCGTTAGGAAGAAAATTCCTGAAATATCCGATTTCAATGAGCCTCGAAGTAATCTTATATTGCCAACATAGTCAACCGTAATGTAAGCTAGAAAATGAGTGTGCAGGTGATTTTTGTCGCTAACGCAACTCGAACTAATCTTGTATAAACGTCACAGCAACGTATCCTTAGGCTTCTTTCGTCGAGAATGTTCGTGGGTGTTAATAACGTGGGTGCGTCTAGAGTACCTACGAACGCACTCTCGGTTTACTCGAGATAATTCGAGCAGTATTACGACGATTTATTGTACGAGCGATTTTCACGCGGTTCGCCGTTTGATTACAAGAAGAAACTACGTGTGTAACGAACTATATAGGTATATTCTCTATATAATGTACGACAAATAGAATAACCATTTAATTCTTGACTACTTTATTATTGCAACAAATGAGAGACAGAGAGAGAGAGAGACTACGATCGTGGAAGTGAAGAATCCAAGTATCGCGCGGTGGGGTGCATTAAAGGAGAGAAAAAAATCTCTTTTATGATCACCAGGAACAGTATTGTTATGCAGTTGATCGTTACATGTGCATACAAGCTTTGGAAATAAAATGATCTGAATTCTATCTCGCGTCGTCGATTTCTATTATTAAGTCCTCCTCTTATACTACGTATACTATTTTAATCTCTTATTTATACACATTATTTACTATTTTTCATTACTTTGGTTTAACAAATATAACAATGTTGAAAATATGATCGTTAAAAATTAATAAATAACGAAAGTGTTATTAATACTGTGAATTTATTTATATTTGTCTATTCTATTATTAAATCCTCTACTTACTACTAGACTATTTTAATCTCTTATTTATATATTATTTACTATCTTTCGTTACTTTGGTTTAAAATATAGCAATGTTAAAAATGTCATTAAAAATTAACGAATAATGAAAGTGTTATATTGTGGATTTGTTTATAAGAACTATAGGTATGTCTTATTTCCAAGTTATAATATACTTTTCAATTTTTCGGAAATGTGAAGTTGGATGTCTATTTAAGGAATAGCTTCAAAGCAACGCGTGTAAAAGTGAAAGTAATGGCCGAAAAGGGAAGATCAACGAAAAAAAGGATGACGTTGCAGCACGCGCCACTCTTCGTAAACTTCGTAAGAAGGAGTGATACGTCCATCGTGAAAGGACACGACGCACGGTCATGCACAGATCTTCGGGGACAGAGAACTGGTCCACCCACTGGGAATTCCAGATTTTTTCATTCAGTGATTGTGGATTGAGGCATGCATATATCGAAGCCAAAAGCGCGGACTGTATTTATTGAAAGTGACTCAATTAAATATCTGTCGTTATCGAAACTATTTGATACAATTATAACAGCGTGTATGAATTGAAAATACTAATATTCTGCTATAAAAATTTATAATATGAATATATGTACAATTTTTGTTTGATTTGTAAAGACTTTTGTGAACATTTCGTGAAAGATCAAGGAAGCGATAGTTACGTATATATGTATAATTGCTTGATGTCATCGTACGCGGATATGATGTCTGAATGTTTAGCACGGGTACTTGACCCGCGCTCTTTAAATACGGAACAGCAGATTCAACGGACGAAGATAGTATCACCGTGAGGTACGAGAGCAAGATCTATTTGTATGGCTGCGTGGAGTGCTCCAGCTGGACCTAATCGACTTGCCGCATGCAAATGAGAAGAAAACAAAAAAATGTATTTTGCGCATAGAAAATTCAATTATACCCAGGAAATTATCCAATCCAATGAGAGAATATCAGAAATCTTATTAATAAAATAGAATAAATATAATATTTTAATATTATATTAAAATCTTGTCCACAAATTTAATTAACAGTCTTTTAATTGACTTATAAGTGTTTTACGATTAATTCGTAAAGATAATTAAAGTTTACTTCAAATCGTTAGTTTGGTTCAAATACATTACAAGCATAATGAATTTGAAAAAAAAGATAGCGTTAACTATAGTAACTCGAGATATAATAATGAAATGAAATCCATTTATTGCTTATGCAAGTGCACCAGCTGAAGCCGATCGAGCTGAATTCGCGCTCTTACACGATCAGGTCATTGCCACCGCTGTGCAGTTGCTTTATTAGACTTTGTTGACTTTGGCACTTGACGAGAAACAAATCATCATTAGGCTACTGCCCGTTCACGATTAGTTCTATGTCATCACAAACATTCTAGGCTACCATTTAATTAAATTTGTACGTAGGTATTGTACGTAATACCTATAATTATCAAAAAATATCAATGTCAATCGCAAAATGTAATTGCATTATTAATAATTATCAATACTTAGTCCATACATGTTTTTGTTGTAGAAGAAGTGTTTTCCTGATGAAATAAAATTATTGGTATCTAATGAAAAAAAGTTGTGACTAGTTTCATCGCAATTTCGTGCAAGGAGATTTCAGCGACGGACCCATACAGAAAAGATTTTTATTCTAAAACGCAGCCTTTCGTAGCTATCGGCTTTCTACCTGGGACAAAGGTAAGAACCTTCTCGGACCTGGTCGGGTCACGTCGGTGCCAGGTAGTGGGGTGTAAAGTTCTGAAGGGCCCTATTCAGGGCCGAAGATTTGCCAGATGAATGCTTCTTTTTTGTTGGAGTCGCCTATCCCATTCTTAGTTCTTCCGCATATTTCTGTGAAGTTAAAAGAACAAATTAAATAATAAAAGTCAAATAAAGAATATCCATGTGAATTTTACATTTAACAAAAATATAGGCGCAAACTAAAAGATTTTTTAAAAAATTATTTAGATACCCTTTATTCTTAAATGACGAGGCTTTCGAATCAAATTGTAGGTATAATAGAAATAAAACGTTTCAATTATTTCGCTAATGTTGCAACAAAAGAGAATCAATTTTTGGACTGAAGTTAATTCAAAAATACTAAAAACCTTTATGAATTTTAATCGACGAATATTATTTCAAAATAGATATAGGTATATGGAATACATACACAGAAAAGAAGAACATTCTTGATTTGAAAAATATCTTTAGCTTCAACGTGGAAATCTTGAAATAAGATTATATTGCGTTATTACATTAAACGATTATATTAAACGAAGAAAACTTGCTTGAATGAAAACTTGCAAGAATGTCCTTTTTTCTGTGTATTCTGCTAAATAGCAACGGAAAGAGCAAAATTGAGCAAAATCAAAATCCGCAAATCCGTCCCTGACCCTACCGATCCCTACGGCAAGTAGGTAGTGGGTCCGAGAGTTTCCACCCCGTCTCGTCCCTTTTCCTCGGATACACGGGGGGGGGCAACCTGTCGAGAGCCTCAGCATCCTCATCCGCCTCTTCCTTCTCTCTTCGATCCTCTTGGCGCGCATAGCCGCCCATTTACCCGCGTCTCTTTTTCCGCGTCTCTTGCCGCGAACGGTGTGTGCAACGATGGAAGGGGCCAGTGCCAGAGGCCGAAGGAGAAGGAGAAGAACCAGTCGTGAACCAGAACCGTCGGTCCACAGAATCTCCCAGTCACCTCTCCGAGACTGTGCGGTGACCAGTGTGTGTGGAAATTGTCGCGCGCGATCTCGCCGGTGCGATCGTGCAGGATCGATCGATCGATCGGCGTAACTTTGCCGCCGTCCCCATCATCGTGTTGTAGCGCACGATCGTGCGCACCTCGATCGCGACGATGATGCGGGTGGTGGCGAGTGAGGATGGAAAGGATTGACAGGTTGGTGGGTCATTTTCGTGTTTGCGTATACATATATAGATAGGTCCACTTGTGGACGATTTACCTGAAAGGATACTCGGACCGAAAAAAAAACCATTGTGGGGAAACGAGGGTTCTGCGGTCGTAAAGGGATGCTGTGTATATTTAATAATCAAGGATTTTTCATCACTGTAGTTTACTTCGAATATACGTCCAGGAAAGATTGAATAATTTGCAACAAGAGCGATTAATTTTTTTTAATAAATAATAATTAAATCTCTTCTCATTATATTCATTTATAATATCTTTGCAACTAATGTGAAGATAATTAAGAGGCAATAGGTACGTTTATAATTCTGAAAAAGCTTTTTTGAATTTTAGTTGAATCGATTAAGACTTATCTCATTGTTGTGTTGATATTATAATTAATAAAGTTTGAAACCTCTACAAAGAAAGATTAATATTTCAGTTGAGGTATTTTAATTAAAAGCATTATGCTTGCTAAACGATTATTATATTGCGAAGGCTCGAACTAGCCTGAGATAGAATCTTAAATTAGATCCGGAGCCAATCTCGAAAATGCACGCGATTCCTACAACGAGTTAACTACCTGACATAGAATTGTAAGTAACACGGTTGTAAATAAAATTTATTCGCTGTGGTATGTTAATAAGCATTCTGGAGAGATTGCGGCGATAGATTTTACCGCGTTACGTTATTATTTCATAACTGGGGTCGCGAATCTTGTTAAATGCGTTTATTGATTTAATTGAATAATTATTTCACGCATGCTGTGCGCTTTGTTGCACATCGATTAGTCGCTGGAACGTCGGCCAAAGAGTCAATAACCCGCGTGCTATACGAGGTCGATTGTTATTGTTTTACGATAAACCCTTGTCAGGAATGGCGCGTTAATGTCGCAGTCACATGACACATTTATATCGCGACATTCGTTTTAATAAGATAGAGTCCTCGAGATATGTTACCATTAGATTTATTTTCCTTTTTTACAATATACTAAAAAAAAACTAAATCTTTATTGATCGCTCCTTTTTACTATCTATGGGAATTAAAAAATATTGATTCATATTCTTTCTCAGTAATACGGCCGTTATCCGATGATCGCATTGGTTTAGCCTAAAGGGACTGATATCAGTGCGATCAGTTCTGCACGATATGTATATAATGTGATTATCGTATTTCAATCGCAGGCAGGGACACCCACGACAGTTTCCTATTTGCATATTGCACTACGGCGTTACAGAACGTCTATTTATGAACGATTGCATCGTTATTTATATTCTAGGTACGCTTGATTGTAACTTATCTCTTTGTATGTGTATCAAGCATATGCTATCGGACACCCTTACGACAGGCCCATATATCATGTATCGGCTTTATTACGAATGTATTTTAAACGTAGACCTTTTGATAAGGCGTTTCTGCACGCAGGCGCTTTATTATCAATTCGATGCCAAAGCGATATACCGATATTTTTGTCATAAAGGACGAACGTGTTTTTAACAAACACACAGGCCACGTTAAGAGAGACATCGTGTCGAGCACGTTGCCGGTTAGCTACACTGATCTTTCATGCATACAAATCTACGACACACGAGTGCGTGCATCCGTCTCATTTAAGAGCGCGCGTATGCTAAACATCGAGTCACGATTATTACGATTGACGGCAATGTGATCAGGTCGAGCGTAATGTAGGATACGTTATTAACGATTAAAGCATAAATGATTGGCATTTATCGAATATATGCTTTCGCCTTTTGATAAACACGGTTCGTGAGAACGACAGCTTGAAATGTCAAAAAGTCAACACGGTTGACTCTTGATTTTTATTCAATTTAATTCGAGACAAATGCAGCAATGGAAATTATTTACATTATTCTCATTCAATTGAGAGAAATTTTAAATAGAAGAAAGATTTTATAATTAATTTTAATATATTTGAGAGATTACAATTATTAAATGTAAAATTTAAATAAAATTAATAATTCAAAAAATTAAATTAATAAATAAAAATTAATAATGTGTAGCAGAAGATAGGTCCTGAAATCTAGAAGATTTACAATACCTGCTTGTTGCAGGGAAAAGAATTTAGGAACGAAGTAACATAAATGGCAGTGAGATCATCGATTGTAATAAACACTAGCAACTTTCAAATACTACAACGAAATAGTAAATGAATACGGATAAGTATCTCGTAGTGTTCCAAGTCCGTTTGCGCTCACATCTTTTTTAGGAACGAAGGCGCGCGGCCTCCGGCGCGCATGCAATTTTTTTTTTCCGTTTCGCGTAATTAATGCTCTCTGCAGGCTGGATTACACAGGCCGCCGTAATTGCCCGAGGATTAGTTCGCCATTAAAGCGAAGACAGCGTAAACGCCGTTTCCGCGTAAAACGAATAAAGAGCGTGATTTAACCGCGCTTTACGATACACCTACTCGCGCGCCGTGATAACACGCGCTGTGCCCCAAAGCGATAGCGAAGTTCTCGAGGAGATAGTTCGCCTGCCATCGCCATTTACATTTCGATTAACACTCGGCACGGCAGACACGAATGTTATTGCACACGGCGAGGTTTGCGCAATTGTCGGAGAATCTACATAATGTTATAAATGTAATAGTTGAAATATCGTACAAAACACGCCTTAAATCGCCATAAAATCATTTAGCACAAGCGTCGAGAAAGTGGTTTTTAATTTTTGTGATATTTATCGGAACAACTTAAACATTTAATAAACAC
This sequence comes from Leptothorax acervorum, assembly GCA_035220615.1. Lineage (NCBI taxonomy): Eukaryota > Metazoa > Arthropoda > Insecta > Hymenoptera > Formicidae > Leptothorax > Leptothorax acervorum. The sequence goes on along the minus strand of JASTWQ010000039.1, from coordinate 831,889 downwards.
AATGAATTAAAATCTTCTTAATCGAGAAGGAAATTTACAGTTTTTAAGTATCACATTATATATAGATATCTTATTTTTAAGAACACAGAGCTGTTTTATTTTATAACCGCGTGGGTTGAAAGAAAGAAAGTACGACTGCTAATAATATAGAATAGAAATATGTAATTATATTAACTTGATAATACATAGGTAATCGGATATTCTTTCGAACTGTTTGCGAGAGACCGACAATTTGAACATAGCATGTCTAATTTGCGTGGGCTTTTACTATCGATGACATCGTCTCGACTCTCGTCATTATTTCTATCAGTGCAGCCGTTAATAAGATATTTCCATATAACAAGCGTGAGCTTCGAGAATGCAGTAGCAGGTGCAAACAAACTCTCATCTCCGTCTTTTTTCCCGCCTGATGGTGCCGAGCTGCGTCCACACGTGCGTCAATGCACATGTGCACTGTTACATAATGGCTTGCAACATCCAGTCTATTTGGTTTGTAACAAAAGAGAGTATTTAGCACACAATCACCCGTGTGCCATTCCTATGTTAATTCGCGGCACAAATATATTGCCATATCATTTATCGAAGCTCCGTGTTCTTAAAAACAAGATATCTATAATGTGATACTTAAAAACTGTAAATTCCCTTCTCGATTAAGAAGATTTAATTCATTGTGTTTATTAAATGTTTAAATTGTTCTGATTAAACAATCGGCACTTTATATTTTTTAAATATATTATTCATTGTTAAAATATTAATAATAAATAAAAGAATAAATTTTAATAGGAAATAAATACCACAAAAACTAAAAAATGAAATGACACCAGTATTTGCATGTTTGGATCCAAACACATGGTTTTCCCAGGTTTTACTTTCTTCTTAATAGTGTTCTAGGACGATACAGGAATGCGTGCATTCCCATGATACCTCACGTGTGTGGATGCAGCTGTGGGCATAAGTTACAGATTCCTCATCGAACCATTAAGTAGCTATTTCTCCCATCCCCATATTCTGTCTAGACTCTAGAATATAGCAACCTCTAAAATGCACGAAATTTGTAGACATAGACACAGACGTGGCAAGTCATTTTATTTTCTAAGCTTTATTTCTATTTTTGTGTACATATGAGATAAATTAATATACGCGAACAATGTAATATTCATTTCACTGCTGTGCATTTTATTTTCTTCAAGAATTAAAATTCTCTCGAATCTTGAAAATAACGCTTACTTTTGTTTGTCGTATATATTTATATTTACATGTTTTATTCGCGCTTGTCTTCATACGTGAGAGGTATTTATGAATGTAAAATGTAAAAGTGAGTAACACGTTATTCGCAATGCCAGGACCTTGACATTATTTCTGAGCTCGATTGAGTAGCGTAAATAATCGTGAGCTACGCTTTTGACAACTATGGAAATATCTCTTTGAGACACCGCAAACGACGTCATCGCACAAAACGTAATCGCATTGACACACGCTCCTCGGATACGTAATCCTTTTGCGGACGTTGTTATTTGCGAGGCTCATATTCATTCTTCATTAATCGTTCATGAAGCGGATATGCTTAAATTAATATAAGAGGAAAATATATATATTACGTTACCCTTTATCATGCGTAAATTTAAATCGAATCAACTGCGCGGATCTTTAATTAAACTTAATTAATAAATTGTAATATGGAACGGCAATTCGTATACATATACACTGCCGGCCAAAAGTTTGGTTAAATTGCATTAAAAAGCTAGATATTATTAAAAAATTTACTTTTATATTGATGTAGTTCGTATTTAAATTAGAGGTAAATAATTATTTTATAATACGAAAACTATAGAAAAAATTTAAGTAAAATAAAAGTAACTTGAATCTCTCTAACATACTTTTGACAAAAACTTATTAAACTTTCTTTTCATCAAAAAATGCACTTTTTGTTTTGATGACCATTTTTAAAAGTCGTTGCATTCTTTCTACTAATTTATTAATGGTATTTTGTAACTGTTGCCATAATTCCCTAGCAAATAATGGACATTGTAGGAAGCATTTTTTGATGAAAAGAAAGTTTAATAGTTTCTTGTTAAAAGTGTGTTAATTCAAGTTATTTTTCAACTCAATCTAATTTGGCCATGAGAGTCAAACGCGGTACTTAGTGCGTATTTAATCAAATGATCCGGAATATCGGATCTTGTATCTTGAAATAAATCATTTGATTAAATACGCACCAAGTACCGCCTTTGACTCTCATGGCCAAATTAGATTGAGTTGAATTTCCGAGAGTTCTAAGGATATTCAAGTTATTTTTGTTTTACTTAAATTTCTATATAATTACATATTTAGTTTTCGAATTACAAAATAATCATTTACTTCTAATGTACATACAAACAACATCAATAAAAATAAATTTTTTAAAAATTCTAGCCTTTTAATGCTGTATCCAAACTTTTGGCCAACAGTGTAATTGATTAGATTTTAAAACAATTAGATTAATTGTAGCTAATACAAACGTAAAATGACACTCTATATTAATTGAACTGAATTAAATTAAAAGATCGAACGCCTAAAGCGAATTAATAAATTATTCTCGGATTTCGCGTTCAATCGCACATATTTACAGGAGTAATGTAAATCTTTTGGTGCACAGTAAGATTATATTACAACAATGCTATTCCAAATTTGTTTTAGCTTTCTTTACGCAACCTATTCTTTTGACGATGAAAGGGCTGATATTCTTAACACGTTGATGAAATGCGGCGTGCCGTCATAGTTTATTTTACGCGAGCCACTTTTGCCCCGCGTATATGGTGCTATAAACAAATACCGTTGACGTGCAATCGCTTCACCGTATGAAAAATGAAAAATCGGCCACGAGCAACACGGCCGTACATGTACAATATAATGAGAGGCTCAAGTAGAATACACCCGGCGAGTCGGTCAGCACAAAATAAATCTCTCTTCGCTTAGTTACCTTTCTTGGCCGAGTTTTTGTTCCCGTTGCACTTGCCCCCCCGTAATTATCCATATGACGATAATCACGCTCGGCGAAACGACGGCGGCGTCCACGTCGTCGAGTTAATGAATCCTTTACTGTACATGTGTGTTATATGTGTGTGTATGTATATAATTTTTTTTATTTTATATCTTCGATAGAGAGAGAGAGAGAAAAATATTATGCAATAACGACACAATGTATTAAGTGAAAATTATTCAAATATAAACTCTAATAAATTGATATTTACATATATAATAAATTATCAATTATAAAGATAAATATCGATTATATACTTCGATATTAAAATAATTAATGAATAAAGATTTTTCTTAAAAACTCTTTGCGATGTGTTGCAAATATTTTATCAATTTTCTTCGTTCGACCATCCGATTGATAAATTCTCTCGCCACATAAGGCACATCTCTCGTAGAAACGCCACATGGTTTATTTAGAATTACACGATACGTTTATTTCGAATCGCGTAGTATCCCGCGGCGGATGACTTTCTGCTCAATGATGAGCTTCGTTTATCAACATAAAGTCATAAACAATCGTCGAAGCGAACGGTTACGCGTGCGACTGACAGATACCGGACATTAGATGTAAATAGAGTCACTGCCAGTCTGTTACTCACGATCAGTACTCATCTCAACATTGGAGCTTACGTTAAGCTCGACGTATATTATACATTTGCATTACTCGCATAACTATTGGCGATTTTGCATGAGAACCCGAAATTGCCGTATCAATTTTTTAAATATTATTTCATCCGAATAGTATTTCTATTCCACACAAGAAAATTCCACTATATATTTCAATAAAAGATTAAGGGCTAGTTTTTCAATAGTCGTTACTGAAGTTTAGCCAAACTCACTCTTCGTCTTTTTCTAAATTAAAGGGATAGTTAGAAACAGACGAAGAGTGAGTTAAGCTTATAAGATTAAAATTAACTATTGAAAAACTGGCCCTAAGATTTGTATTTTGTTTGGTTCATTAGATCTCTTTGAAATTGTTTTAAATACATAACTGCACAAAAGAATTCTTAAAGATAACATTTATTCTTTTAACTATAATTATCGATATTGTTATATTTTTTCTATTAGACAAAGCGGTCCAAATTTATGTACATATATAATTTTATATTTAAGTAATTAATATCGCAGAAAATTTTGTTCTGAGAATGGACATTCTATTGACATCATAATTGTTAATTACGCTTAAATGTACAGAGATATTAGTGAATTGATTAAGTGAATTCTCGATCCGTATATTTGGTAAACACAATAAATGTACCTGTGATTGATGCGATTTGACTTTGATGAAAAGGAGCGCTAATTGAATGACCGGAACGATAATAATCAAAGACCTCAATCAGAGATACAGAGAAAAGGAGGAAGGGAAGGAGCGATAGCTTCGTTTATAGTTTTAAACAGCGTTGTCAGAAGAGACTAATATACAGAAACTCTCTCATAGTATGGCCATGATATACGTACGAACGAATCATCGTTATTTTCATCCATGCAATAAAAAGTGCTATGAATAATACAACGCGAGTCATTTGTTGATCACGATTTTAGGACTATGAAATCGTTCTTGAGCGCAATATTCTATCGCTCTCGGGCATATGTGAAATTCAAATAAGATATAATTTTATGAATTTGGTGAAATCACAATCAAGATAGCTACCAAGGTGGACGTGAGAGACCTTCGCTAAAACATGTCATTAGTATTTTCGATGCGAAATACGATGCGTTCAACATTCATCGCAGTCACTTCTAAAAGCCGATTTCACATGAATCCCATTTTATTGCCGCTTCATGTTGAAAAAGATGCGTGTGTTTTTTATCGCGATTTCAAGTTTCTACAAACATTCAATTGATATAATAATAACATGCGCTGACAAATGTAATAGATGACACTGCCAGGACACGGCCAATAATGAATTTTAATGAAAAATAATATCGTGATTAAGTATTTCAACTCGAGTGAAATAATCAAGGTATTATTTTTCATGAGATTAAAAGCTCGTTTTTTTTATTTGCAAAATAATTTAACACTTGAAAATATTACCGTGTAAATATTTGAGCGCGCTGTCGAGAGGAATTTAATATTCATCACAAGTCGAGCTCGGGGAAATATTTGCGAAAATTGATTTTCATTAAAATACGGTTTTCCATGAACCATGCAGTAATGAAGCGCAGCATTGCAGCTGAAAAATGCGCGGCGACCGAAAGATTTATGCAAAGCGACGTCGTTTCGTTAAAAAATCAACGGGTTATCCAACGGAATTCGCGAACGACGCTTTCCACGGCGGCGATTATTGGCGCAGCGTGTTCTCAGCTCTCGAGCTTTAAACGCTCTTAAAGGAGTGAGGTCTATACGCTCACGCCGCGCCGCACGAGCCGTATTATTCAAGTCGCGCCGCACGCACGCGTGTGCGTAATGTGCATGGGCGAACGAGAGGCTGATAGGTGGGCTTACGGGTGTGCTTATGTTCGTTACCATGTACCGGGTGAAGCGAAGTGATGGCCGTGAGAATTTTTCAGGTAGCTCGAACTTGGAGAGTTCTACGTCTGTATGCCACATGTCAAGATTTTTCTTTCTCTCCCACACATCTACAGACTTAGGTTCTACATATAAACTATATGCAGCACAAAAAAAAGTTACGTTAAAAGATCATTAATATTCGTCGGAACAGTTAAAAAGTAATTTATATAAAAATAAAATCAACTGTTTTAGAAATTTTGCGATAATGACGAATTCATTACCGAATTCGTCATTATCGCTAAATTACTCTCATCGGTACGGTACAATATAAATATCTATATAAATCATCAGAATAAGTTTTTCTAAATCTCACAATTTTTCCAAAATTCCTTGCTATTCTGTACATTAGAAGTTGGCATTTTTTAATGGTGAAAAAAGAGAAAACGTCAACACGAGGTCTACGTGATTTCTGATAATGAAAAGAAGCGGCGCGACAACGGCTGCATAATGCATGTAGATATGCATCGGCCGTGCTTCCCTTTAACGCGACATGACGAATCAATGAATAGCTTCTTCCGCGCCGCGGAGTCCTGTGTAGCAGCACAGGTGCCGGAATGTTTTAAGCACCCTTTACATTTGTCCGTCTACGTACACGTGGAGTTGTTCGTGTGTGTTTACGACGCCGGCACGTAGTGTGTACGAGAGAAGTCGCTTGCGTGAACGCCCACGCATATCGCACGCCTCCGCGCGAGGCCTCGTTGCAAAAGGCCCCGTGTGCCGGAGGCCCAATAAAGGAACACTCACACTGTTTCTCGGGGGAGGGGGGGGGGGAGAGAGGCGCGTTGTTACGGCAGAGAAAACAAAAGTAGGATGCGGCTGAATTAATCTAAATAATCTTTGACAATCAGTCAACACTCAGGAACAAACATTTCATTCAGTAGGTATCCTTCTCATCATTCGACATACTCTCTTTCCGATTATTATTCCGCCTCGCCAATATTACTGCACGCACTTGTTAAGAAAAGATCTGACGAGATACATGAAATGTAATGAACTATTGAAAATTTTATCACAGTATGACAACTTTACCATTTTTATGAGTTGTTTTTTAATACGGCTATTTTAATAAAATACACAAAAATTGGAATTATAATGGCGTGGATGTAGCTTTATTAACTTCGATCTAATAGCTGTGATTACGACGGTACTAGCGTGCGCTATACAATGCCATAAGCGCCTTTACCTTTTATGCTTAGAAACGGGCGTATCTAATTTCTCTTCAACACGTGTGTATAAAACGCGATCTCATTAACTCACGTAATATGCGACCCCATTATGGTGTGTATTCCTTTTGTAATATGTTGAAAAATGTTTATAGAAATGGCAACCTATGTATACACTCATTGTCAGAGAAAAAATCATAGTGATGGGGCAACTATATAGGTGACAACTATACAAGTTGTATTCATAGAATTATTGTACATAGTTAAATGAACTATTTTGTAGTTATTGCAACTAAATAACTAATAAATAATAGTGTGCACAAACTTCATGGAAGGAATAACATGGACTATATAATTTTAATTCCATGAATACATATTTATGTACAAATTTTAAAATAACTATGTAAATCATGTATTAACTAAAGAAATATATAGTTTTTGGAATTTTAACAATGTAGCTTACTGAATTATAATTTACTTAAAATATATTATATAGTTGTATTAATCATATTATTTAATTAGTTTAATAAGTCTGACAATATTTCTGTATTTCAATTCACTATAATATTTTGATTTCTATAACTACAAAAATAGTTAAGGTGCTATTTGTTCACATTTTGTAGTTGTAACGACCATTTTTTTCTTTGAGTGTAGGTATATATAATTTTTGAAAAATTGTGTTATCTGAAAAAGTTATTTATGCTTATTCCCTAATCAGAAAATATCTGATGGACAGAGACTATATACTTAAAAAAAGGCTCGTCGTAAGTGATTTTCTCCTATGTAGAATTGACGGCTGACTGAGCAATCGTCGAAGTTGTTGTCGAATAACCAATTTCTCAATAACGGTAATCTAATAATGCGGGATGTTAGCGACACGAATACTGCGCCATCGTGCAGTTTATTGTGCAAGACGTTTTCTCAACACGGCGGGCAGCGATAACATTGTATAATCTACGTTAATCACGTGTTTTCCCGATATCCGTTGAAAATCGGCACTGTAAAATAGCGGCGCGATAAAATGACTTTTACGAGCGGTTTCACGCGTTCCTACTTCCTACTGACTGCGCATCTCATTGTCAGTGTTTGAAATTCCTCTGGTTATTATTTTCTGTGTGACTTCGCAGTTAACCACTAATTTGTAAACTAACAGTTTAATTACCACTATAGAAATTACTGAAGCTATAGAAAGGTATACTACTTCAAATTATTAAAAATTTTTAATACGGATTCATATTATTATTTCTAATTTAAAACTTTTTGAAAATTTGATTAATTTATGTGAAACTATAATCAAGATTTATCGTAGAATACTAATAACTGACTTTTATGCGAAAGATTCGCGGCCTTCGTATAGCTAACGGTATTCACACATAGCTAACACTTCATTCACAACGTAATGGGCGGTGATAATCACAATTTAAATACGGCAAGCAAATAGAGGCATGATTATCCTTCGACTGCAGACTGGCTCGCACTATCTTTAGATTCACGGTAAATAGACGACCTGTAATTTTTATTTGTCTATGCGTAGATCAAAGTTTATATTGCCGGCCTTTTTGTTCTCTCTCCGTTATAATCATTATCGAACACTCGAATGCTAAATTTTCCAGTTAAATATATGAAATATAATTTACAATTAGAGTACCACATCGAAATGCTATTTAAGTATTATACGAATATTTCAATTAAAGAAAAAGTATTATACGAATATTTTAATTAAAGAAAAAGTTATTCCGAACTTGAAAGAATCTGCACTTATTCTTCGGTAAATGTGGGATATTCTGTAGCAGTGTAGCATACAAGATTAAATCGCTTGCCTAGTCGATTGGAAAAGCACACGCGGATAAAGAGAGGCACGTCTCGTAGGTGTTCCGAGTGTTTCGATCTGATTCCGCCGACGATAGCGATCTACATTCGAGTTTAATTTCTATTTATATGTCCCATTGTCGCGGGCGGACGCGAAATGGAGATCAATTTCACGCTCAACTAAATCGCGCGCCGCGGTATCGACATGTTGTATTATTGTGAAATCCTTGAGGCGAATGTCTCTTTTGTTGTTTCGATGACGACAAATGAAATGCCAGCGTACAAGAGCCGCGGGAACTTAATTAACACTAGTCGAAATTAGTTATGAGCACAAAAGCACCGTTTCTACAGTTGTTCATGGCTTTTATTCTATTAATTGCTCACGAAATCGATATCATAAAATATTTTATGATATCGATTTTGTGAGCAATTAATAAAATAAAAGCCATCAACAATTTTTTCCGATGTTTAGTACGATATCGTACTAAACATCGGAAAAAAAACGTTACGCTATATATGGAATGGATACATAAATTGATTTGCTTTCTCCGCGCCAGTTTTCTTTTTCAGCAGATGCGTACTTAAATGGTTATAAAGTAATACAATTTTTACAACAATTTATCATATTAAATTACAATAATGTTTTTTGCTTTTCAATTTCTTCGGAAATATCTCTCTTTCCGATTATTTTGTTTTCAAAGCATTCTCGTTTGGTTCCACGTGAATTTTCGCATGGCCTCGTTGTCGTCGTGGTGGAGTCGTTACTTCCTGTTGTTGCACCGCGAAAGAGCCATGAAAGAGAGACCGCATCTTCGCGGCGAGAAGATGACAAAAATACGCGTTATGGCTCTGGTCGTCATCCGGTGCGGTGATATTTTCGGCGTGCACACATTCATTGAGAAAAGCCTTAATGGGCGGACGGCGTGTGGGCGCGCTCGTGGACACGTTAATTGCGTGTGTGTGCGCGTGTGCGTGTGTCCGCAGTGAGGCACACAAATCCGTCGTAATAATCTTTCGAGTATGTATACTTTGTCTCTTTAGTGCGCAACAGACGTTGAACAGACGGAATATCTCGACCTTTGTAGTGTGACATTCGAGTCGGTCATTCCCCATTCACTAGAAAGCGGAAAATGAATGGCATGAGCATTGATGTGCCTGGAGTCGCTCGAGTAGCAAAGAAATCGATTTGAGTGTGCGGCGCGCGCGTTTCCGGGTTATTAAGTATACTTTACAGTACTCACGCATGAATATGCACATTGCTTAATTCTAATTCATTATTCCATTTCGAATATATGTTTCGCATATATACGGTCTTTAGAATTATTTTATATGCAAGTATAACGACGTACCAAGAAATCGGGAAAGAGTGACGATTACAAATTACTGTAAAAGGTAACGCGAGTGTAAAAAAATTCGTCGTACAGCTGTCATTGCCGTTTCCGCGCGTTGAAAGTGACAAATGGTCCAAAACATAAAGAGCGCCATTTCTTAGAAGGGCCGACAAACGCATACGCGCGTTCAGGGGTATGTTTGAGAAACATGCGTGATATATTGAGCTTTACATGCGTGCTTTATCGGGCTCTAAAGCCGCGTTAGATGAAATAGACGGGCATAAAGCATGACGCATAAGCTTTGTAACTTGTTGCTTCACGATACAATCTCGTTTGGAAATGATGATGGAGTTTTACGAGCTCCCGAGCACGTATAGGACCGCGCGAGTAAGTTACAAACCGCAGCAGCACGAATACTTAACTCTTAAGAAGATCCTGCGGATTGTCAAGATCCGATTTTCCCGTCGCACATGCAGGATGTATCCTTTTCGTACGCTGTGGTCCGTACGTGCCTGCACTTTGACGATGCACGTGACTCCTTATCTTTCACTCCTCGCTCTCTTTTCTTAGTTTCCTCCTATTTATACACGATGGAGAGCCTCGTTATAAGTACCGCCGTTAATATCACGCTTTGAGAAAAAAATTGCCGGCAGCAGGAGTTGACGGAGAAACAGGAAATTAATATTAATGCATCCCGCTAACCCTTCACGTTACTAATAATTGTTATGCGTCCTGTTGTATCGTATTACAATATTACATCCTCATACTGATAATGTAAGGGTGGCGAACGGTGATCAATTATTCAGCGCACATCGAAGATTCCAAAAGTTGTATACTTTGAAAGATTCATAAGTAAGAATATACCCTCAGCCAAGAAAAACTTTCGAGTGTTATTTTATCATCTAACATTATATACAATCTTTATTGATATCTACATATTAAATTTGTAAAATATTTATTTAAATTAATTAAAAGATGATGGATAATTCATCGGCAATATAAATCATTATAATAATTATTTTTAATTACATTATGATAATAAAAACATATAATGACGAATAATTTTTACAATTTTGTACATGATTGCATTGGAAATATTTCGAAGAGATCTAATAATAGTCCACGCCAAATTTCAATATTATCAATAAAAATCAGAGAGACGAACACGTTGCACCGGACAGATGCAAACGATCCGATGAGACGCATCCGTTGCATATGCGGTAGCTGAGACGATAATTCATAATACACAGCTGAATGTATCATAATATCGCGTTCATATGGCGGATGGGAGGAGAACGATGGGTCGCAATATATGCGAATGCACGATTTCTCTATTGTTTACGAGCCATTGTGCCCATAATCGCGGGCCAGAGGCCAAGGAGACGACAATGCGACACGTCGCGACCGCGACGCGGCGCGGGGTTTCTTTCCTTGTGCACCGTGTGCACGGCGCGCGACATTGCAGTCTTATCTGATCCGACACGAGAGAAATGTTTCGTCGCCGGGCAAACAACTCTTTCCCTTTGTCGGCGAGATAAGCTGGATTTTCCCGCGCGGGGCCGCGCGGGATTGTTCCGCTTTATTGCATTACCGCGTATATACTCGCGACTATTTATACGCGCTCCGTTAATGGAATCCCGCGTTTCACTTCGCGAACGATTGTTCGTTTCGATCGCTTTTGGCGAGACCGTGAAAATGAAAGTTAGCACACGTTGTTGATGCTCTCGAGACTTCTTCAGTCTCCTGTAGCCTGTAGGTGACAAGTAACAAGGATTTTTATGGTGCAACACTATATAGAAGTAAATGGAGCTTTCTTTCGCCGGAAAGTAACGATGACGTTTACGGTATGACGAGATCTACCTGGATGAATCAGACTTCTGCAGTCCCGTTCTTGTCTGACATATATCTGTCTGCTTATATGGTGGTTTCTATGTAGTTAAACAAAATTGTTAATTTCCCAAAAATTTCAGATTTTTTTTAGTATCTATCAATGTGTTCTACACGGAAAAAAAGGATTTGCTACTATATGGACAGCTAACATTTTTTTGCAGTAAGAGCTAAAAGTTTTGCTACTGTAGCTAAATTATTTAGCTAAATTATATAATTTAGCAATAGTAGCTACAGTAGCAAAACTTTTAGCTCTTACTGCAAAAAAATAGCTGTCCATATAGTAGCAAATCCTTTTTTTCCGTGTACGTTTATCTTATAGAAAATATATAATAAACGGATTTTAAAACGCGATGATGTTTATCGTAATAAAGTGTGTGTAATTTCTTATACAATTACGTCATCCATTCATATAAAGTTAACGAGAGTGTATCACGAGCTAATTATTATAATTGAAATTCTCAACTCGATCGAGCTCATGATATCTAATATAATATCCGCTTCTTGTAGCACTACCAGCAAAATTGAAAGTCACTATCTAGTGCACGCGTATTTTCCTATCGCTGCGTACCGATTATAACGAGACACGTGTAAGAGCTTTGAATATCTTATTACAACATTCACATGCGTGTATTATACGTCGATGTCGTAAGGTAATTTTCTGGCGACATTAATAGATAATCGAAGATGAAAGTGGTCGTACAAGGGCATTAGCCTTGCAAGGACGAGCGCGATCATTATTCACTGCCGTGTTCTCGTTGCTACTCGCTGACTTCATGTACTCGCATCTATATACGTTCCGGAAAATCTAACGTCATATATTTAAGCAAGCTACACTGAAAAAAAAAATTATTATTTGCAAAAAAATTGATTTCTATACATTTAGTTTCCTCAATTAAAAGAAATATTAGGTAGATTTGAGAAAATATTTTAAATTCAGAAAAATGTTTTCTCAAATCTACTTAATACTTCGTTGAATTATAAGGAAACTAAATTTATAGAAATAAAAAAAATTTTCTTACAAATAATAAATTTTTTTTAGTGTATGTTGAAATATCTATTAACGTAATATTTTTTCATACAATTTTAAATAACAGAAAGATTCAGAAATTGATTCATAGATGATTTATTCTTTATTTGTCATGTTTTTAGAAGCGAAACCATTTATACTTCAGAAAACCTTTGAATGAAAGAGAAAATGTGTGACGGGAGCTCGAGGCACCTTATAAATACTCGACGAGTAATTAATTTTCGCGGAGGCGTCGCGCATTATGTGTCGCCCCAATTCCTACAACGCGCGTATGGGCGTACTACAATTCGTTATCAGGCGGTTGTCGCGCTTATCAGCGCGACAGAAAACACAGTGTATCGATCCGGTTTAGCACTGGTCGGATAGACGTGCTCCGATGTGAGCCGCGCTCGCGCTTCCCGGTGAGGAATTTCGCGCAATTTATCGACACGTTCGTGCGTTCATCGTTTTTCTGAAATTAGGCCATGGTTTCTGAGCGCGCGCGGAGTCGCTGACTTTACTTTCCATTCAACGACGACACCGCCGCCGGGTCTCCCTATGCTGTACGTGAGTCGCCTCTAAGTGGTCCCTTCGAGCTCGCCGAGGCGGTTTTCTGTCACGAAGAAGAACTCGACTGCTTTCATCTCGATTCGATCGCGACTCGAAGAATTTCCTTTCGCACGCTCGAAAACTTATTCGCTCTAGCTATGTTTTCCTCCGGTCGGTTTGTCAAAGTAAAATGTTTGATTGGTAGGTAAAACGATCTTACGTGACTCTCGATCAAGATTGCTTTTATCAGTAAGTAGTCATGATGTTTCATAACTTGAGATAATACTTTTGATTTGAGAAAATTATAACGGGTAGTGCTGAGAGAACTGTTCAACGTAAGAAACTCGAGTGATTTGAATAAAAAGTGAAAGCCGTGCATATTTTCATATTACATCATATTTCATAATTATGTGGATGTAATTACATTATTAATTTATACAAGGTGATACCATCATTTGAAATCAAAGAAAATTCTTGTTGAGCGAAAGTTCTGCTCTGAATTCCGAAGCAGTTCAGTTGTGAGCTGCATAATAAGAATCAACAATAAGTACCTACAACAAGTTTATTTTATTAAATACGTAAATAAATATTATACCTGTCTATTATCTTGTATTTTTGCTCGGACGATTGTTCCCACAGATATATATATATCTCTTCAAGATAATCGATATAAAGATATCGATAATAAACGTGCGAATTAATACAAAGGGCGGATTATTCAGCCAATTGCAATAAAAGCGGAAATAATATTAATTCTTATTTATCCTAAAATTTCTGCGAAAGTGCGAAGCCTCGAAATTTTGAACGAGCGGCAAGTAACATATCGAGAAGTCGAGAGAATATCGTATTAAAAAAATTACAACCGGACGGTTCGCCGGAAATGCTCGTAAAAATATCCGAGTTTCGACTTGCACCGAATACCTTCCGCCTGCGGAACAATTAAAAGTTCCTGAACGAGCCGAGACAGGCGTGAAACCGCGGGAGGACGCACTGTCGTCAGACCAGAAATCCGGAATACGGAATTAGCTCGGCCGTCGCGGGCGCGTCGTGAAAACCATGTTTAAGGAGGTTTTATACCTTTCTGCGGTTTAAAGCGCGACAAACGTTTGGCGCCTAAAAGCGCACTCCGCACCATCCGCGTATAATAATTCTTTCAGCGTACGAACGCCGTGGATGATATATTGCGACAGCGCCGCGCCGTCGCAAATTTCCGAGTCACGCGGATAACTGTCAATTAGTAGAAAAATGCGTGCCCATTGAGCTCTGTTTTATTCCACGCATACGCATAACAGATTTGTTCAAAAGACGTCTTGAATAATTCAATAAATTGCTAAACAGTCGTACAATTAAACAAGTTAACTACAGAGATTATGTGTGTGAGTTATAGAAAGCATCAAAAAAGTCTGCGAGAGAAAAGATATTCGCGACTAATTAATCTCTCCATAGCTCACAATTCTACTTTGTAAAGGAGAATGATTTATCGCATCGCGCGACCCTGTTATTAAATGCTAATCGCTACATCGCGATCGTACAGATTATGTTAATGGAGATTTTGTTGCAAACGAACTTTCGCTCAATTGAGATTCGAAACGGTTTAAGAAACGAAGACGAGGTGACTGACTATATCAAGGCACGCTGCGCGATTCTTGACGAAGCGAAGGTATGCCAGACGTTTAGAAAATTATGTAATTATTCCGAGAAAATGCAGCGGCCTGTGCGGTTGTGCAATAATTGCAATTAGGGCATGTATAGGCAATTGTTCCGACTTTCGCTCGAAAAATCTAACTATCGCCCTCGCAATTCCTTCCTCTTTGCAATGCGTGAATCTCTTCGCATACTTATACATGACGTTTACGGGACTAACGTACGGTTTTATTTGCACTTTCAGGATTATGGAAACGCGGATCTGCAAGTGCGTCTGACGATCAGCCGGGATCATGGCCCTGACTGTCGTTCCCTCGTCCCGCGTTTTCAATGGAAACGGTGAGTCACTTTTAATAAAAATGCACGCGTCTATAATAGGAGATCGTTGGCC
The DNA here is from genome assembly GCA_035220615.1 of Leptothorax acervorum. Lineage (NCBI taxonomy): Eukaryota > Metazoa > Arthropoda > Insecta > Hymenoptera > Formicidae > Leptothorax > Leptothorax acervorum. Next base: position 816,576 of record JASTWQ010000039.1, on the reverse strand, counting down.
GTAATCAAATCGGAAATCATAAGCGCGGAAGTGTAACGATCTATATTATGTGAAAATAATATTAAATTAAAATATGAAAAAGATAATAGTAATTGTCACTATTACAACAGATTATTTTTCTTATATAATTTTCTTTACGATAAAAATATACAATTATTTTGTATAATTAATAATGTATCTATAATATACCTAATTACCTATTACCGTTGTCAGTACACTGAAAAAAAATTTATTATTTGCAAGAAAATTGATTTCTATAAATTTAGTATTCTTAATTCAAAGACGTATTAAATTTGAGAAAACATTTTTCTGAATTTAAAATATTTTTTCAAATCTACGTAATATTTCTTTGAATTAAAGAAATTAAATTCATATAAAAATCAATTTTCTTGCAAATAATAATTTTTGTTTTAGTGTATTATTGTAGGTATATAATTTCTCTCCCTTGTAATTATGTGTAAATAAGGACAAAGGCACCTGACTGAACATAATTCAGAATCCGACGCGGAATACCGAGATGCGTGTCGAGGCGGAATTCATTAAGTCATTGCCACATGGGTACCTACATATGTTGTGATACATACGAGCGGGCGGTATGACACTAAATGGAATCTCCATATTCACCCGACTAACGAACTTCGCGAAATTATTATTACTGTGTTTCTCTGGATAGTTGCCAATGGTTACAACATATTTCGGTTTACGTTGCACCTCGGCCATTAACCTCGAACAAACGCTCGTTCGACGAAGGTGAACAACGCCCGATTGATTTAATTCTAACAATAGATCGACCGAAAACTTTTTTCTTGAATCGCAATAATCGAAACACGGAATGGTTTAATACTGTCAATTATTCTAACAATAAATTTAATTAATCGTTAAAATATTGATAATTTACAATTTTGTATAATATTAATAATCGATTCTATATTGTAGTTTAACATGTCTTTTGAGTATAAAAACTTAATTATTTAAAGTAGCATCATTAATCATATACTTTTTCAGCATGCACAATAAATCAATCATGATGAGTAATTAATTCAATTTTAAATTGAGATTTAAGAGAGAAATGCGCTTTTCGAATAAACGGAGCTTGCAGAAATGATATCTGTGTTATCTTAACGGCGCAACCTTGACCAGTTGTCTCAACAGTAAATACTCGTCTTATCGGAGATAAACATTTAGTAACGAAGTTTTCTGAAGTAATGCTTTTTCATTTGCAGTGGGGACGCAGGCGTATGTTTCCGGTTCGAAATGCCTTTGTTGCCCTTACGGATATCACATCGATCTGGACTTCGTGCGTTATTGCGAGGCCGTTGCGGCAGGAAGCGCCGGGGACAGGCCCAGCACGGAGCGACGCAAGAAGCGAGAACGTCGTCGACAATGTCAATCAATGGAGGTTCTCTTGGGCCTGGTAATTAATTAGCGATACTTCTAATTATACGTATACTGAAAGCACCATTGTGCGGCGGTTAAGTGAAACCAGTTATGTATTACCAGCATACGATTTCCGAATGTCTCCTATATCAAATGTGTAAATAACACTCGATATCACATTTTAGATATTTTGCTTTAATAATGTCATGATAGCAGGATTTAATTAAAATGAATCTAACATTTATTTGCGAGTTTATTTGACTTAATTAAGTAAGGTGGGAGTTGCTAAATAATAATTGTGCTTGATATATTACGGCCTGATAAAAATAAAAATGGTTGAAAGACATACTTTCTTACATTTAAATAACTTTTTTTAATTCCATATTTACGGTAAAAATTACAGTAATTTTAACGAACATCGTATTAAATCACTTCATACTATCACGCCTAGTTTGTACTCTGTTTCCGCTAAAATTTACCGTCTCTGACGATAAACGTGCTCATCGCCAGGGCGACGAAACCGTGAAGATCAAAGATAAATCACTCGACAAAGTGCGGTGCAGTGCACGGGCATAATTCACATCGGACGTGGCGAACAAGCATCCTCGTGTGTTAGATAGTTTCCTTTATTTTTTTTATTCTAGGTAAGTCCGGCACTGGCGGGCATAGAAGCCGAATTGCCGAAAATATCACAAGAATGTACGACCGCGAACGGGGTGACTACTTCGCCGAGATCAAATCATCCACCACCAAGGCAGCAGGGAAATTCGCATCCCTCGCCAGTCGTGGATCTCAGCGACGTCGTGGGTGACTTCGAGGCGACCCTCAAGCGATCTTGCAGGTCATCGAAAATCTCCGATCGTCGACTTATCACGGAAACCGGTAAGACACTGCAGCTTCTCTTATCGAGAAGAACGAGAAATATTGCAAACGCTAAATATATATTAAATTATTAAAAAGTTCCTATTAGAACGATGACAATTAATTGTATAGAAATTGTCTAATTACAATCTTTCTGTTAAAGTATCGCGTCGGAAATTTGGCGTTTGTAACATTTCGTCTTTCTTGTAGGAACAATCATCGTTAAAAAATTATTAACGAAACTATTGTTGAGAATTTTATGATCTACTTCGTGTTAATGTACCACCTCATCTCCCAATTGTTGGAAGATAAAGAGTTCCGATCTCTAGATTAACGGTAAAGTTCGCTCGAGTGAATTTACCGCGAAAATCGGAACGTCGCCTTGAAGAAAAAAAAAACGCCTTTGCGACCGCCGCGAAAGAAATACAATGAGTATTCGTCGCGCGACGAATTAACGGCCGCGGTGAAAGAGCGGAATAAATAAAAGAGATCTCTGATAATTTTTCACGCACATTGGATTTCCTCGCGCTGAATCCGTTCGCGGCCATCTTAGGCTTCTCCATGGCCCAATGACCTGCTATGTAGCGAGGAAGCGGTGCGAGGAGAGAAACGGCCCCTTCCGTGTCTTGCGGGGGCCGCTTTGAAGTCGCCACGGCATCGGAACACGTTAATTATTTCGTTATGCGAAACACGTTAATTATTTCGTTATGTTATAGGCACCAATGTTAATTTCACGAGTTCTCGCCTACGAAATAAATCGCTGCGGAAATTGAATTGTTCGGAAATCATCGACGCGTTAGAAATTGCTTGTGCGTAAGCTTTCTGCGTCCAAGGTGATAATTGAACAACACTTGGCCGATCGAAAGTGCGCGATTATAATTAGTTGCGAGGAAGCAAGCTAACGAACGTGCAACATAATGTTTTTTTTCCGCTCTATTCATGGCATCTTCCGTTACCTTCTACGATGCAAATTCGTGCGGCGAATGCATTTGCTGCTGAATATTTTCTCTTCGCTTTATTTAGCATCTATTACTTTATGGAAATTATGAAAGAGATACGTTCCTTGTTTTGCGCTAATTAATTTGATTTAGAACAGTTTCTCTTGTTCTTTTTTTTTCAAAAAATTTTCAAGCGCAATTAAAATTAAGACTTCCCAAAATAATTAAGATGCCTTATTAATTTCAATTAATTTATTAAAATGAGGAAAAAAAGGTGCGCAAAGTGACACACACAGATTTTCCATTTTTATTATATCCATATGAATTCACAACAAGTGACTTTTATCATCGATGTGCGGTCAAGAATTTTTATGAGAATATTATAAACTCGGAACTTTATAACTTCTTTAAACGTACCGTTTGCGTTTAATTACGAAGAAATCGTGCTGTCACCGTCAAACATTTTATTTCGCAGGCTCTTAATTTTATCAGATGTTAAAGTGCTACTTTGGTCACCGTTACTTCTTTTAAACACCTTAAAAAGACGTCTTATCTCGCTTTTGAAAGCCAACTGTCTCGTAGCGGCTCATGCAACGTTTTTCAAATTTTTGCGTCTTGCAATTAACAAAATATTCTCTTATAATAAATATAAATGGAATGGAACCTAAATTAATATGATGTAACTGATATAATTGGATACTCAATAAATATCGTTAACGTTTAATTAAAATGAAATTTTAATGCAACAAAACAAAATGCGTATTCGAAATAAATTGCAAACGATAATCATCCATAATTGATAATAAAGTAGTATCTAATTATATTAATTATAACAAAAATTTATTCTAACTTGACCAAACGAAAGATATATTTAAAACAAATATTTTATATATAAATATTAAAGTACGAAATAAGTTTTATCGAACAAGAACAATTTTTTTTCAAGATGAATATAATAGTACGAAGTTTGAAAGCCATTTCGATTGACGAGACGTTTATCTCGTAGTTGAGTCAGATGTTTTCGCCGTTTCGCGACTGATTAAGTAATAATACAAGTCATTGATACCATTACGATTTTTTATTTTGCCATCCACACTTATCCGAGAACCGCAGCCCGTTTCGCACGCATTTCACTCTCTCGCCGATTAACAAAGCTGCTACCTGGGCCGATTATATTTCGCGCGGCGACAATCGCATCCGTTTCTCACGGATCCGAGAGGAGCTTTCCGTTGTGGAGAAAACAATTCTCCCCTTGTCTCATTCGACGAGACGACTCGTCGGCTCATTCTTAGTTCTTACGCTCGTTTTACGATTTATCGTGCGACCGACGCGACGGCACGCCGCCGACAACGGAAACGTGTCGCAAGGTGGAAGCGACCGGGATATCTTCTTTCGCCAATCAACTGACAATTAGCATTATACAATCTTCATAGATACAAGAAAGGAGGATGTTTCAAAAAAGGGAAAATTTAAATAAAGAGATTAGATAAATTGAAGAAGAGAAACTTCACTGTTTTAATATTTTTAAGCCAACAAATTGAAAATTTGAATCAATTTTAGTAAAATACTTGTGTGTGTAAAAAGACTATTAATTCTTTTTCAACATTATGCTAATGAACTTCTTACCTGAAAGTGTGCAATTAAAATGTTTCTCAACGATAATTTTAATATATAAAATTTTTTGCTTTTATACGTTGTTTTTATTCTTGTGCGTATTATCTTTGCGTTATATGTATTACTAATTAGAATACCTGAAGAATATGCACGTATAAAAGAATTTATTTCTATCTATCTTCTATCGCTAAATTACTGAACATTCTAATGAAATATGCAGAGGAAGAAAATTAGTCAAATATCAATCAAGTTCTCTAAAGATAGCGGCGCAAATATTTCAAAGCAAAAGAAAGTTTTAATAACGTCTATTGTTCCCGCGAAAGAAAGAAATGTATAATAAATCACACCTCTAACAACGAAAGGAGAGATGCCCGAGATACATCGCTAGCTTTAGGGTTAATATCCGCAAAAACGCGCGTTCTAAACCGTCAATTAACAGATCTTAAAGTATAATAACATACTACGTCAATTCGTCCCTCGCGAGATCGGATCTACCGTGCAACAAGCTACTCCGGCATCGCCCGTCGATTAAATCCCACGTGAAAACGCGCGCGTCGCGGCAGTTTCTTGCGGCTTTACGTGCTATTAAATCGCGATTCCAAGATAGCTGGCGGTCGTTTCTCCTCGCGGGCACGCGAAGACGAGATACGTACCGTACCGTACGAGTTCGCGAGGCTCGCGCTGCGGAACGCGGCGGCTGCGGCCGCGGCGGCGGCGTGGAAGCCGCCGGTGCGTGGCTGGAACCACCTGCTTCCGGTTGTTGTACCGGTGGCGGTGCAACCGCCACCGCGTTTTCCACGAGGCGCAACCGTATTACACCGCGGTTACATTGCCGTTACATCGTTATTGTCCGACCGCCGCGCCGGCGCGGCGTACAACACCCTTTGGCAATACTATCGCGAATTCGGCAATGTACACGAAAATATCGTACATCGCGCGGTTGTCCAATGTGCATATAATAGATACTCGTTTTTAACGGATCTCTATATACAGTACCGTGCAAAAGTTTGCGTACTTTTGATCTTTTGACTTAACTTGGTTTTACGTCATCTGATTGATTTTATTTTTGGACATTTTGTCGAAATATGTCTTAGAATTATATTAAATAGTCCGGAAAGATATAAAACAATTTTAACTGTTTTGCTTTAATTTTTCTTATTTTTCCTGTTATGTCAAAAGATTATGTCAAAAAACCAAAAGTACGAAAACTTTTGCACGGTACTGTATACATATAATGATCGATAACGATACCAATTAAAGAAGTAAACGTTTATGACATATTATTCATTATTTACATATTTTTGGTATATTTGTTAAATATCAGTAGAAGAGAACGCTGCATAAAATTAAGAGCAAAGTAAGAGGAGAATACATTTCCATATCGTATTATTATCAATATTAATGCAATATGATTTCCATAGCGTGTAAACTTTCGGAGCAATTTCCAACCAGCGTCGTGTCTGATTAAGAAAGCGAAGCGGTGCGTGTCATGGTAATAACGGGGTGTTCGCCGCGGTATCATAAACTGTAGCGGGGACGTCGAAGTTTTGCCTCGCTGATCTTAAAATAACCGGCTGCTCGCGACAGAGTATCAACGCGATTGAATTTCAGAATTTCACGTGCAACGTGCGAAATGGTCGCAGTGTAGTCGAGACCGATTGCTCGCGTAGCGTGACTTCACCGTCACCGTTCCTAGCCATTTCGGTGCAACCTTGCGCCGCGCCGCGCGGGCAAGGTGGTCACATATGGTCGCCTGCACCTGTCGAGCTAAACACGTATGCGCGCGCGCGCGCGCACACACAACTAGTTCAACTATTTCCGAAGCACGTGCATCGAGAACGAACGAAAATAAGATCGTGAAACCGCTGAAGCAATGACATAAATTTTGACGACTGCGTAATCGGGAAAGGACGTCGCGCGGTATAAATAATATAAGCAAATCTCGCCGGAGTGTTTCGTGTCGTGATCGTGAATGTTTATCGTTTGTCACGTTCAAAATTCGGTCTAGCGCGTGTATGTACCTACATGTGTCGCGGTAATTGCGATTCGACAAATGGCCTAATTAATTGCCCGCGGATGGTGACGCTCGCCTGTTTGGCGACTTCGTATCACACAATCGCCGTATAATTGCCGTAAGCTCAACGAGCGTACGTTTAATTCAAGAAATTACGTACGTCCGCCAATCAACGTTCAATAATGAATTCTTAGCCATTATTGCACAATCACGATATAATTGTGGACATGCACGATCGGGTTTGTGAAATGTAAAAATTCTCTGCGTATATCTTCCTAATACAAGTATCATCTCTATCAAAGAAACGGTAAAGTCCATTAATTTTCAACATTACAGAATATAGCGTCCATTGTTACGTAATCACTATGCAGGCAATATTAATTAATGACGCGTACGAGCGTATGCGAAAATTGTGCAGGTTCACAGGATACGAACCCCTTCGGGTAGATCATTAATTTTCTACACATCATTAACTATTAGTACTATTACTCCGCTTATTCCCTCCCCCCCCCCCCCCCCTCGTACCCGAAGCTTTCTTTCAAGCGCAACGAACACACATAAATCATTAGGCCAGTTCGTTCTAGCTGAACTTCTTGCACAGTTCATCTTTCCTCTTTTTCTTTTCACGTTGGAGAGAAAAAAAGAGAAGATGAACTGAGCAGGAAGTTCAGCTAAAACGAACAGGCCTGTTGTTTCTCCCTCTCTTGCGGCTACAAGAGCGCAAAATTTCGAGCGGAATTATTTCACCTTAAATAAAAACCGAGTTTTCAAAGGACAACGTAAATATCTACACAAGCTGACTAAATTGTTGAGCCAAAATCCTCCGACGTATTTCTCTGATTAAAGTTTAATCATTCGGCCATTTTTTTCGTAACCCTCCAGTTATTGCCATTAACTTTAATGTTTTGTAAAGATTCGACCGTACATATCAAACCAAATTAAATTAGAATAATCGCCACAACGGTCCAAGCTTGGATCTTAATAGCCTAATATTATTTTATTGTGTGATACACATATTATCCCCTCCTTCCATTCAGTTAAATCAATTTTTACCTCCAACTCTTGAAAACTGTGCTCCGACTAGATTTGTCAGACTTAAAAACACAGCCCCTGTTGGAATAGCAAAACGATTCAACTAATGATGTTAAAGAAATTATTGCGAAAAATATTACCCCAGCCAGGGTTTTTGAACCTGGAACCTCCCGCTCTCCGTGCAGGCGTCGCGTCGTCCCAATTCGATCACTGAGGTATGTGGTAATATTCATCGCAATAACCTGTTAATAATAATTCAAGCGTCTTCCTTTCTTGGCCAAGACGTAAATAATTCATCATCAATAAATCATTAGTTGAATCGTTTCGCTATTCCAACAGGGGCTGTGTTTTTAAGTCTGACAAATCTAGTCGGAGCACACAGTTTTCAAGAGTTGGAGGTAAAAATTGATTTAACTAAATGGAAGGAGGGGATAATATGTGTATCACACAATAAAATAATATTAGGCTATTAAGATCCAAGTTTGGACCGTTGCGTTGTGGCGATTATTCTAATTTAATTTAACATTTTGGATAACTTTTACGAATTCGATAGATCGATTGTACGATCAAACGCGTTTGACCGATTGCTGTATCACTCAAGATTGACTTTTCGAAAAAATCGAGATATCTCGCGGCATCTCGAACAGCTATTCTCGCGAGCGAACCAGAGATTCGAGACCCGGATACCGCGAAACGCTGGCGCTCTTTTTTTTTTCCCGCGATTAGCAAATCGGCGGAGCATCAAAAAGAAAGAAGAGGCCAAGGAAGGAAGAGAGGCTCCCGTCCCCTCTTCCATTCACCTTTAGCGCGAACCGCGAACGGCTGGCGCGCTCGGCGAGGCTCGACGGCACGGCATCGTCGGCATCGCAGCAGTCAAACGCAAACTGTCGCCTCGAAGCGGCGAGGAGCCGCGATCGCGCCGGGTATACTTATATCGGGGCGCGCCGAACGCGCGAACGAGCGAACGAGCGAACGAACGAACGAACGAATTTGCCTATACACCTATACACGCGGACACGATGTGATCGCCTCTTGTTGCCTCGTCGAGCCAATTATATCGGCAATTCCGAGCGACTTTAAAGTCGCCCGTCCGCAGCGAGCGTTCTCCGGTGCTCCGGGACGACCCAATTCGCCGAGATATAAAGATGGGGAATAAACAAAAATAATACTAACCTCGTGTCGGCGCGCGGCGTCGCGTCGGCGACGAACAGGCGAACTCGGACTCCTCGACGGCTCCGTCATCGGGGGAAATCGACCGAGATTGCGAGAACGTACGATTTCGCGAGTCGCGACCGACAGTGCGGCGTAAGACCGACCGATTTCGCGGCGGAACGTAGTGTCGTTAATGCGCGGCTCGACGCAAGTGCGCTTCACTTTTTGAACAATATCCAGATCTGCGACGCCGGCTGTGAAGTTGATCACTGTTCGCCGTAGAAGGACGCGCCGTATATCAGTCTATAATTCGTGGCGACTCGCGAGTGGATAGGGAAAAAAATATTCCATGTTTCGAGAGAAGGAACTACCGAAAACACAATAGATCGGTAACGTTGTGAAATTGATAATGAATGAAAACGTATAAATATTGGCCGGTAATTTGAATCCAAAGCGTTAGCGCGTGATTCTAATTTTGTAGTTTACTTCCGAAAAAAAGAAAGAACGGAAGAACGATCAAAAGAATAAAAGAATAAAAGAATAAATTTATAAAATTACGATAACTTGTGCATCGAGCACGGCAGTACGCCACAGAACGATTTACGTTCCTGATGGATCAAACGATTGATTGTAAAAGATTTGAAATATTATTAAGACACTAAACAATAAGATAACAACTACGTTAACAGCTAACTTTAATTAATTTACTCGCGAGATGTTATTAACCGGTGATTCGATATAAAAAAAAGGAGCATTTCAAATAGGAGCATTTAAATCCGCGGTCGCGCGCAGCGTGAAGTAAACGACAAAGGTGCGATAGCAATAAGCGGCAACTTCAATTGGATGCGCGAGATATATTGACAAGTGTTTCGACGTAAAAGGCGCATCGTCCTCCGAAAAAGTCGCGCAGATAAACACAACAGATTCGCGACAGCGGCGAAAATGGGGGTGAAGAATTTCATCATGAAGAGGATTCCTTTCTGCAAGATGAAGGCGAAGCGGAAATACCGTGAGTTCATCTCGATGATCGCCCTCCGCGTTGGAGACAAGTGTTTTTCTCGTGACGCAAATTTGATCTTTCGTCTCTCGTATGATATTTGTTCGTCGATTTGTTGATCCCCTAAAGTGGAGTCTACAATCAGAATTTAACGTGTAAAATTTAAGTTTTGAACATAAGCCGTAAGAAATCGACAAATCACAGTCCAATGTGAGAAGAATATTTGACTGCGATTGGTCAATTTCTTACGGCTTATGCTTAAAACTTAAATTTTACACCTTAAATTGTAGACCTCGCTTAAGGGCCAGTTTTTCAATAGTCGTTTAAACTGAAGTTTAGCTATAAAACTCACTCTTCATCTTTTTCCAAAAGAGGTAGTTTGAAAGAGACGAAGAGTGAGTTAACCTAAGATTAAAGTTAAGCGACTATTGAAAAACTAGCCCTTAGGGCCAGTTTCACCATCTCCGCTTAACTTGATCCTCCGATTAAACTTACTCTTCGTCTCTTTCTAATTGTCCAGTTAGAAAGAGACGAAGAGTGAGTTTAATCAGAGAATCACGTTAATCGGAAATGGTGAAACTGGCCCTTAATCAATTCCGAGTAAAACGGAACAATGCCGAAATAAAATAGAAGCGATTGCATCATGCAGTTCACTTAGGCGCGCGCGTGGTATTCTTTTATGCAATTTGATCGCCGCCGCGGTGGCGGTATATGGTCTGCCACTGTTTATCGTCATACCGATTAGCGTCACTGGCAGCGGCGGCAGCGGCGCGAGCAATTAACAGATACTTTATCTAACTCCAAACAAGTTGAATTCATTATCAGCAAGCGAGTGATATCTCGCCTCGGGAAATCGAACGACCTCCGGAGATCGATCTCTCTTTCTCTCTCTCCTTTTCTTTTCTTTATATGCCGACGTTCGATCACGTTGTTATGCCTAATGCGCGATTCGCGAAGCGGCGCGCGATGCCATTTTCCGTATTCGACAAGTGCATCTGTCTGAAACGTCGACGAGCGAAAAATGGAAGTGCCAGGGACGACGTCGCGGAATCCGAGTGTCAGTGTTCGGAAAGTTCTTATTCGTGTTGTCGTGATGATTGGTCAAAATGCAGTTTAGGAGACGTGACAGAGAAGAAGCTGCATCGTGACGAACGTTCGCGCATCCTCCATTAACATGGAGGAACTGTTAACACTATTAGAACTACCAGAGATTAATCTATATATTTATTTCTACCGAAGATATCTTAAAAAAGAGAAAACAAATTAATAAAATTAATTATCTATGTAATTTCAATAAAAGTCAGGCAAAATTTCAGAAATTAAGATGTTTTAAAAATGAGTAATAATTATTATTTAAAAAATGTCAAACGGGTTATTTTGACCCCCTTGGTAGTTCTAGTGTTAATGAATTCCATAAATTTTCAATTTTTATTTCTCCAGAATGAAGGATTTTAATTAGGAGATTTGGCCGTAGACTTTTGGTTTTGTGTCAGAAATTTAATTTTCTGGAAGTCTCTCTAAATAAACGCCCCTAAATAAAAGTATTATGATAGAAACTGACTTCTCGTCTGACACGCGAACACGTAACTCTTGGCACGCAACAGTCGGACGGCCACCTTGTTAATTTCTCTCGCTCCTCCTCGCGACGAATTTATCGCGATCTCATGATCGGCACGCGGCAGTAACGTTCGTCTTCGCCGCGAAACTTTCACGGTGCCGGAGATCGGCGTTTAAAGCCTTTTTATTTCGCCTAATCCACATGTGCAGTGCGCGTGATGCATATGATTCGAGCGCTTCGCCGTTAATAACGACGAATATATAGGTCCTGCAACCTTGCGACCTTAATTTTAATAACAAGTTTCTTCCCAATTTCGAGTCAATTTTTCCGCGGCGAAAATAACGAAGGAAGTCATCGTTTGCAGCAACTTTTGATTCAAACACTAAATATTTTTATAAATCTTACTTTAAATCTCAAAATAAAATTTTCAAAGCTGCTTTGAAATTAATTGAAGATTACTAATTTTGTTATAGCTAACCGTTTCTCTAAAGTTCACGATATATGTGTAGACCAGCTTTTTTCAATCGTTTATAACTCTGAAATTATGGATGCTTCGCTGAAGAAACATTTTGCCAAAGAATACGTTAATTAAAATTAAGATTGCAGATTGTGAAATACATATCTCGTGCAGACACCCTCGCTCGTCACGAATTGCGTGCTGAAAATTCTACATCGCGGCGGCCGAGCCCACGAGGCATATCACGACATTGTCAAAGGAATTTGCCACAACGTCTATCGCATTTCTTCATTGTTCTCCTCGAGATAAGGTTTTCCTCTGTAACGCGGTTGCTCAAGCGCCGCGCTGATTAAAGAAAACATTTTGTCGGAACAGGTGAACTTAGCTTGTTGTGAATGTTGCATAAGGATATGTAGAATAATGACGCGAAAAAATTTAATTACTCTTCTCCATATCTATAATTGCCGAGGAATGATGCGTCAAAAAGAGCGATTGCTAAAAGAGATATCGACGCTATTAATAGCTAAATTAAATATTTCTAGGAAATATTCTTGTACGATACTGTCTTGAATCTAACACGTTACAAAACAGAGTGGCGCAAAATACCAATTTATTAATAAAAAATTTTTCTCCTTTTTTTAAACAAATGATTATATCAGTTACGGATTTTATTTCCTAAGAGAATGTGTTGTTTTTTTTTTTTTTTTTCAAAATCTCTGTTTCGTAAGAAGGAATCAGTTTAAATTAACTTCCCCAGTTAAAGGGTCAACGAAGCCGGAGGGCAGAGTTGATCGAAGAGGGAGGTCGATTAAAGTGGATGTTTCAACGTTCAGCGCAACCGTGTTCTTTCAAGAATTAATAAAATATTTCTCAAAAAAAAAAAAACGGATGACGGATAATTAAGCGCGTGGTTTTCCACGACTGATTTTTTTCGCTAGATGGCACAAACGGGACGGCGCCGGTGCAAAATGCAGTCCAGACAGACCAGCCGGCAGATTCCGACAACGCTAGCGTCGGAAGTGGTAACTCGAATCTTAGTACTGGCGCGCTTCAGGTATGAAATTTATATACTTTATTATACTTACTTATATAATTATTATATTATATTATTGCAATAGATTTATATGAGAAAAAATTTGCGTGCGCGATTAAAATTTGAGCGATCGGAAACTGCAAAATGCAAACGTATAATAATATAATTTTATTTTTGTCATTATTTTATTGAATTTTTTATACATTGTTCCTTTTCGCAGCTTAGTTTTATAATTAATTTCTAATTAGATATTTCTAATCTTATAAGATTGATAATAACTCGATCTTATTTTATATAGCTTTTAATTTTATGTAATGTATGTACAAGTATGTAAATTGGTGCGTGATTTTGTGAAATGTTAGAACAGGAAGATAGTAATAATATTTTTATGCATTGCAGAATATCAGGGAACAAATGGCTGCATCTCTGGAACGGATGAAAGAGCTGGAGGAACAGGTCAAGGCGATTCCCATGCTGCAGGTGAGTTCTCACTAATTTCCTATTCTCCCACCTACGCTTTCGTAACGTTCATCGCCCGGCATATAATTTGCACCCATGCGAGCTCTTCCGTTCTAGCGAAACGTTCGTGTGTAAGATATTCCCACTGCTTTATCATGATCTCGTTCTTCCTATTACGAAGACTGTCTCGTTTCTCGTTCAATGCACAAACGATGCGAAACGATGAAATATTTTCTCTTACACTACATTTTTCAAAGAAATGTTTTGTGAACTTGTATTTATATTTACATTTATGTAATAATTTCTACCATTCTAATGGAATAAACTTGACGTAAAAAATAATAAAGCTAAGAAAGATAAAAATCGTGTAAACAAAAAATATATACAGGGTGTTCGGAAATTTAACCGACAAACTTTCAGAGATTGTCGGGGGCACCATAAAGATCATTTTTTGCATGGACCTAGGGTCGGAAATGTGTCGTCGTTACATCGCTACGGCATACAGGGTGTGTTCGAAAAAGGTCGTGTCCGCGAATGAATGTTGGGGTGGTAAATGGTGGGGGATCTGCTCTTATAACCGCCCGAGTGCGTCGTGTGATGGTTTGGCCCATTTTTTATTACAAATTCGAGCAAATAAAAACCTTTATTTTCTTGACCCTGTATGCTGTAGCGATGTAACGACACGTTTCCGACCCTAGGTCCATTTGCAAAAAATGATCCTTATGGTGCCCCCGACAATCTCTTAAAGTTTGTCGGTCGAATTTCCGAACACCCTGTATACAGGGTGAGGAAAAAGTATGGAAACCCCTAAATATCTCGGAAACCATGCATTTTAGAAAGAAATGTTTCAGACAAAAGTTGTACGGTCTAAAGCGGGACACATGATTCCGATGTGTCATGTCGTAGATGTCGACGTTTTCAAGAAATTTTAAAGGTGACTAATTTCTTAAATGGAACCCCCTACATTGTAGTATATTGTTTGAAAGGGCATAAAATAAGAAAAATTTTGGCGCAAATTGGAGGTCGATACGTTGACTCGTTCGGGAGTTATTTAGGGTAAAAAATTGGCTTTTTCGAACTTTGACCCTAAATAACTCCCAAACGAATCAACGTATCGACCTCTGGTTTGCGCCAAAATTTTTCTTTCTTTATACCCTTTTAAACGATATACTACAATATGGGGGCTTTTACTTAAATTGTTTTAGGGGTTTCCATACTTTTTCCTCACTTCGTATATCTACTAATATACAGTCGAGCTGGAACGTTTTGTGCCTGATAAATTTTTCGCGTAAATTTATGTTTATTTTTTGCTTTGCAAACCTAATCTAACCGTAATACTAAAGTTTTTTAGTATATAAAGTTTAAATTATAATCTTGTATTAATTTTATTTTAATTGTTTAATATTAAACAAAATATTTTATCTTTTGTTCTATCTATTCATATCAAATAACTGATCTGAAAATATAGTTACGTAGAATATTAATCATTAATTCTACTTCCGCAATTTATTGAAAATTGATGTAATATTTCTATTACTTACGCAACACTCAAAATCATTGTTTTCTCACGCGTTGCAATTTTATCAGACTCGATAAAAGCTACACTATTGCCAGGCTTATCTAACTCCGCGCGTGCAATATCTTTCTTTTTCTCTCGCAGGTGCAAGTCTCGGTATTGAAAGAGGAGAAGCGCAATCTCTTGCGGCAAGTAGACGAGCTGAGCAAAACGAATTCCTGCAACGACACCCTGCACAGGCATCGCAGCCAGTCATTCTCGGAACAGCGCACCACCCTGCGAAACCTGAAGAACTCTGGAAGCGTGTCTACCAGGGACATGGGAACCATGTGCGGCGTGATGACAAGGGACGTTGGGGTATCGCACCAGCCGGTAAGAATTACATTTCTATTTAATCATCGTACAAACTATTTATATCTATCTTATAAAAAACATCCAGTGTTTAAAAAACATCTTAAAAAATCTTGAAATTCTAGATGTTTTTTTATTAAAATTATTTAAGTATTTTAGTGTATATTATATTTTTTATATTATTTTAATATATTAATTGATTAATTTTAATAACTTCTTCTATTTAAAATATTCCCCTATCTAATTTTATGAACTTAATTTATCTCTTTTTAATCCAATTCTAGAAAATGATAAGGGATTAAAATTAGAGATCAACATTATTAAAGTTAACTTATTGTTAGACAAGTACTTGAACTTCTATGCTATTTTATTGCATACATAGGGTTACTTCGACCAACTCCGATTAACTTTAATCGACGAAAATAAAAAATTAAAAGATTTGTTATATTATAAAAGCAGCTTTTATTCACGAAGTGGTAAATCACGAAGAAATAGATTTAAAAAAATAAAAAAGAACGACATATACATTATACAATTAAAAGTCTTGCTGTTGACGAAATTGCTGATCCAGTTAATCGTCGATTAAAGTTAATCGGAGTTGGTCGAAGTGACCCTAATCTATAGATTACATCCCTAATTTTTTCAACTCTTGTTGAGTTATTCGTCGATTTATGTATATCCAGAAGTGAGTGGCGATTGCTTTTCTAATTAGAAGTGAAAATCGGAATTTAAATGGCGATTCACAATTTTGCCGTGTACTCCCGTTGCTTCGCGTGTCGTTTTTTCACGTCACCGGAGCCGAGCGACTTTCGTGCGCGTGTATATATTTTGCATAAATATTTATAAATAACACGTCGAGATTGAAGATTAAAAAAATATTGGTTGCGATATGTATCCGCTCTTCAATACTATGCTGCGTTTCATTCTGAAACTTCCCAGATATGTCATCGGCAATATAATTTGCTCGGTATGCAATGGTTCGTAATAATTAAAGCGATCAACAATACTTATATATACAAAATCGATATTACGCTATTTTATGTAATAGACTGTAGCAATTATCTCGACATTAATTAGTGCTAATTCACAAGGAAATAAATAAAAAACGATTCTGATCGAAAAAATATACTTTAATAAGTTGTATCCAATTTTATCGGAAATTATTATGTCGAGTTAATAACTGATCGCGTACAGGTTCGAACGAGAGACGTCGGTATGATAACGAGCACGCCGATCAAGCCATCGCTGCAAAAAAGTCATCTGCGAATCGAGGAGATCGTGCCCGAGATCCAGGACCAGAGTACCGTGCTGGCAGACAAGACATCGTCGAACTTTTCGAACTTATACGACTTCCAGCATCGTACCTGGAATTCGAGTTTGACCCGCAGTCAACTGATGTTGGAGGAAATTCTGCCGGAAGTACGAAGGAGGCAGCTAACGAGAACTTCGCTTCAAGTGGAATCGATACCGCCCAACGAAAACGACCCGATCAATCGCAAAATCATGAAGAAAACGCGGGACTTCGGTATCAATACAGAGAACAAGCCCAGGAGTCTTCAGTGCAGTCACTTCCTAATCGAGGATATCGCACCGGAAGCGAAAAGGGAGATCAAGAAGCGTTCCTGCGGCACGACAACGAGATTGGGCATGAAGGACGTCCTGACGAGTGTGGATGCTGAATTGCTCGCGGAACACAGTCTGAAAAATTACAAGAATAGCCTGGTGAAAGACACTGCCTCCAAGGGCATTCAGTGCAGTCCAGAAACGCCCAGAGTCGTCGAAAAGCGGGATCAGATGGTCCAGGTGACGGAACAGTTCAGAATGCGTTCACACGTGAGCGTGACCGCCAAGCCGACGACATCGGAGGCCGGGATCGAGGTCAGATTGGGTCCTTGTACCAGGAGCGTGTGCGTCGGACCGGATCCAGTGGCGGTGCAGCCACCGCTGTCGTTGAACTCGATGAACTCGAGGAGTTACTCGTTCAACTACGGCGACACGCGGACGAAGGCAAAAGCCAGCAAATCGGTGGCGGTGATGGTGGAGGACCTGGTGAGAACGATCACTCGCGGCACCGATACGTCTGGTCTCACGCCAAGGTGCCGTGACTTCGGCACCTCGACGATGAAGAAGACGTTTGTCGACGTGTCGGTCGGTGAGTCGGTGAGGCCGCACATCTCGATCTCCTGCGCGGCGAATTATTGCGACAACTGCAAGGAGACGATCAAAAGTCTGGCGAAGCAGATCGCGAACAACGCGGAGAACAGCCTGAATCATCAGAACAGCATTATGGTGTCCAGGATCCCGAGGCCATCCTATATTCCCCTGAATACCAGCGATCATAGGAGGCAGTTCAAGCGCCAGGACACCTACACGAAAATTCCAGCCGTCGGGGTGATAAGATACGACACGGACAATAAAAAGCAGTACGACAGCAGCAACCGGTTAGTCATTTGGGATTACATCCTTATTTTATCTTATCTTTTATGAGATATTGGAGAAAGAATAGAAATTTTATAGAGATTAAGAATTTAGCATTTTCGTCGCAAAATTATCCTCAATCTATGAAGAATAAATTGTTTTAATTGTATTAACTTATTCTGCAAAAAGATAGTGAATTGAAGAGAATAAATTAATTTATTCTATGAAATATTTATTATTAACTTGTAGAAAATTGCAGATTGCATATAACTAATTTTTCGCTATGTGCTTAATTCTTAATCTACCGTGTAGTTTTAAATTCACTTCCAAACGAGTAAATCGAACCATTCACCCCTTCGAAACTCGATCCACCCTTCCCACTCGACTACGCTTCACGCCATCTTCGTCGCAAAATTATCCTCAATCTATGAAGAATAAATTGTTTTAATTGTATTAACTTATTCTGTAAAAAAAATAGTGAATTGAGGAGAAAAAATTAATTTATCCTATGGAATATTTATTATTAACTTGTAGAAAATTGCAGATTGCATATAACTAATTTTTCGCTATGTGCTTAATTCTTAATCTACCGTGTAGTTTTAAATTCACTTCCAAACGAGTAAATCGAACCATTCGCCCCTTCGAAACTCGATCCACCCTTCCCACTCGACTACGCTTCACGCCATCTTCGTCGCAAAATTATCCTCAATCTATGAAGAATAAATTGTTTTAATTGTATTAACTTATTCTGCAAAAAGATAGTGAATTGAAGAGAATAAATTAATTTATTCTATGAAATATTTATTATTAACTTGTAGAAAATTGCAGATTGCATATAACTAATTTTTCGCTATGTGCTTAATTCTTAATCTACCGTGTAGTTTTAAATTCACTTCCAAACGAGTAAATCGAACCATTCACCCCTTCGAAACTCGATCCACCCTTCCCACTCGACTACGCTTCACGCCATCTTCGTCGCAAAATTATCCTCAATCTATGAAGAATAAATTGTTTTAATTGTATTAACTTATTCTGTAAAAAAAATAGTGAATTGAGGAGAAAAAATTAATTTATCCTATGGAATATTTATTATTAACTTGTAGAAAATTGCAGATTGCATATAACTAATTTTTCGCTATGTGCTTAATTCTTAATCTACCGTGTAGTTTTAAATTCACTTCCAAACGAGTAAATCGAACCATTTACCCCTTCGAAACTCGATCCACCCTTCCCACTCGACTACGCTTCCCGCCATCTTCGTCGCAAAATTATCCTCAATCTATGAAGAATAAATTGTTTTAATTGTATTAACTTATTCTGCAAAAAGATAGTGAATTGAGGAGAATAAATTAATTTATACTATGGAATATTTATTATTACCTTGTAGAAAATTGCAGATTTTATATAACTAATTTTTCGCTATGTGCTTAATTCTTAATTTACCGTGTAGTTTTAAATTCACTTCCAAACGAGTAAATCGAACCATTTACCCCTTCGAAACTCGATCCACCCTTCCCACTCGACTACGCTTCACGCCATCTGTTATTTCCGTGGTCGAAGGTCGCTGTTGCAAGGGGGGTTGTTGCGCGCTAAAGGGGGTGGAAAGAGGGTTGCGCGAGACCAGTTGTGGAGCCGCGTATGACGTACTTCGTGCCGGCCGAGCGTGCCGGATAGTTTGTTGTTCTTTTTGAGTCCATGGTTGCGCGCGTGCCGAGTGCGTCATCGAGTGCTCTCCCTGGCACGACGACCGCGACATAAATATCGCGACGGAAGCCGGATATCGCTGCGCGTCCCGCGTCGTATTGGCGGTCTTGCAATGGTGAACGAGTAAGCGCATCCTCGATCTCGACAGATCGATGCTGCAGCAGCAACAGCAGCCGCAGCGAGCCGCTCCGCGTTTATTCAGCGATCTCGAAGTCTCCGATTACTCCGCTATCCCGCCTTGTCCGGCCACGGAAGGGTAACGTCTCTCCCGCCATAATCTGTGACATCTTGCTTCTATAATTTACAGCATCACGCTCATTTTGCCATTAATGTCCTCAGTATCGTGTTGAATTCTTAATATTTAAATTTTAATATTAATAGCAGATTTAACTAGCATGGCTTAACAATATTTTTATAATTCATGGATCTTTTTTATATAAGATTTAGAATTTTCAACCTTTTTGATTGTGCTAATTATTAGACTTTATTAGATAGTTTTCATAACTTCCCTTACATAACAAGTATAAAGAAATAATTAACTGTTTAGTAAAAGAGTGTCGTTGTATGTGTCTACCAAACGTTTTTAAAAATAGATAGAAAAAGAAGTGTTTTTTTTTTCTCTCGTAGCATTCAACAATTGCAATCCGAGAAAACCAAGGATGAGAAGATTGCGACAGAAGAGATGCGTAACATGGAGAAGGAGGCGGATAACGAGGAGAAGTCCGAGCTACCAGAATCGGCTCTGTTTCAGCCAATTCAAGACAAGCCCAGGAAGAAGGTCGAGCCCTCGAAAGAGATGCAGGCCGCCATGAAAGTGCTCAACGATAGTATCAAGAAGTCACCCAGCAGAAATATCTCTCATCAGCTTAAGAACGCCACCAATATTATACAGCAAGAATGGTTCAAAATATCCAGCACATCTAGCGCGAATCCGTTAGATGTCGAGGATTATTTGGATCGTTTCGAGGAATGCTCCAGCACTCTGTTAGAGTACATTGTCAACATGACGGACACCAGTGGAAATACAGCGATGCACTACGCGGTCTCCCACGGCAATTTCGACGTGGTGTCTATATTGTTAGACTCGAAAGTCTGCGACATTAATAAGGCGAACGTGGCTGGTTACACGGCTGTGATGTTAGCTGCTCTGGCAGAAGTCAGAAATTCCACGCACGCCTCGGTGGCGAATAGATTGTTCCAGCTTGCCGACGTCAACATCCGAGCAAAATTGGTAAGCTCCACTACGTTATATAATTTCTAATAAATATGATAGAAGCACCATGCGTGAAAATTCTCTGCGATTTTTCCTCAAATATTTTTATAATTCTCTAATTTTTCTTTTGCGTGACAGCATGGGCAAACTGCGCTGATGTTGGCGGTATCGCACGGACGCAAGGATATGACGCAGCTGCTCCTGGATGCTGGAGCGGCGGTTAATATCCAGGACGAGGACGGTAGCACCGCGCTGATGTGCGCCGCGGAACACGGCCACACCGACATCGTGAGATTGCTCCTCGCGCATCCGGACTGCGATCCATCTATCGTCGACGTGGACGGCAGCTCGGCCCTGAAGATCGCCCTGGAGGCGGGTAACCGGGATATCGGAGTGCTACTTTACGCTCACGAGCACGTTAATCGCGGCATCAGTCCATATTCGACTCTGAGGCGAAGCAGAAGGGGTTCCAAACCGACGACGCCCACTGGACCGTCTCCGTCGGCTCCAGTTAGCCCGGCGCCATCGCGACGCATTCATTCGTCCAGCGTTTCTCTGAACACATCAAAATATTCCAAATAATTCCGATAGCAGATTCTTTATACAATTTTCTTATAAGTTCATCCCCATCATGATCTTTGTCTTCACATTACTGTTTCGAACGTAATAGTAATCGGCAAACGAGTCACAGTATAACCGGAACTTTATAATTAAGTATAACTTTTCTTTTATGCGATCTTTTTTTATATTTTCCTATAAAAGTTAAGCTTATACATATATTTATGATGTATATTCTTACGTTCATCATATGACGAAGTCCTCTTGCCTAACGATCGATTCGTTTCGATGGAACTGTATTGTATAATTTAGGAAGTCAAGAACGATGCTCAACATACTGTATATATCTATTCAGGGTAACGCTATAACGTTGGAAAAATCTTGTAGTTTAGTTTATAGCGGTAATGTTTAGAAATAGTCCATCGTAGGTGCTGTCAGACATTTTGACGAATCTTTCATAAATCCTCCGTAAATTTTATATGACTATAATTGTAGCACACCCTCTGAGAATACGATTTTTCTCTTATATAGGCGGGGTGTGGAAGTACAAATTAATATCCATGACGATACAATCCACAGTAAAGAATCGGTCGATTTTTTTTTGTGTTTTTCTTCTTGACTCTGTGGCATTGAACATTCCAAAAGAAAACGGTCGATCCGAATTTCTTACGGTAGAAATTTATACAGTCTTTCCCAAATTTCAGGCCTAATCTCAAATTAGGGATCAAATTGTCAATATCGTGTGTGCACGATATATAAGTACACCGATATGCGTAGAGAAACATTACGTAGGGATATATGTAATGAATGTATATGTTATAACAGTGTGAGATTTTTACGATTCAATGATTTACGGCGTTTTCACGCCTGAGCGACATCAAACGTACTTATCACTGTTCTACGTTGAGATAGAGATGTTAGATAATGAAAATTGTATAAAAAAACAGTATATCTAGTTGTGAAACGCGCGATCGTCGAAAGACTTACGAATAAAATTATGTTTTTGAACAATTGTTAACGATTTTCATATCAAGAATTTTATACGCGATCATATCGAGATGTTAATTATTATAGGTTTGTTCTCTGTAGCTGAACTGATAGCTGCACTAGTTCAGAGTTTATCTTTTTCACTCCACATTGGAAGGAAAAAAAGATAAACTCTAAACTAGTGCAGCCAGTTCAGCTACAGAGAATAAATCTATTAATACGTTTATTTAACGAATCGTCAACACGAGCATTAAGAATCACGTTCCATTTACGTGAAGGAAAAATAAATACGTTGGGCGTTTTTCTTATAAGGTTGTGAATAGATAGAGTTGTAATTAAATTATTTAAGTTCTAGAAAGATCAGAGATCCAATAATAGTTTAATCTTATTCTAAGTGTTTCTCCGTCTCCGTGAGTAATTCTATGACGATTGTTGGCGTGAGACATAATTGTCTGTAATATATATCGAACGTTTAGGCAATGTATGAAACACACATTGATACCGTAGGAATCTAGAAAGTAGAAAAGTACTCCTTATTGTTTGTGCCTTTATATTTAATATATAATACTATTAATATAATATACTGAAACACGATTCTTCAAACGTCCCTTGTCCATAACAATTAATCCAATATTTTATAAGGAAAAAATATTTTCTAACAGAATGGAAATCTTAAAAGCGTAGAATTTAATATTTATGAAATTAATAAAGACTACAATATATAAAGATAAATGGGTAGCAGTGTGGTCTAATAGTAAAGCACCAGACTTGTAACCAGGAGGAACCGGGTTTGAGTCCACCTGATCACAGAAATTTTAATATTTCAAACTGCACCCCGCAAAAAGTTGGGCTCTCCTCGTGCGGAGACTTTATAACATCGTAAATCATGATAGGCGCCTATTTAAAATTCTCGGATTGGATATATGTATATAAATTATATGTGACTCTTTTTGCATGGTCATGCAAAGAGTCATATATAGTTTATATCCAATATACAATATTCCATATTAATATAATTTCCATCAGTTTCAAAAACCTCTCGTCAGTATCATTAGTAGTTCTCCATTTCAAGTTCTTCTGCAGTTTATGAAGACGAACTTGAAATGGAGAACTATGAGACTGACGAGAGGTTTTTGAAACTGATATAAAAATTAATGAAATTATATATCTATGGAATATTTTAGAATTAATTAAAGACTCTGCTATGGCATTTATAATAGCAATCCCAGCCAGTGATGGTCAAACTTCCATTCCAAGTGGGCTACTGTGCGTTTTTCTCGGAAATGGTTTGCTAATATTGCAGCCAAAGTAGGTAGCTGCTGCGGCTATAATGCATTTATATTTTTTGCCTATTTAATTTATGTAACAAAAGTTGTCTGTTCTATAAGTTATTGCATAATGTACAATTTTATTTTGCCTATTTAATTTTTTTAACAATTAATTGTCTGTTCTCCTTATTATTGCATATTGTATATTAGAGAGTTTTTCCTGCAGTAAATAAAGATTATTATTATTATTATAAATCTCCCGACGAGAGATATAATATACATACATTATATGGTAACCATGAGATAATTGTAGAGTATCGACGTTATCAATTGTCGATATAAAAAATTTTCTTTGCCAACAATAATATCTGAACAATTGATTTATAATTGTAACTACGAAACCTCAGGATAATATTAAATCATAAAATTAATATTATAATATGAACTAATCGTCAAAGTTTTAACAGCTACGTGAATTTCTGTAATTGCAAGTAGTTGTCAGTGACCTAGCATAACTTTAATTTGCTCAATTCTCGGAGCTGCTCGCAGCTGCTCGTAGCACTCGTATTCACTATTACACGTCACTACAATATCTGAATATCGTGACGTTGACATATATTTTCTATTCTCCGGCTGTCTGTACTTTCTATATAACTGGTAAATTGCTAACTCTATATTGAAAAGCTTTGGACAGGTTTTTTTGGCTAAATTATACAAATATCTGTTTGAGGTTATACATGAATATTTTCAGTTTTAAGTGTCGTCGTTTAATACAGTTTGCTTGGGCAGCATATTTTTCCTAAAACAATTATTATTGCTGTTTAACTGGGTAAGTTTATCTTATCATAAGTATTATACTTATGTAAATATAAATAATTAAGCTCACCACATAATGTATTTTTTCAGATAAAGAGAAATTGAAATATTTTTCAAATTCCTAAAGGTGTTTTGTGGGGCAATAATTTTCTTCTGCATCTGTTTATCAACTAAGATACCAAGATTGCTAACAAAATGCGACGTTCTCATTCAGGTAAGTTGACATCTGTTAGCAAATGCATTGATCACAATTTAGGACCGTGCAACGTGCAACGCAATGGTTGCTGCAATTAATGAGTAGATCTAAAAGCGTCTAAAGGACAGTGTCTCATTATTGCAGCAACCGTTGCATTGCACATTGCATGATCCTAGTGAATATCTGGCTTTACATATAATTTTCTCTTTTTCAGGGGGTTACGGCTATGAACCATTACCAAGTACATCTACTCACAATGTTGCGGAGGACGAGAACGAAAGGATGACTGAAGAATTGAGGAATAAAATACATGCTTTAAAATCATTGTCCATCGACATTGGCACCGAAGTGAAATATCAAGATAAAATGCTCAGCGGCATGGTTAGTTGCCCAACTTGTCTAAGGCACGTTTACGCAATTTTACATGTCACTTTAAACATAAGAAATAATACGAATTTATGTTTTAGGATGACGATTTTGAAAGGACGAGTGGTTCCTTATCTGGTTCTGTGGGGCGTGTTTTGCGTCTAGCAAAGGCGGGCCACAATTATTACATCATATATTTGTTCCTTTTTTCTATAGCAGTATTTTTCGTGTTGTGGATAGTTTTGAAGTTTAAATGATTGTACGTAAGATCAATAGCTAAGGTGAAATGTATATAAAACGTAATTAGGCTAAAAGTAGATATTTTAAATAAGTTATATATAACTAGCTTGAATCTTTTGCATTATTTCGTCGTAAAGAAAACTTTACTCTCATTTTATAAAATAACATCTAATCATTATCATGTTCATACTGAAACAAAGATATTAAAAAAAGATTTTAGACAAGTAGCGAGAGGTGACATATGCTTGGAAGAAGGAAATAAATATTTTTTTACAAATACGTGGATTGAATTTGTAAATAATAAGAGCAGAAATTGTATTTGTGTTTGTTTTCTATCCTTTTAATTTTTTATTGTAAATTCTGAATTATTTTTTGTCGGTGATCTAGTTTATTATTATGGAACTAGACTAGAAGAGCGCGCTTCCTTTCTTTATTCTCTAGTTTGATTCCTCATGATATTGGCGACACTGGGCGCATGTGTGTTTGTGGAATCATAAACACGTTTTTTAAATCTATAGGTTAGAATTGCAGTGCACGCTTACGACACGCTTACGATTTTAACACAAAGCTCTACAAGATGAAGATTAAAACATTGCGAAGAAATCTTCTGAGTCGTCCCACAGAGGAAGATGTTGCGAACGATGAACCGAGTACTTCGACGGATAAAACTTCGAAAGTCTTGCTGCCGTCTGACAGTAACTTCAATCACATCAAATGTAAGGCGTTGAGATACCAGAAATGCGAGCAATTAATGAAGGAACGAGCGAAGGCAAAGAAGCAGGCGAAGAAGGCGAGGATACAGGAAGGTGCTCCGAAACAGGTGCCGCATACTTTAGAGAGTCTGCGAGAGAAGGATGAGACTACGATAGTAGGTGATCTAGATGACGAGGCGAATGAGGAGATCAAAGCTGAGTGTGAGCATGACGAGTTCGCTGCCTATTATAAGCAGGAGTATGAGCCTAAAGTGCTCATTACGTATGCCGATAATCCAAACAGGAAAACGAGAATTTTCGGCAGAGAGCTCACGAGAATGATACCTAATTCTATTTCGCTGTATAGAAATCGTTCTGGCGTTAAGAAGATGGTCAAGAGTGCTATCGCCAGAAACTTTACGGATATAGTAATCGTTAATGAGGATCAATGCAAGCCAAGTATCCTTTTTGTAAAATTAATAATTACACTAGATAATGTAACATTTTATTTGTAGTAAACTAATAGTTTACATCTGTTGCACATATTAGGCCTGTTTATTTCAGCTGAACTTCTTGTACGGTTCATCTTTCTTCTTTTTCTTTTCGCGTTGGAGAGAAAAACAGAAAAGAACCGTGCAAGAAGTTGAGCTAAAACAAACAGGCCTTTAAATAAATTGGTTCATAGAGAACTATTAGAAACTCCAGAAATGTTTTGGGAAGCTTCATTCAAGAAGCAACTCATTTAATGTTATTCGACAAACTTACATTATACATCAAGCTAATTAGTTATTTTTATTTTGAAATATTTTTCCTTATATATAAATGTTAGATGGAATGTTGATCATTCATCTGCCGGATGGTCCTACTGCACACTTCAAGCTCAATAATGTCAAGATAACGACAGACTTGAAGCGTAGCCATAAGGAGATCACAGAACACAGGCCAGAAGTTATTCTCAATAACTTTACCACCCGCTTAGGTTTTACCATCGGCAGAATGCTGGGAGCATTGTTTCATTATCAGCCAGAATTTAAAGGAAGAAGAGTAGTGACATTTCACAATCAAAGAGATTACATATTTTTCAGGCATCATAGGTAATTATGTAACAATCTTATTTAGTGGATTCTGCATATTTTGTTGAAATATTTTAGTGGAAATTTTATATGACTGTACATAGAAGCACCTATTGGGAGTTAAAGAAATCAAGATGTTGAAGTTATTAATTTATGTGTAGGTTTTATATTTTATCATTAATCACAAATTTGTCATGGAATTTATAGAATTTATAATGAGAATTAACAATAATGTCAACAATATAAACCATATATTTTATAATCTGCATCTAACATGAATTATTTTGCAGATACGAGTTTAATCTCAAGAATGGAAAACCGAGATTAAGAGAATTAGGTCCCCGATTCACTTTGAAATTAAGATCGCTGCAGCATGGAACATTCGACAGTAAATATGGCGATTACGAGTGGATCATACAAGGCCGCAGACATGATATGGAAACAAGCAGAAGAAAGTTCTTTTTGTGAATTCTATATATTGGAATTTATTGCGAAGAAAATAATTTGTTGAAAAAAATTAATCTCATGATTATATGCCAAACATGTAAATAAACTTTATTATTTCTTCGTACAAAAATATGAACTTAGATCACAATACTTATGAAAAGAGGAATATCTAATTGGTCAAAGATTCTTCAGTCGATTGAGTAGATGAATCTTTACGATGAGTCTTAGATGAGTCTTTATCTCTCGGATAACTATATGGCTTACGCGGTTTGAAACGATCGAGAGATACTGGAGTGCGGGTTAAAACATAAACTACAGCTGGAAGGCCTCCTACGTTTACACCGATTATTTTAGTCACCCAGAATAAGTCGCCAGCTGCCATCAAAGCCTAAAATGAATAACAGAATTTGTCTTCGGATCGCAGTAAAATATTTTACCTTAATTCTTTTTTAAAATTAATATTTTAACTCTCGCATATAATTGTAATAAAAACTTACGTCCTTAAAGTTACATCTATCATAAGTAAGTAGAACTATTCGTCCGTTTAATTTCACCATTCGACCGAGTTCTAGCAAAAATTGCTTATAAAAAATCTTATTGTATAACTTAGTTCCGCTTCTTTTACCAAAAGGCTGCAAATTGTTAAGAAAATAATTATTTCTTATGAAAAGGTTGTAAAAATATTTACAAGTTGATTATAAAGTAAAGATACAATAAAGTTTTTAGAAATTAATTTCTATACCTACCATATCAGTAACGATAATATCGACAAAGGAATCTTTGAATGGCAATTTAGAAGCAGTCCATTGCACGAGATCTATTTTACAGCCAACTGTCGAAGCATCCATATTTGACTTTGTTCTATCCACAGCTCTAGAATCATTATCGCCGCATAAGACGTATGAGTGTGGATAAGCTAGTGCTGCCTGAAATTTGTGTATGCATAGAAATTTATTTATTTATATCACTAATATAATATTCGAAAAGATAATTTTTTCGGAGAATTTTATAAATTTTAATATAAGGATTTCGTTTCAATTTTTATTCAAATATGAATAATTTTATCATTGTAGATATGCAATACCTCTATAGGAATAGAACCTCCTCCACACATAGGATCTACTATTATATCTCCTAGCTTAGGATTCGCCAATTTTAGCAAATTGTAACATATAGTTGATCTAAGAGTAGTTGGCCCAAAATTTACAATGTTCCTGTTATGCATGGATTTATGCGTTACACGAAGGTGCGTTGTTAGTTGATCTAAAAACATTTTGAAATAATTAATATTTATGCTTTAGAAAATAGCAAGAAGGTAAATCTGCAGTTTAGCTTATCCTATTAATACCTTAGCTTATAATTAAATACATAGTTAATTGATCCTTGGGGATATTGTTATAAAACTTAATATGCATTTCTTCTTAAAATTCTTTAGTCTATTAATTCTGATTTTTCATACCATCTATCAATTTGCAGACAATTTCTAGATGATACATGGACAAGTCCACGATCCAATGAAATTTATCCTGCGACACCTCTCCAATAACCCTAGCGACATCCTTAGATTCAACTGCATGTTTGCCACTTCTCTCACACGTTACTCTATATTTAAGTATATCACTTTCGTCAGCTTTAGAAGGATCTTGTCCCCTTTTCTTCCCTTTCTCTTCTTTCATCTCCGATACGTCCCAATCCAAAGGATCTTTTTCCTCTTTTTCTTTGTTACGCATCTCTAACAGCTTTGCTCTGGCTACAAGATCTTGCTCTTTAGCTGCAGTATATTCTTCGATTGTCGGATAAAGTTTTCCTTTGAAACTTGTCATGCATTTCCACGCTTCAAGAGTCTTCTTCCACCTGTTATGTGCGTTTGTGAACATGTCTAAGTTTCTGATATGCAGTAAGTCCATTTCTTTGTCATTGGTAAGTGACAAATTTCCATTATCAGCTACTATGAATACATGGTCTATCGATCTCATTTGTTGAACCTACAATATTTATGGCAAAACGTAATATGTATAAACATGATTCTTGCGCCTATATTAAAGAAAATAATTTGCGTTGCGTGGAAGAGTACTTTTGGAAGCTGGTCCCGATCAATATTGAAATAAATTCTTCCGCGTTGTTTGACCACACGAACATCTTTGCCGAATTTCTCCCTGCATTCATCGATCGCTTCCCATTCGAAACCTGTAATCGTTGTTGTAGGTTATGTAGGTTAAGAAACGTGGATTTATCTTTATTTTACGGAGAATTTCGTACCTGTGTCCACAGTGACTCCGATCGTAAAAATATTGTCGTTATCAACAGACTCTGAAAAGAGTTCACTCACAAATTCGCTGATACTCATCGCTGAGCTCTTTCTCTTTCGCCCTCGAGAAAACCTACCGTACGTTTACCTGAAGCCGCACACATACAATACAACGTTGCGCATGACTTGATTTTAAAATTTACGTGTTTATCGAAGAGAGTTAATTGTTAGAAAAGTTAAAGAAAAATTAAAACTAATTAATTTGATCTTTTAATCTTGTATTTATGTTCTAATATTTTTAGACAGAATAATTCTTAATTATAAAAAATTTACATTATTGATATTATTCTTAAAAGTATCAAAGTAAAATTTTTTATTAGATATATATTGTATATTTAAAATGTTTTATTTATTTATATATTATATCACTAATATAAGATAATATTCGAAAGGATAATTTTCGGATATACAATTTTATAATAATTTTATATCCGAAAATTATACTTTCAAATATTAAATCTTATATTTAGTGAATTTTATAATAATGCTTTTTTTAATTTAGGAATTTTTAAAGATTGATATTTACATTGAATGTTAATTCACACTAAGGATGGCCAGATAATGAGCCGAAACGTGTATTACTGCAAAATCACTTTTTTATTAAATAATTTAACACGAACATCCTCTTACGGCTCTGTGTCCTTTTATTTTATTGTTTGATTTTTAATCACTTGAGCCTTTCAAGATTAGAATTTTATAAATTTTAATCTTATCAGGATTTTGTTTCAATTTTTATTCGAATTTTGTTCTTATATTTTCTTAATTTCTATAATTTTCTGTTCAAATTAAATTACGAGGAATAATAAAATTAAATTAATATTAGAGTCGATATAGAAACAGCGCTAATTTAAGGTGAACGACACAATGCAATGCCTCGATTCTTCAATAAACATAGCCGGTATTGTAATGATGGGCCATCCAACTAGAGACAGACGTTGTTTTAATGACAGTTATATCAATAAGTATTTTCAGTACGTGCAGTTGCATAAACTCGCACGTTGCGGCGAACATTATAAATGGACCTGCATCGGATATGCAGACATTGCAGACGACGTTATACCTTTTCGCGCTGTCAACTAACGTGACCGCGTCCGGCAGCGCCGAGAGCGCTTTCCCGTGTTTTAATCTATTTCATTAATTAACGAAAATTACTCAGACACTCGAATCGCGACCGGTATACGTATTCCGCCTCTGCGACGACAGACTATAAAATCGATGCTATTTTATGATGCCGATAGGAGATGTCGCACGCCACTAATTGTAAAGCGCAAATCGAACGCGCTATTGTTAGTCCGCAAGCATAATTTTGCGATTAATTAAAAATTAATCTGACGCAGAACGTTGATGGCCAAAACTGAAATATA
Source organism: Leptothorax acervorum (assembly GCA_035220615.1). Classification (NCBI taxonomy): domain Eukaryota; kingdom Metazoa; phylum Arthropoda; class Insecta; order Hymenoptera; family Formicidae; genus Leptothorax; species Leptothorax acervorum. The sequence continues at coordinate 785,567 of JASTWQ010000039.1, read as the reverse complement.
CGATAACGTTCGGCAAATCTTTTTTTAATCTTCTTTACGCTTCAGCACCTGTCAAGTTGAAAAAAAAATATTAAATTATTTGAATCACTCTCTCTTAATTTATCTCTTCCTCTTGGACGATATATTTTTATTATTATCCCGCCATTTAATAGACTATAATATCGATATTATTATACAAGCAATGACGAAATACTTTAGATACAAATTAAATTTGTTACTTTTATCACCGAGAGAGATAATTATATTTGAAAGTTGAAGCAGCAATTTCTAATAATAATAATTCCACGTAAATTAGCGTGCTATAGAACTATACATCATTCGCGGAATAATTTATTATGGAATGCTAAAAAAAATATTGAATTTGAAAATTGAATTGAAAATTGAATCACTGTTAATTTATCTCTTCCACTTGGACGATATACTCGACTCGTATATTTTTATTGTTATCCCGCCAATTAATATCGATATTATTACACAAGCAATAAAACGAAATACTTTGGATACAAATTAAATTTGTTATTTTTATCACCGAGAGAGACAATATCCGAAAATTGAAGCAGCAATTTCTAATAATAATAATTCCACGTAAATTAGCGTGCTTTATGTACATCATTCGCGGAATAATTTATTATGGAATGCTAGTGACGCGCGCGTCTCCCATTTGACGCGCTGTTATTATTTAGAGCCGGATAATTGCATCCGGACTCCGGAACGGAGTCTTTTTTCACGTTTCGACAAACGTTCGCTATCTTTATGTAGCTCGGCTCGATCATTCAATGTTCAGGTTCAGGCTCTCTTGCAGCGGTTCAATAACCCTTTACCGTGGCGCATGAATATTCGAGCGAGAGCGCATTGGGCGTCCATCGTAAGTGCCAATTTCAACTTTGTGCGCTCACCGTACGTGCATCTCTATGACTGAAATCCAGTTCCTCCACCTCGCGAGAGACCAGACCGGACCGGACCGGACCGGACGGCTGGACGTTCGCGACGTGAAGGCTCATATTTCAGTCGGTCATCGTAAGGCGCACCAAATGTCAAACGCACAGACAGACCGCGAAGGGAGATACGCGAGGAGCCGCGCGGCTGTGTGCAGCCAGCTATAAATCAGCTCGCCAATTCTTGCGGTTTCCCCATTTTTCCTCTCGCGTTTCCTCGTGTATCGCCAAACGATACAAACCATACAAACCATACAAGACTTGTCTTACTTCAGCGCGATATAGCACGGGAGATTTTATGGCATGAGTCTTTCTATGCGCTTTTAAGGTAGTTGGTTTGTGAATCGCAATTCTTAAGAAAAATTTGAAAATGTTACTATATGTTAATTATAGGTATAAATGTGTAGGTGTCTACACGTCTGTACTAATTAAAAGTAATTGACCGTCCCGAACGCGAGATAATCGCTATCAAAAATTGCATTTTTTTTCCATGTATTGCAAACACAAAGCGGATTCAAAATACGGAAATCTCGTATTTTGAATTTTAATAATTAGAACGAATCTTAAGAAAGTGACGAAAAACTGATATACAGGGTGATTTAGAAATACACCAATAAACTTGGGGAATGAGTTCTTCACATAAAAACAAGAAAAAAATGTCATATGAACGTATGTCCGGAAACGCACCCCCTCTGAGCTAAACCCTCCCAAAGTTTTCCGAAAAACCTCGAATTTTCTGTATATTGTCTAAACTTGGGCTTCAAATTTTACGAAAATTGGTACATATCCTTAATTTGAAGCCCAAGTTTAGACGATATACAGAAAACGTAGTAAAATTTTTAAAATCGACCCAACTGGCCATATTTATTAATAGGATGTTATCTAGAATTTAGAATTTATTGCGAAAAATATTACCCCAGCCAGAGTAGATATACAGAAAATTCGAGTTTTTTCGGAAAACTTTGGGAGGGTGTAGCTCAGAAGGGGTGCGTTTCCGGACATATGTTCATATGACATTTTCTTCTTGTTTTTATGTGAAGAACTCATCCCCCAAGTTTGTTGGTGTATTTTTGAATTACCCTGTATAGTAGAGGGACACTTTAGGAATACTAATTTAAAAAAAAACGAAAATATTGACCGTTTAGATTTAGAAATACAATAACAAATAGACCTCGATTTTCGCGATTATTTGACGTGAAGAAGCGACTGGAGGATAAAAATAAAAGAATAGTCTTTTGTTCTGTGTGTAAGGGACAGAATTAACTATCAAAAAGTTTTCAGCCTGTGACCGTTAATAATAGGATGTTTTCACGTCGATTTAGACTAAGAGTATAAAATTTTGGATTGTATATGTCGCGGGCCAACTACCTTTAATATAAATTATAACGTCACGATTACGTTAAGTCCCAAAGTTGTCGTGCTAATTCAATATTGGTAAGATACGCGATTCTATAATGAACGTGACGAATTCAACGTCGAGCCACCTCACGTTGCGTCGTACGAGTGATCCGCGGAGTGTCATCTATTTTGCATGATAATTTGCATTAGCCCGACGAATATCATCTTGGATATAAATTTATCTAATATAGTTATGCACCCTTAAGTAAGAATAATCGACGAACCTAAGATCGTTCCACGTGTCTCCAGCAGATTTAAATAATAGAACGTCATTCGATCAATGAGAAATTAATATCCACAGAAGGCGAAGTAGTAGTAGTAGACCTCGTGAATATAACACGAGGCACGTATTTTAAAAATCGTTTTCGAAACGTTATGAATTTCAATAAAAACTTCGATAAAAATTTCGATATCGAAACTTCATAGATAGAACGTATTAGTTTCATGACTTTGTAGTCTTTGTACATAACACAAACGATAATTTTCTATTTTTGACTAATCGAATTATGTATGTATACAATTACAGCCTACAAGTTTTAGCAATGCGCCGCGTAAGTTTATTAATTGTCGTAATCGTTAATTGTTACGCCATAAATATCACTAATATTTTAATGGGAATAACAACTAACCACCGAAATAAATAATTGAAATCGGCGCATTTCCTTGCCGCCTTCTTCATCCCTTACGTCCTCAGGATCTCCGAAGCGGATAGTGGGCGCGCAAACTGGGAATAAATGGGACACGTGGAAATAAATACGTAATTCCCTGATATTCATAGACGATCGATCGGTATCCTGAAATTAGACTCATCATCGCCAATGGCGAATGGTGGCGAAAGAGAAAAAGAGAGGTCGAGAGAGCAAGAAAAGGTGAAAATCCATCGCAGCGACGGAGTCTGCATCTTCTTCGACTCTCCCGGGTCATGTCGGGTCGAAAGTTCGCCAGGGCACGGCCCCCCTATACATAGAAGCAACCAGGCTGCTCCTCCTGCTGCCGCCGATGCCGATGCCGATGCCGATGCTGATGCTGATGCTGCTGATGTTGCTGATGCTGCCGCTGTTGTTGCTGCTGCTACTGCTCTGCTAGCTGCTGCTGCTCGTCTTTCTCTTTCGCTCTTTCTCTCCGCGCCGCGTGGCATCCCGCGGTCTGACAGGTGAAGCCGGGCACCTGAAATATTCATCGGACGCTGGGTTGAACGAGGCGCGACCGAATGTCAATCTGTCAACCTGCTTCCAGCTTGCTATGTATCCGCGAATCCTTCATTCTCTCGTGTGTGTTCCATGCATTCTAGTACGAGGCGCGCGCGCGCGTATACCCGATTATTCGCGACACACACACACATGACACACACGTATACCGACACACAGATGCGCCTCCTCCCGTTCTCCGGTTATATTGGCAATTATATGGAAAGATGAGATCGATTCAGCGACGAATGCAGATTTCACATTCGCGAACGTGCCTGACGGCCGCGAGTCGCGATATGCATATCGTTTTTGCGCTTTGTCTGCCTCGTCGCGTCGTTATCTGAGATATGACAATCGTAGTGTCAACGATCCTTCTTATACTTAATGTATAAAGTAATTATGCAATCTAATATGCTTACTATATATGTATATATTTTTGCCATGGCATGTAAAATGCTCCTTAAGAAATTTGCTGAAAATTTTTAAGTTGCAGTTTTAATTTTCAATTTGCATTTTTATCGGAGATTTCTTTTAGTTGAATATTTAAACATTTGCTTTAAATATTTTATACAAAAAATAACTTTAAAAAAGATATAATTTAATCTGTCTACCAAAATCCTGGCAGCAAAGTAAGTATAGAAAATTGTAATAATAAAATTAGACAGTAAACGTACGCTTAATATGCACGTCTCATACCTAATGAAATTACTTATCTCGTCTCTCAAATGTCATTGTAAACGTGATAGTTATTTCATTATTCAACCTTTCATATGATATAATAATGACAATTTAATTGTTATTTGGCATTTTTTTTCAATAATAGATTTATATAAAAGGTAAATTTCTCTTTCTTTCTCTCTCTCTTTTCAGATACATATCGATATCACACCTTCAATCTCTATAAGCTATACAGTCGCAAATGCATTATGCACGCTTACGCACATGTAAATGCATGTATAGATCTCTCGTTCGTCGGTTTCCCGCGTTTTCAGTCGTACAGCGAAAGATAGGGGGGTAAAAGACCGGCAAATTAAGCCGACACTTTGAGGGGCTTTTAAAATTTAAATAATGCATTGTTGCCGGACCCGTCGTTCGCCTCCTCCCGCCTCCCGCCGCGCCGTTATCCCATCTCGAACGATGCTCGGACTGCGTTCCTGGCTGTCGACCCTCGTTTCGCCGACTTTTTGGCACTTCTCGGTAAAGCACTGTCGGTACCGACATCGACGTGCATCAGAAATTGTGTAATTTTCACAGAGAAAATGCGAAACGAGCGGAAGAAACTTTGCGGCCAACTCCAATCTGATATAAGCTGATGCATCCTTCGGAATTAATTTTCCCTGATCTCCGACATCGAGACAAATTGGATATAATGATTTGTGATAGTATTATCTTGAATGTATTTTCTGCTTTACAAATTAGAGAAAAGTTTATGTATATGAAAGAGAAGTTCAGAATTACTTGCTAAATCGCTCGTTATATTAATATATTCAAAAATTTTATAATGACAATTTTATATCTATTTATGTAAAAATTTTATGTTATTATTGTTAATAGACAAAAGATCTATGTACGTATGCAGTAATACATACATGTATCACTAATAGTGTATATTTTGTAATTTTTAAATATATAATAAAATGTGCATTAATGATATAATAAAACACTTGTCTTGTAAAATGTAAATATATCTCCCTCCGCGCCTATTCCCATATACTAAATTAACAAAAATTTTATATAGAATTGTACTTCCATAGAATTTCAAGTTTGGAAATTTTTAACAAAAATCGATAAAGTCCCGAGAACATAATCAGCAAGGAGATTGCACTATCTAAAATTTCGACAATTTTTCAAATTCCAAAAATTGTGATTCTGAGAATACTTGAACATTAAAATCGGGAAAAACAAGTCTTGAAAAATTGATAGAGTATCAGAAAAACATAATCGGCGAAGAGGTTGCACTAATATGTAAAATTCCAAGCATTTTCTATATTTCCAAGAATTGTCTCAATTTTCAAGAATTTTATGTATGTATTTCCAAGAAACTTAAAAGTTTAAAGAATCGAATAAAGTATGAGAGGACCATAATCAGCAAGGAGATTGCACTATCTCAAAGTCCAAGAATTTTCCTACCTAATTCTCAAGAATTCTCTCAATTCCCAAGACTTTTATGTATTTCCGAGAAATTTCTCAAAAGTTTCAAAAGTCGGTACCTAAAGTATCAAGAGTATCAATCGGCGAGGAGATTGCACTATTTACAATTCCAAAAATTTTAAGAATTACAATTCTTTCTCAATTTCTATTTAATTATAATGCTTACATGCAATTGTAATAATCAATATACCTATATTGATTATTTTCGGTTATATTGAAGTACTTTTGTTTAGCAATATTAAATTTGTTGGAAATTGCGATTAAAATAAAAATAAAATCTCATAACAGAGATATTTCGGTAATGTATGTTGTGCACGTTCGAGATTCGATTTTAGGAGATATTTATTGAAGGACTTTTAAATGAGAAATGGGAAATTTATTGGTATCATGAATAAATGTAAACATAAGCGATAAAATATGGATTTACCAAATAAAATCTCATATTTATTTTTTGAAAACAAGTTTAATTATACATTTATATACACATCTGGCTAAAACTACATATTTACTCAATGTATTAAAGTAATCGCTAAATTTTCAACTTTTGCAAAAAATATTAATATCAAAATAATATATTTAAAAAATTCATAAAACTGTAATAGGAAAAAACATAACTAAAAATAATGCTAAAGAATAATTACCTACATATAAACGCAAGTTAATCTATACTAATATCTTATTGTTAGTACTACATTAATAAAATAAAAATTCTAATTAGTAGCATAAAACGTAATATATATCATACATTTCATAATATTTTTATTTTTATTGTTACGCTACATTTCACGTTATCAGTAAAAAGCGAAATAAATCTACGAAAACATTTGTATTTAGAGTAATATTTATAATAATCTCAAGGGTTAGATACGTGTAGTATTGAAACATACACGCAGTTTTCACAGCCCATTAAAATCTGCGGAAACAATTCCCTTTCATGGCTCCCCTTGGATTAAATTTTTAACTAATTTCGTAACCAGCATTCACTGCCTGTTTTCCGTCTATCAAAGTTATAATTAAAATACTGTGTGTATTTTATTACAAATTCGTTTCATTCGTTCATTTTCTGTACAAAAGCTCACGCTTTTTCTATTTTACGATATTGTCGAACATTTATCAGAAATTACATTTCGAACCATATCTATTATTTTTTTTTGTGACAAAAATACTTTAGCGGAACAGCAAATAATTATATGCAGTAAATAATTCTTCACGTTAACAATGTATTCCACTATTTAGACTAACGGTTAAACCTAAAAATTTCTATAATACAATATAGAATATTTACAAAAATTGCTTACAAAAGAAGTTAATCATCGATCTTACCAAAGTTAAGCCTTGTATAAAAATTATATTCCTCTATCCGATTATTTTTAATTTATTACATAAGATATTATTCCTTTTTAATTCACCGTACATCCTGTAAATATAAAAATAAGAAACGAATGAATATATTATAAAAATTAAGCGTTCGCTGAGTACGTCACAGTACAGTGTACGTCACGGATGAGGAAGCCTCCGCTTTAATTAATAGCCGTATCATTACTTGTCACACTGATCCCATTTATTATCAGCAGCAATCCATTTTCCATCGCTTAGCTTATTACCTGTTTCACTCGACGATCATAAGTGCCAATTGCAATTATTTTTAATGCCCTTACGGAAATATTAGTCATACGTCGTATCCTATAATGCGCCGTAATAATTGTAATTAAAGGGATCGTAACCATCTGGAATGGTGTACTTCCTCGCCGAGAAGTTCCCACGCTGCGATCCTTGATATGACGAGATTGATACACATGACTGAGTTTGAAGAAAAAGATACTAAGAGATACTACTAATACGCAACAATAAGTATCTTCGTGCATAAGTGTCGCCACTTTCATAAATGCGACATGTTACAAAAAGATTCTAACAATTGTCAAGAGATAATTACAATACATCTTATTTCTATAAGTATATCTATATAAAATAAATTAATGCACAATTCTAAAGTATTAATAAGTATATATAATATTTTATTTTTTTCAAATATTGATTCGCAGCGCTTGTATTTGTAAAGATATAATATATAAACATGCTAATATATACGGCTTTTAATTTTATATATATATAGGTATATAAAATAGATTAACACAATTCTAAAGTATTAAAAAGTATATATCATATTTTATTTTTTCAAATATTGGTTGATTCACTCTAAAAATTAAGTGTTTGAAATTCAAACATTGTGTTTGAATTTTCAAACACTTATGATAAACCCATTTTTAGTGTTGCAGCGCTTGTACTTGTAAAGAATATAATACAAACATGCTAATACGGCTTTTAATTTTATAATACAGACACGAACAAAAGTTAGATGTAAATACATGAAATTTTCTTTGAATAACATTACAAATTCTCGCTACAATTCGGTGATACAATCAGCAGGTGACGATGATAGTCAGCTCTTCCGTGATTATGATTATTGCCCGAAAGCCAATATCGTCAACAAGGCTTTCTGAGCAACAATCAAAAGCATAAAGAGCGTGATCGAGGACATTCATAACACAGCAAGGGGCGGCTGCAGCAAAGAACTCGCATGATCCTGTAATTAAAGCGCACCTTGATTAACGATCGTGATTACGTCAATTTTATCATCTATTCCCGCGTAATCTTTATTTCGAGACGAGAAGATTCGCGAACGGAACCAAAATTAATTTCAGAATACTCGCATAAGTAGCACGTCGATTATAATGGGACTTTAAAATCAATCACGCGGCAATAAAAGGTTTCACCGGCCGCGGCGGGAGAAATAAAAAAGAACGGCAGGTAGGAACAAGCGCCAAACGAAGAGGAGAGAATCGGAAGTGGCGGGAATACCGCGCGCTCGTCAATCTTCGCGAGGAAATGATTGAGACGAATGGATGGAAGGGCTAGCCGATCATAATTTTATTACATCGCACGTATCGGACGTCGAGATGAGGAGGAACTCCGGCAGCGATATCCTTTTTTTCCTCTCCTCCTCTCCTCTCTCGCATTCTCTCCTTCGCTACCGCAATCTCTCAGCCGGTCGAGAGGCAATATCGGTAACTACGTTTCACGTCCAATTTTAAATCGATGCTTCACGTGAAAAGTAAATCCCTTTCCACTCTACCGAACTTTTCCCCGCAGATTTCCACTTACCTGATTTTTCACTATCTTGGGAAGTGATTCTCGCTTGTCTTCCCAAAGCTGGAATGTAGCTTTTACCGTTTTAAGATTAAAAAAAAATACAAGTGTATAAAGGAAGATATGAAATATAAAAAAAATTTGATCTTTTTATTTTAACTCGGAAATAATTATAAGTGAGACCGCAAAATTGCAAAATGTATTTTTTTTTAATAGAAATGATTTGAACACGATGAAACACATTAACTTCGCCATGTATATGATTAACCGAATTAAAATCATTTCTTAAATCGACGTAACTGGCTATCGTCCTGACGGTCATAATCGCCAGGACATTTCAGACCAAGGATTCTGGTCCTCCTATCTTGACGCTTAATTTAAGCTTCTTTATTTTAAATAATTTAATTTTATTGCGAAAAATATTACCTCAGCCAGGGTGAATGATTTGCCTCGTTAAGTATTTGGTCATTGTACACGCCGAAATGAAATTAGAACAAAATCAACAATATTTTAGATATAGAAAATATTTGTAGTCTACACGGTTCATCGTCAGAATCATGACTATTCACGAGTCGCTTGAACTCGACGAGCATTCTGCATGAGAGGTGCTGGCTTAGCAGAAAAGACAGCGAAGGCGGAGCAGAGAACGGGACATTAAGAGCGATGGAAAACTCGATACACAATTTACGTCAGATGTCTCGTGTCATTTGTGCGCACTGAGTTGTTGCAATATACAATTCAATGTTTTTGTACGATTCGATAATGTCTGATCGGATAAGCGCGTGGGTCTGACAACTATCGTTACCTACTTTGTAGTGGTATAATCGATTTGACGGCAGATCGTAAACTGACTTCGGTAGATCGCGAGGCACAAGGTATCGAAGAGAAACGTTCGGGAAAAAGCTATAACCATCTGCACAGAAAAAAAAGCTGTTTAATTAAGAAAAAAATAAAGTTGCTTCAATTAAACGTCGACGTCACGGGCTGCCACAAACATAAATATAGTTAATTCAATTGAATATTATTGGACCAAATATTTGGATTATTAAAACTATCTAATGTTTTTCGTTCATTAATATTGATGTTGCAGCAACAGATTTTATTTCAATTACACTGATGCTGTTGATACATCATTTTTTTCCGTCTGGTTAATGCTTTTCCGAACAATGACAAAAGCGTTTTCATACGTGTATCAATTATCTTAACAATGTACGATTCGAGAACCGTTATACGCCTGTTGTACGCTGCATGCGTCATAAAGACGACATATATACCGAATGCCTAGAGAGCATCAGTTTTCCACTAATACGAAATTCTATCTCAATTACAGCTTTCGGATATTGCGAGAACGCCTGCGCAATAGATAAACCGCAATATTAGTCCATTTGCGGCTTTCCGTTATTGAATACTCCCGCCAACGTGCTTATGTATCTCTCGTCGATACGTAATCCCTATATAGTCTGAAAATCTAAAAATGAGAAAATTTCAAAAAAGTTAACTTTTTTATCTCCAATCCGTCTCAATACATTTTCTATATGTCTATTTTTTATTTTCGCAAAATTATATAATCTGCTTTAAATATTCTTAAATAATATTGAGAATTAAAACATCTCTTGTAGACTACATAAGCATTTATATATTCTGCACATTTAAAAAATAAGCAAATTTAGTGCGTTTAAAAAAATTTAACTTTCTTATCTCCAATCCGTCAATACATTTTCTATATATACTTATCTATTTTTTATTTTGACAAAATTATATAATTTGCTTCGAATATTCTTAAATAATATTGAGAATTAAAACATTTCTTGTAGACTACATAGGCATTTAAAGATTTCTAAAAAATTCTTTGCAAATATTCGTTTTTATCAGTCAACTCTCGGAAGTTACATGAAGCGCATAATGGCAAAACATCGCGATTTTGCAAGGCGATCAAGGGTTCGCGACGAGGCTCAAGCGAGGAAGATTGAAATTTGTCGAAGGTGCAGTTTTTGTGATTATCAATGCACCTTTACGAGGCAACGCGAGATGCCTGTATCAGCGATCTAGTACAATAATACGTTCCGTACTGGATATAGTTAGTTAGTTTCTGTCTACCGAGGCTCGGTAAATTTTCTACAAAAGAATTCAAATATTATTTGCGTTTAAGTACAAAAAATTTATGTCGGCGATAAACTACGTTGGATGTGGAATGTAGATTAGACAATATTTTACGTGATTTGCAGTAGCGCTATTATATTTGAATAAGACAGTTATTTGAGGAGAAACGCCGTCTTGCTGCGGGCAAATGTGCCGGTCATGTTTGCCCCAGAGCAATGCGCAACATGCAACAGGTATCTTACGGCTTTCTGCAATCTACCACTGTCAAGTTCTCCACTTTCATCTCGTAATGGTTTTGAAAAACGGTCTCGAGTTCGTTTCCTTATCACATAAGTATTCTGTACATACGCAACATGCAATTCCATTTAGCTTTATACCGCTCAGTATCTAAAAGCACTTTTACACAATTTGCGTTTGACTACAATAATAATAAGATGCAAGCATGCGATTAAATTAAATCCCGTTGACAATAAAATGCCTAGCGAGAAACCAGACGAGTATTTTGTCGAAAATGTGAAATTTTGTCAAACTGTGAAAATTGAAATTTTTAAGAAACGAACGCATCAACATTTTTAAATTTGAGAACTTAAGAAATGTCGATTGTGTCAAGAATTAGCACTGAAATTAAATAGGTAGGTTTATCTCATCTATAATATGTAAAATGTAGACAGAAAAATTGTATTAATAGACCGATAAGATAATACAAAAAGAAAGAACCGATCACTAATTTAATGTTAAGTGCGATGCAACGCGATTAGATCGAGTATCTCGAAGTCTGGTTTCTCGCGGATTGTAGACAGATGTGAGTTGCGAATAGGTATACGGACCGAAGACCGAAGCGTCAGCACAGCCACGAGGGAGAGAAAGAGGAGAGCCTTGGGCGCAGGAGGGAACGCGCGGTTGAGAGAGCGAACGGCGATGTGTCAGTCAGCCACACCGGCGCGCTTTACCTGGTAACAGAACTTCGGATCTCCTTCGCGCAGCACCTCGTGACCGGGAGCCGGAAGCGGAAGTGAGGGACCACGATCGCCGCCGAAGTCCGGGACTCGAATGACGTAACGCCGGACCGTCGCGGAAGGGTTGCAGGTGGAAAAGGGGTAGGGATCGACGGCGCTCGGTTGCCTGGTGGGGGCAACAGGGGATTCTGCGCGTTCGTCGACGCCGGCGTCGCGACGCCGCGCGATTCCCCCCCCCCCCCCCCCCCCCCCCCCCCTCACGTCACCCGCGTCCCCCCGCGTCACCCCGTTAAGTATACACATACCCTATCCAGGTATTCCCGATCTCTTGTAATTTGACAATCGGCCGACGTCGGGTGCCACGTCAGTCAGCCAGTTAGTCAGTCAGCCGCTCGCGCGCGCTCGCTTTAATGCCGGGGTCGTCGCACTCCGGAGATCGGCGCGAAGCGCGCTGGCTGATTTATTTTATTAATTAGGCGACACATATACACACACACACACACTCACGCCGAGACCGCCGCGCCGCCGCGCCGACCCGTCGCAGGATCTCTCTGCGTATCCTGCAAGGAAGCTAATTCCATTAGGCGAGATGCCGGAGCGCACTCCGGAGTTTTTTTTTTTACCATATGACACTTCCGCGACGGTATAGCTGCGTAGGCACGGATGAAGATGTAATACGGAAGTAAGTGACGTTTCGTCGGATTTTTCAGGTGGTTTTCATAAATAACGTTTTGTACATTTGTAAGTTTTTCTGTTATCCGCGGCTATACGGAGCGACACTGACGCGTAAAACTGGATTTGGCTATAATAACCAAGGCTTGGTGAAATAGTTATTATAGCCAAAACCTTTTTTCAGTGTGATGCGTATAACTTGGATTTATGCAATATAGGAAAATGAAAAGATCTTGACAGATCTCGATTTAAAACAGAAGATAGAGAAATTTTATTGTACTCCGAATATAGATTTTTTAAACGTCACAGAGAGAAATACGTATAATCAGATTGTTTTGCAAAATACCAAATTCAGTGACACTTTATCGGATTTCAAATTAGCGCCAAAAAAACATCGCATAATATAATAAAATATCTTCAACGTCGTAGTACAAAAAAAGTGACGTCACAATCATGGAATGACATCTCTGTCGGTCTGAAAAATCTTATATTCTAAAATCTAAATATATCGATACCTGACTCTTGCCGACTTTTTAGACTTTAGACATTTATTTTCGCTCATTACTCAAAATTCATAACTTCCAGCAGCTGCGTTTAACGTTCGACGCGTCCTGACAAGGAACCCGTCTCGATACATGGCGCTTCTATATTTTGCAGCATCGCGCGCGAGCTTGAGCGCGCGATGTTATTGCGGAAGTGCCGCGCGCGCAGAAGTTTAATTCCTGCCATTGGCTCCGAGGCGAAATTGACTTTGACGAATGATAGTTGCCCGCCGCGGGCTGTATCGAGAATGGTGTGACGTTAATGCGAAGTTGATGCTCGATAAGCCGATCTCTGGTAGATATTTAATTTGCGCGTTGCGGTCGGATCGCGCACGATTGCGCGCGAAGCGAGTCGGCGCGGCGGTAGAATTAACTTTGTCAAACTGATTTTCTGTATTTTTTTTTGTGATATCGCTGTGGTACGATGGTAACGATGTTAATAAGCAAGATCGTGGTGCTTTTTTTCAAACTCGAATCGTCGCGACAAATAAACGCCAAATAGCGCTTCTATTAGACGAAGATTGATTGCATTGACTCGTTGGATTTAGAGAGGCACGTTATCAAGTTATCGATGTAAACGCCGAGAACATTTTTCATAATACCTTCCCGTATCTCCTAGACTTCGTATTTCATATTCTTCTTTGCAGTTGCGACGACATTGCCAGTTGCATTTTGAAAATGCACCACATTTCGTGAGCCATGAATGCGCTGTCGTTGCTTATCGCAGAGTGCAATATACCACCTCTCGTGCCATTCATTCCGTGAAAGAGTAAAAACTGATCCCCGTCTCGATAGAACGTGCATCTGCTTTCCTCTCTCTGCGGTTGTTATTACTCCCGGACTTATTAAGCTGCGCTGAATTAATAGCATTACGCATTCGTGAAATATATTGCTAATTACGCCACATAAATATGAAACACGTACATAAATAACTACCGTCTGAGATAAGTATTATTAAAGATGAGATTTCTCTCTCAGTGCGAAACTCGACAAAGTATTACAATTCTGATTTATCGCGTAAAAGCTTCGTGCAAGTATATAGAGTGTTTCGAAATAACAGTAATTCACAAGCTCTGTTTAATAACGATATATAATATCCGACAAAACAAAATATGATATTGCTAATGTAAGAAATAAAATCAATTTTCAATTAAAATACCGACTGATAGTAAGTAGATGAAGTATATCTGTATATCTGTCAGCTCGCAATTATTTGGAAAACCATTGCTTTTCTGAAGCAACACGTCCTACTATAAAAAAATCAAGGAACATCGGTCGATGATGAGTTAAGAAAATGTAAATCATCGGATTGCCAGTCGAGACGCTAATTGATACAAGCGTTTCTGATGCTCGTAATTATACCGGATTATTTTTCCGGAGCAGCGATAGAAACGTCGCAGAAGAAAATTGAATCTCATCGAGACTTGCAACTTCTACCTCTCTCTCTCTCTCTCTCTTAGCTTCTTGGGTGCCGCTTGCAGCGTGCATACATCGTTGAAATGCATTTTTCAAGTCTCGCGCTTGCACTCGAACCGAAGACGGGCATCGCGCTCGATATGTCGCTCGATCGAATGAAATTTTCATGTTGGCTCGTCTCCGACGTTTGGGGGGGGGGGGGGGGGGGGGGGAAACTGCATTCGCGCGAACACGGTGCGGAGACGTGTAGTAGAGATACGCGATATCCCCGGCGCTGGATACTAATTCGCTTTCGTTAATTAGCGCCCGCTCGAAAACGGAAGACGCGGCTACATTATGCAGGATCTTCGGATTCGCGATTGCGTCGCGAGTCGGATTAAGCGCGTTACCTACGCGAAGCGGCGCGTTAAACATTCAACGTTTGCTCGATCGATCTGGACGGCGAGGCGAGGCGCGCGGCGCAGCGAGGATTATAAATAGGAAAGAACACCGTTGCATATAATGTTGCGATCTCGAGAATTTAATTAAGACGCTTTTGTAACGTGCTCCACTTTGTAAAAGCGGTACCTCGATCGCTTCGCTCTTCTCGGGAAAAAATTTCCAATACGCGAGAATCGCAGAGTAATTGTTGGTTATATTCTATCTTTTTACATGCGATTTTCTTCATATCTAGCTTAATCGTAATATATATTTTATGGTTTTTAACTTGTGAGCTGTAGGTTTCAGAATATGAAATAAAATCTAGCATGTTATACTACGATTAGTTGATAAGTATGATAGGTTTCAAATATAACACATTAATTAATAAGGACTTAATTCTCCTTTCCTAAGTCCCATATCTCCTAAGTTTACATTTACGAGATATCACGTCCGCATTAAATATATGTCACTCATTAGTTTGCATTCTTTACACTGTGAATACTCAATTGCGAATCTCCCCGAGATGCAGCTAAAGTTCAATAATCTCTTGGATCCCTCTATTATCCGCTGCAGAAGATTAGATACCGAAGTACAGGATATACTGTTATTGTAACCAGCTCGAGGAAGGTGGTTAACTCCAACACAATCAGAAAACAATCACGCTACACGAATTTTGCGAAATAAAAGTGATAATCGAAAATGACATTACGTTATAAATTTCTTCATTGCTATTTAAAATTAAATAATTAATTATTTATAACACCAATAAAAAGAAATTCTTTCTCTCAAAATTATATTAATCTCTTAATTATCTATTTAGAAAATTAATCTCATATTAATTGTTGATTCGAACTTCAGCAAGATTTCACGGCCAAAGATCCACCGAGAATCATTACTCATGGAAAACGCTTTATAAGATATATATCATCGCTGCAGCTGGATGCAGAAACTATCGCGCATCGCGTCATTCTGCCAAGCAACAGCCACCTGCGCATCAACATGCATCGTCGAGGATTATAAATCTAAACGCCAGTCGCATAGATCGGGAGATCTCTCGGAACGTGTTAGAAAAAAAAAAATCGGAAATGCGACCGCCGCGGAATATCATCGTCATGCCATTGTACTGCCTACTGCCTTCTATGCGTCGCGCATTCCACAGTTGCAGCAGCAAACCGAACGCATCCGCGAACACGCGATCTCGCCGCGAGCGCTCGCAACTCGAGGCGCAACTGGAGATTTATCTCCGTTTCGACGAAGCAGCGCACCGTCATATCCTCGTTACTTTCTACGAAAGCATATAAAAGTCCGGTTGGAATTGTTTATTAGCGCGCTATTGTACTCCAAATAGTCGTCCGAATAGCTTGCAACCGGCTCGCTACAACCAGGTGCATTGCCCTTCCTGCCGTCGTCGTCGTCGATGATTACTCAACAACCGGGTCCAGGATCGCCAGGCCGCGCCGCGGCCGGCCGGTCTACAAAGGGCGCGCATCGAAGGCTCGATTGCGATCCAAGGTCACATGAGAAAGAACCCGTGAGTAATCTAACCAGCGTGGTCAATGACACGTTATGCAACGCGGCCGTAATGACGCCGCCGACGTCGAATCGCTTCGTCTCGACGATTCGTCCTCTTCCTTGTTCCTCGCGGAGGATGTATTCGCCCCCGCCCCCGCGAGACACGAAGTATTACGTGAATATGCTGGGTTCTTGACATCGACCGGAAACTCCTTATAATATGAAATATGCCATAATATGCAAGAATAGAATCGTCTTGAGACGATAATAATTTATTTAAATATATATATCTATATCTTTTCGAAATTTAATCACGTATATTATTCGTTATAATTATTCCTGGTTTTTTTAATATAATGTAATATGTAATATATTATTATAGAGATAATTTTGGAAGATCAAAAATTTCATATAAATTCAAAATACATTTATTAATAACATAATAAAAATTCAAAGATCATTATATAAGGCAAATAAGAACAACACGCCGTTATTAAAGCGAGAGATTTAAAATTTATTATGAAGTAAATCTAATAAAAATTATTCTCTTCCATAACACACACGATTTGCCTTAATTAAAATAATTCGTAAAGTAAGCAGTCGAAAAAAGAAGCAAATACGAATCACACGGAAAAAATGTTTGTACTCGGAGAGATAAGACTTGGGGATACAATGAGAAAAAACTACCCTGCTTTTTCAGACGCGGAATCCCGTGTGTATAGTGCTTTTAGATTTGTCCCCGCGATGAGACACGAGTTTTTTTACCCTCGAAAATCCGGCGTATCGACTAGCAACGGTGCTGAGAATTCCACACGTGCTCTGGCTCTACACTCGAGGAGGAGAGTCCTCGACGGAGACGAGCGGGAGAAAATGAGAGAAGAGAAGACGCGAGGGAAAAAAAAAAAAGTGAAATGGTGACATTCGCGACGTGCCCCGAAGTGAATTTATTTTATGGATAGCATCGACTGGGAAGATTGATCAAACTGCGATAAAACTTTCGACGAAGTCGTACGAAGGAGCTCAATATCGTGGAAGATTCGCTGGCATTTGTTGTCCTTGAGTAGGTATTAATTTAATATACAACTAGCTTTGTAAAAAAAAAAAAAAAATTTAATCTCTCATATTACACGAGAAGCTTTGTACGAGCTTTATACGAGAAGAATTATAAATTTTGCAATCTGATGTCTCTGACAATGTGCTTCATGCTTTATGCATATACGTTATATTAATACTTGCAAGATCCATTAACATAATTAATATGTGGATATATATTTCAATTAAATTCAGGTAAGATTTCACAGTGTTTTGAAATATTCAGTGCCAGATTGTCTCGTTTTATGTCAAATTTAAATATTAATAGAAGCCAAAAGTACTAATTGATCGAGGGTCACACACATATACACACTTTCTCTGAATATATGTTCATATTTTTCTAAAAACATATTGCAAGACACATTCATACCTGCACGAGCATATATATGTTACGCTGCTTTACGCGCGTTAACAAATTTACCACTAATATATCATTATTATCATCATCATTATTTAGATTCGCTTAGTGTCTCCGAATTCGCGGTCGTTCAAAGCGATGTGTCTTTCTCGCTATGAGCGTCGCGTCGTTTGAGAGAAATGTGACTTTAATCGCGCCACGGTTAAACATATAATGTTTTATTCCATCAGCAAGTGGATGCGGCCGCGTCAGTGAATACGCGACGATTGACAGTGACAGATTCGTTCCCGGTTCTAAGCAGCTTAGAGTTTCCGGTTCCGTACGGTTCCATCATTATCGAGTGCTCTTAATTGGTGTTTCTATGCCGGTAACGAGCGAGCGGAGGCACAGCGAGCGCGTTTGAACTTGAAACTGCACGGCCCTGAGACGCAAATCATGCTCGCCTCGCAGAAGTCTTAAGCAGCTGTTACATCTCGCTTGTATAGCGTGATTCAACTTGCGTCATTTCGCCATTGAGCAGTGACGTAATAAAATAAAAAGTAAATAAGATCAAATATTTCGTACGCAGCAAGGCTACAGCGCATACCAAGCGAAAGATAGATTTTAGAATGAGATATACAACATGGATTAAAACTAGAAGTATTTTTTCTCAAAATTAACGATAAGCAAATCAGCTGTTATTTTGAGCCAATGCAATATTTTCGAATAGTTATTGAAAATTTCGAAACCAAAATGTGAACAGATAAAAAATTTACATTTGTTAGAATTTAGAAACATGGAAGCTGTACCGTGATAGCAAATATTCATTTTGTGTTGAAAATGTTACAGTGTGTGTTCCTATACATATATCCGACAAGGAAAATAGGTTTTCAAATCGGTGCGTACATGCATCGAGAAAAATGTACAAACACGCGTAACTAGGAAAAAAAGCTACGTACACCCTGAGCAACTTCACCTGATGCTGTTTGCGCAGCTGTAACGTTTCGAGTACCTTTCATCGTTTGAAACTCTTCAAACAACTCCGACCTTTTCTATTAATAAAAGCGCTGTGGTAACTCTCGTGTACATCAAACGCACCGGATATAAACGCACTTCGGATGCAACGCATTGTAGATACCGATTTATCCTCGCGTAATCGAGAAATCGACATTTCATCGCGTTTCTGAATATATCAACCAAAATTTATAAAAAAAAAAAAATATTACATTCTGATATAAAACTATATTAACCAGTATTACTAAATAATAAGATACTTTTAGCATGTATCTCTCTTACAAAGTAAATAATTTTTATCCCAGGTGATAGTGGCTTTATTTTAGTAAATTTTTGCGGTGGAATTTATAGCGCAGGTACATCGCGCAGAACTTCATTTAACTTTCTTAATTGGCCATCATCTTACTTCTTCGAGCAGCGAGAAGTTGGATCATTAACGCAGAAACGAAAGCAAACCGGGTGTATGGCAAAAAGAATTTTGTGTGCATATCAGTAATTCGTGAAGCTGCGCTGTATAATCTTACAGCGATCAATAACTGGTAATTTGTTGCACACTGCGGTGCGCGATATAAGTCATGAGATTAAAGCAAATTGGGTAATTTATACATCGAACGCTTTAATTTAATCTCCCAAGGCATCGAAGCGGCATTCGAAAATATTACAATCATTAAGCGAGGCGAAAATGTCTGAGATAAGGTAAACGAGGGCGGATTTGCATCTCTATCAAGATATTAATTTCCATAAATCCTACAAGGTGATACAATATTTTTAACACTTTATACTTCTTTTAACTTTCGATGCCGAAGTATTGCCTAAGTAAAAGAAAAATAATATTTAAGTATCTTTTCATTTAAAACTTATTACGGAATAAAAAAATTATAAATAATTAGTTACGCTCGATCGAAGCAAACGCTTAAACAATGGAAAACGGCCAAAATTTGAGCAATAATGGTTCTTATTTGAAAATTATAAATGTTTACAATAGCATCGCAATATACATATATTATGGCCTTAAATATTAATATCGGCCTTAAATATTAATATTTAAGGCCGAAACGTAAATATTAATATTATATTGCGATGCTATTGTAAACATTTATAATTTTCAAATAAGAACCATTATTGCTCGAATTTTGGCCGTTTTCTATTGTTTAAGCGTAAAAGAAATTATACTTAATATTATAATAATATAAAATTATTTAGTGATTATTTACCAAGTAATTCGACATGTTTCGGCATTCTCTGTAAAAGCTACTGTCTATATGTATGAAGAGATAACTGATATATCAGCTATCTTTCATTCCGCTGAAAATCGGAGCGATCGTCGTGTAATTTCCCGGTCATCGCAGTTGAAAACTTTCTTCTCATCATATTATACTTCCGCGGCGCGGCGAGAAAAGTTGCGTCGTTAACGGAGGCAGGAAAACCGACGGTGGGATAAAAAGAGGCCCCGTAGGGCCCACCAGGACCGTGAAGCATTAAAGCGCTATTACAAGGTAGTGCGCGCGCTCGCTCGCGCGAGAAAGAGAGGCAGAGAGAGAGAGACGCGCGCTACGCTTATACACGGTGATGCGGCAGAAAACGAGAGAGGACGGGTTCTATTATCCTTGAGAAAAAATCTTTGCCTGCGCGCGGATACCTCTTCTCTTTCGCTAGATGCCTGAATTGGATTCGAGGAGAAGATCCGCAAGGAGCAGCGCTTGCAAGAAATCGAACGTCGCGATCGTGAGACTCGCGGCGCAGGAAGTGAACTGAAACAATTCGTCGATACCGCGATAAAAACTCGCGAGTCTAGTGAATAATTACTTGTTCGTATGTGTATGGAGCGTTTATAAAAAAATCACGTTGATATTAGATAACCAGGATTTTGTGCGACACTCATTAGCCAACAATGAAACTTCTAATTATATTCGCTTATAAATATGAAAAAGTTTGGTGGATCTTCTCTATGTCAAATTAATGAGATTATTCTTTAACGCTTATATAATTTTCAATGAATTGTTGGCAGCAATTAAACCAAATATATATAAAAATAAAAATTCTTTTAAATTTATCTTAAATTAGCCTCTAATATACTCGCTTATAAATATGAAAAAGTTTCGTGGATTTCTCTATATCAAATTAATGAGATTATCCTTTAATACTTTTTAATTTTCAATAGATTGTTGGCAGCAATTAAACCAAATGAAAATAAAAATTTTGTTAAGTTTATCTTAAATTAATTAAAAAATTATATAATCTTTCTCGCTCTAATTTTTCTCTAAAATAATTTGGTTCTCAATAAAATATTGCAGTTTTAGAAAAATTCGCGTGTTACAAACAATAACTGTAGCAAGGTCTGCTTCGTCGGAAGTTCATCGCCTCGTTTCTCCGTGTTTCGCTGCGTTCCTTGAGAAATTCGCGCCTCGATGATTACACGCGCTTCCAGCGATCCGTGATGAAACAATTACCGGCGATACCGCTCTCTACCAATAAGCGGAAAATGAGAAAAATAATTGCGAGCTTCGTCGGTGTGTGAAAAAAATTACGTCCCCGCGATTCAGGACCACCCAGATTTCACTTTTATCATGTAAATAATGATCGTCCAACTGTACTAACCGCAACAATTTCTCATCCGTGGCAAATACGGTTGTGCGACCTTAAGAAATATTGTCACGTTTCTGTTGACACAAATGTTATACCAAGTAATTGGTATTTTAAAGTATATAACGAATTTAAACAATTGTATTACACAATATCAACTGTTCGACTCCCGATATTCGATATTCAAATTCTGTCATTTTTTTCTGTCATCTTTATTAAAGGAAAATTCTACTGCTCTTTTTTTTAACAGCTTATCCCGTTATTTTTAACGCTGCAATATTTGGATCTCTATTAAAATCTCTATGTAAATTTTATAACTATATATCGAACCCTTGCATGTGTCGCACACACGTGATTTTAATAATAAATAAAAAATATTCCTGTTCAATAGAAGTTCACGCGATATCGTAGAAGTTAATATTGACGCATCTCTGAACAGTATAATAATAACAAAGTCGATATTCCAAGATTACAGCGAAGATAATTATGTACAAGAGAACGAGAAATTGGTTAGTCAAGGTAATTATGGCATATGCAGGTGGAAAGCCTCACGGACGAATAATATGGCGAGTCACGACAGCTGATAGACCTCATAGTTCCTGTGATACACTATAATGTTCTCAATTGTACAAAAATATAGCAGGCCGTCAGGGCAACCTGTCGAACATCTTTTTCTGTATACCAGGAAATACTTTCGATTGGCCTGCAGCCTTTGAGAAAGGCGGGAGAGAAGCAACTTAACTTCAACATTAATCAACAACTTAATTATCTGATAACAGTTTCCGCGATAAAAAAATCGATTTAATATTCTAATGGGTGATTGATTTTTGTCCGACGATTGAGTGATGGCACGAAATATTTGTTCGGATATTTTACAATTTCACAGACGGATTACGTATAATAACGTTAATATATCGTTTTACAGAAACGGCAAATGTCAGCGCGCGCGATTAGATAAGGAAACTTAAACTCATCGAGTTGTGAATAGGCGGATTTAACGATGCCTTTCATGCTCGAAGGCAAATACGACACCGCGAAGATAGCCGCCGTGCCGATCCTTTCCAGAAAGGATTTCCTTTCGCGGATAATTTTCTGTCATTTGCCGGTGCACAATATACTGTTGATTGCGCCGCTGAAATGAGTAATAATTTTTACGTGGAAACCATTTCGCGCAACACGTAGCACGTGTCATCAGCGATCGTAAAAGATAATACAGCGCCATGATAGCCGCTCGTGAGAATCCTCGAGAGTGATGCATTCACGATCGAGACACTCGATATATACGCCCGCGCCGCGCGGGTCCCGATGTTTATTTTCCTGCGAGGCAATAAGGCACTCTACCAATTAAATGTCGCGCAGGATACCTGTCGCTCGATGGCATTTACATAGCTGAAATCGCGAGAGCTATCATCGCGAGCGAGCACGCCAGTTAACATAATTTATTGCAAATAAAGAGAGAATAAATCAAAGGTGTATTTACATCTTATTAGATATTATCAAAATTCAAATAGGTAACGACGGCACGATGCAAGACAAAGCGTAAGTTAAAACGAATGTAATAGATAATTTTCGATTTCTTAAATATGAGAGCTATTAGCTGGGAAATTTTGGGGTGGAAGAATATTTTTAAAGTATAATATACACGTATTAAGATTTACTTTTATATAAATATAATAATTTTACAAACTTAGTATTTCTCTCTCGTAAAGCATTTTATTTTCTCTTGACTTTTCAATCAAATAAAACACGTGTGTGATAACGCCAAGACAGTATTATTATTCGCCGTGCTTTTTACAAGAATTGAAAAACTACTCTCTTTCGTGCGCTGCTTTCCGTTTCTCATTAAACGTACCTAAACGGCGCATTACACAGGGCTAATGTTCGCTGGCGAATCGTCATCCGAGGGAGCTAATGCTTCTGTGCAACTTTTCCGAGAAGCGTGCCCCAGTTTCCATCATCGTCGGCTTAACATCGCTATAATGCAATATCACGGGGAAAACGGAGAGAACTCCGTTTGTCGGTCAACCTTGAGAATCCCGAGGCAAGGAGCCCGGTTGCAAATGCGCTTAGAAACGACGCCGGGTACCGACTTACCGAGAACTCCGGCCTCCGAGAGCCGAGCAATAAACGTAATGCAGGGATCGCCTTGGCGATGCGATACGATGCGATGCGATGCTTTCCGCGCACCGAGGAACGTTTAGCCTCCTCCTGGGATACTCGTGAGAATTCCCGGCCAGATGTGCCAAAGAAACGAGAGGTTTCTGCACAACCTGTTTCGCTAACATTGTTCCGCAACGACAAACGAAATAAAACAAAATTTTATACAAAAACGTACTTCTTTTTTAGTAGATTTCAACGCGAGAAATTGAAATGAATAATGAATAATGGAATTGGCCAGTTAAGCGCGCGCAATTGGAAAAATTAGCGAATAACGATAATTAGGTGTTTTTGTTTTGCCAGAAAAATAATTTTTAAAGTAATTTAAAGCGAAGTGGTGTGATACTACTTTAAGCGTTACTAAATATGTATCTGTACCGTGACGTTAGGATAATAGCATTTTGCATGGCGTTTATAGTCGCACGATTTAAAGTAGGTGTATTTCCGTGTAGATATTTTCAAGAGCGTTAAATCGGCGTTCAATCGAGACACTCTATTAGACTATTACGGAGTGTATATTTCATTATGTGTTGGCAGCTTATCAGGGGCGAGGTTCCGAAGGATACCCGCGTATCGAATTGGGACTTACTAAGTAATAGAGATAGTTACGCGGAACGTCCGATACCACGGCCTATAGCGATACAAAGTTCATCGCTCTAGGAGGAGAACAAGTTTCACGACCGAAGTGCGGTAAGGTGCGAATTCCAGCGAGCAGAGCATTTACAAGTTATGGTGTTCGACCATGATACGTCCAAGATTGGCTAGCATTCTGCAAAATTTATATAAGACCGTTCTACAATTATAATATACCCCTTCTCCTTCGAATCGTATATCTTCAATTTAAAACTGATATAACTATTGACATAAAGACATGAAATTAAAAAAGTACGACACGAAAGAGTTTCTGAAATAACAGCCGCAGTGTCACACGATCCTTTGCTTAAAGGAGTAGGTACCTTTAAGGCAAAAACAACATTTAGACTGACAAGAGTCTACTAAGTACAAGGCACTTTCCGCGCTTTTTGAAACCGTGTACCTGCTATGCAAATTTAGGAAGCTGGAAGCTGAATTCTTGGATAAAATTCAAACGATCCCATGACTGCATCGTCGTCGTCTCGTGCGGTTGTTAAACGGGAAGTTTATTTAGCCTACGGCGTATAGCAACCGTACTCCACGCTCAGTTGCACACACGTACAAGCGCATCGATTACACAGGCGTGCGGTTTGCCTTAATTGCAATCCAATTTGTAATTAACTCGGTTCACCGGGACGTCGAAGAGAAGGCGCGCATATCGGCAGCGCGATTTCCCCGCGCGATTCAGGCGGGGTACGTTAATATAGAAATTTTATGCTGCCCTTAGTGCGCAACTCGGAAACATTGTGCAATGTACGTGGCACGGCACGGCTCTCTCGTAGGGCCGGCGCGGCGTAGTGAGTTAAGAATCTATGGCAGTGGCAGAGAAACCACCTCGAGTAAATACGAGTCATGCTCGAAGGGCGCATTCTTCGCAGAGGTTCTCCAGTCGCGCATCCTTGTAGATGTGGACGATCTCGAGAATCTCGTCTGCGGTCAGACCTCGTCTTAATCCTCTTGTTGAGGATAACATCGACGAGTATATTTGAGTTGTCATATCATGACAAGATTTTAGGAAGAGATATAGTAGAAATGAAATAGGTTGTGTTAAAAAATATAATATATTAATGATTTAAAGTGGATATTTATATTTTCACGAAGAATCTTTATTTTAGTGTTCAAAAAGAAAAAAATTAACTGCAATGCGTAATAATTTTGCGATTTAGAATAAGGATTAAGATAAGTGAACGCGACCACATCGCTGAACTTTCTGATTGGCAACCGCTACAGTCCTAGAGAGCACCAGGTCTATTTAGAATAAACGCATGCACACATAGATCAAGGAAAATTACTATCTCACGATCCCATCAGAGCTTTTACAGTAAACCAGCCACGCTCTCCGGATAGAAGCGTTAATCGAAAAAAAAAATAACAGCACGTGCGAGTAGGGAACCGCCGAAGACTTCCGCAACTGAGCGCTGCACCTCAAAGATAAAGTGTCATCTGAAGACCGAGCGAAGACGATGTCGCTCAGTCCACCCTGTATATCAGAGAGGTTTACTTGCTCCTCTTTCAGCATCGCCAAGAGGGAAGAAAATGAGGAGCAAGGAAGAAGAGAGAAAGGCAGAAAGACAGTGCTGAGCCGTAACCAGAGTTATATACAAGTTCTATGTCGCAATATAAATTTGCGTTCTCATCTCGCGTGATTGTACACATGTGCATGGTCGAAATGATTATTAATTCATAATTATAATAAATAGCAACAGCGGTATTATAAATTACGTCGTGATATTTAAGAATATTACAATATTATAGGTTTGGAAATCAAGATAAATTAAATCGTTGTTAATGAAAATAATTCGTTGAAAACACATTGAGAGAGCAAATTAATTTAATGACAACATGATAAAATTCGATTATATCGATCTTTTCAGTTGTCGACAGAATTATGGGGATATAGGAAAGGATGCGTACGTATCCGAAGAGAGAAGAGATCGGGGGAGTTTAAAATTCAATTATACCCCGTGGGTTATAGAGAGAGAACAATACGTCGGTCTAGCTATCATCGTCCCTACATTAATCCCGCGCCCTCGGCCACCAAATATCCGATACATCGTTCCGCCCTCATGCTGGACGATGTTCAAATATCCACCTCGTTTCGGTATATTTTTGACAGTCGTATTACATCGCTAAACTCGCAATTAATTACATCGACGAATTAAATTAATTAGTTAAAAATATCGAAAATCTCTGGCATAAATATCGAAAGTAAACACCAAATCCAAATATGTATAATTAAATATATTATTATTATTATCAGAAAAAGAGAAAGAGAAACTTTAACGGGCCAGTTTTTCAATTATAGTCGCCTAACTTTAATCTTAACTTAACTCGACTTTTTGTCTCTTTCTATCTCTTTTAGAAAAAGACGAAGAGTGAGTTTAGCTAAACTTTAGTTTAAACGACTATTGAAAAACTGGCCCTAAGTTTTTCAATAGTCGCTTAACTTTAATCTTCGCTTAACTCACCCTTTGTCTCTTTCTAACTATCCCCCTTAGAAAAAGACGAAGAGTGAGTTTAGCTAAACTTCAGTTTAAACGACTATTGAAAAACTGGACCTAATTGTTATTAATAATTAATTAGATCTGTACGTGTACAATCAGTATAAGTAAACGAAATATCACACTGATGTAACTAAGACGTTAGTATATAGACGTTTCAAAAATTGATAAGAAAGGATAGCTAAGTTTAACAGCGAGAACCCAAAAATTCCCGTGAAATAAATTTCACGTTATCGGAGCGAAATAGCAATCCATTCGTCTTGTATCGATTCGGCAGGCACCGCGAGGTAGGTATCAGTTGCGACAGGAAATTTCGACGTGGTCAACGGCGCGAAGGGCAATTCTGCGGCGAGTCGAAACTCCGATAATATTCCGATATCGCACACGTGCTCTCTCGCGTGTATATGCACGTGCGTGCACGTCAATGTCAAGTCTCGGTCCAACCGGTCCGCGCGGCAGTGCCGAGGTATCATAAGTGGTATACAAACTGCGAAGCGTGCACCGCGAGTGCGGAAGGAGATTTAAATAAGTTTCGAGTGACTCGTGCATGCGGAATGTTTGCCGTCTTAATTAGAAAGTGCACGGAGAATTGCAATTGGGTTGCCTGGCTCGCGACAGGTCCCGCATATCGCCGAATTTTCGAGGGCTGTCATTGAGATTTGACTTGGTAGAATCACGAGCGCATGGAAGTTACATCATAATTGCTAACTTGTACGGAGCACGCACGTCTCGTTTAGTGAAAAGGAGGAAAGTAATCAAACTACTGTAATTAATGACGTAAGTAGCGTATGACGAATTAAAACTTGAGCACAAGCGCTAATTAACCATAAATTCCGAACATCAGATGCACGCTGGATATTATTAGCGTAATTTCCGATTTAACGCTGAATATCGCATTTAACTGTTTACGGCACGATAATTAATTCGTTGATTACATCGTTGATATATAATATATATATATACAATATAATACATACAATATATATACAATATAACTAAAATTTAACCTTTAACTCTATCATTTAATTTCGCAGAATGATATATACTCTCGAAAATTATATTAACTTAAAATAAAAGGCAATAATACTCTGTCATAAGTCATAAATTATAATTTAACAATAACAATTATTCTCTACATATAATTGTTGTATTAAATATAATAATTATATAAATATAAAATTTCAGACAATAATATTAAATTAGTTATTTACGTTTCAAATTTTAAGAACAAAGACTGGCTCGTTTTTATAGAAAAATTAAAACGAGAATATTCAGGTCAGTATGAAATGATAAGATATCCGTGCAATATGATAGTCATAGTTATTTACAGTACTCCGAACGCAAATATCGGTACTAGTTTCTCCCTTTAGGTTTCCTCTTCAACCAAATGTTCCTGTGAGTAATTGCGCATAACTATATACATTGCGAGTACTATATATCGTATATATCGAACATCTGTGCTTGTTGGTACATACTGGCCTCAAAATATCCTCGTTTAAACTTTAATAAATTTTATTTTGCACCAAAAAGCTTCGATAAACAGGAAATTCCCGATGAGATCGATAGCGGTGGGAAACGCGGTTGACCGTATTTTTCTCTCGGTCAAACGGAAAGGAAATTTTCTGGAGCAGCTCGGGGAGAGAGAGATAGAGCGGAGTCCACCCCTAGCGCAAAGGGTGGGATTTGGCCGCGCGTCCCACGGTCGTCATGGTAACCATAGGTCAGGACAGGGATAAGCAATAGTAATGCGCCCTTTTTTCCCCGAGAAGGAACCATCTTTGCCACGAAGCGACGAACGACGACGCCGACGATGCCGGCAACAATTTATTTCGACCGTCAATCAAATCAACTCGCGTCCGTGTTAACTCGCTGCGTTAAGTAGACAGTATCATTTTTTGCGCCAATGCAATTAACACGCAAACATGCAACACCTCGAGAGCCGCTCGCGCGACCGATGCAATTTGCTCCCGATGAACGCTGCACCCCGGAAGAACCGAGACGCGATCCAGGTGCCGCGATAAAGCCGTTTTTTTTTTCCCCTCGGCGGATTAAATCGGAAATCGTATAATATATGACGAGCGAGTTTTAAAAGAGGGAAAATTGTGGGCAACCGATCGGAACGAATCTTCCTCGGCTGGTACGATAAATCGGCGATCGAGCAAGACCGGGAGAATTAACATGACGCATGAAGATCGCGGAAATCTCTGGAATGCATTCTATCGACCGTCGTAATCTCGGGGTTATTCCGCAAAGAAGTCGAGTATCGGCTAACCGAGAGCTTCTCTCTCTCTCTTTCTCGCTCTCTCGAGGTGGTGATCAATAAGAAAGTTACGCGCTTTTTACCCTTCCGTCCTAAGCCGAAGAGAATATCCTGGGAAACTTAACGTTGTTTTTCACTCTTAAAAGTATGCGAAAAATAGGCGAGAGAAATATATATTTTGAATGTAAACTAGAATCGCATTTCTAATCTGTCAAATAAGTTTAAGATTTTATTCACTTATTCTCTTATTGTTTGTATGCGCGTGAAATTATATTCTTTAACATAAAAAATAATTTAATCCATAAATATTGAAATTATTTTATAATGAAAATAAAAACGTAACCTATACCTAAAGGATTCCGTATTATTTTGTATACTGAAATATCAATCACGCGTAGAAAACTGTCAATTTGATTCCAGAGATCTGCGCTCACCGATACGTTTATTCGCATGCACATTCATCTCCGATATATATATTCCGAACTTTTATCTCACCAGTTCAACGTTTGCCGTATTCGTTAACGTACAAATATTTTCAGCGCGTCAATAGAATATCGAGCCGATTGACGAGTTGTGCAACAAAGCGTATTCGCTTACTCTGTTGCTCGATCCATCGATGAAGAAATCCGCGTCGCGAATCTACATCGCGAGAGAGACAATGAACAAGTGAAGCGTAACGAAGGAAGTCGTGATGAAAATCACGTAACGAGGGTAAAAAAAAAACCGCTTTGAAATTATGCCGGCCCCGTGGCAACCTTGCCTTGGCTTTTTATGCGAGCTCTCCTTGCACGTTTGGTAAATATATATATATCGTCGCCCTTCGACTTTGACGGTCGATTCGCGCTCCAGAAATTGGGCCGCGGATATACATATCGCGTTACGCGACATTCAACGTGGTGATGGAGTACGTGCCACAAGTTCGCGTCGTGCAAATTTATCTTCGGCTAACTTTTTATACTACGCAAACACGTCGAAGAGACGCGCGTTAAGCGAACATTTGTAGTGGATTACCAGAAGTGGATCGATGTAGCGTAACTGATGAAGTTTAAGGTTCTTGATTCGTCAAAATAATTTTTTTAGAAATATATATAGGTATCCATTTTTTTAATACTACAAATTCCGTAAAAAACAAAATTATATGTATTTAATGTAGGATTTTATATTAAATGAGATGGTTCGATTGGTATAATTACAAAATAGTTTATTCGTTACAAAATAGGGTCTCGGATCTTGGACAAAAGCCGCGTCTCTCTTAATATTTAAACCGGCTCGCTTGTTCGATGTTTTCGCTTTTACGACCTTCCAACGACTACTGTCCACCGTTTGCCGAGTCGAACTCTCGCCCGTCGACAAGACGAACATACATACGGACAATAACATTACCGATCATACGCCAAAAACATACACAGGCCGTTCGACCTCGCTCGAGAATCTAAACCGATGCGAAGAGAAATAAAGCGTATAATAATATCACGTTAAGACAAAATATCCTACATTAATAACATTTTGATTATGCTACTAGAGACTCTTAGGGCCAGTTTTTCAATAATTGTTTAAACTAAAGTTTATAGCTAAACTCACTCTTCGTCTTTTTCTAAAAGGGATAGTTAGAAAGAGACGAGAAATGAGTTAAGCTTATAAGATTAAAGTTAAGCGACTATTGAAAAATTGGCCTTTAGAGATTTATTATCTTCTCCGGAATTCAAAAATTATCAATCGTATACTTGCGACTTGCACGCAAGACGAGAATTGCGGCCGCTATCGGCCGCTTAGATCAATACTCGCGATTCTTCTATTACAAAAACTAATTACATCTCGCCAGATGGAGAGCAATGTGCTCGCGCACGCGGTTCTATCAGATGGGACTTACACGCGCTTCTTCCTATCCCTCCTCTCCTACCCCGCTAAGTACACGATCTCGGTGAAGGCAGCGCCCGAATCGGCCGCGCGGCGCCCAGCCCGTCCCTAATTAATCGCGTTCTCAATTAGCGGCCCGAAAGCGCGGCACGATTATAATAACATGATAATACATGGGCCGTGACAGGGTCATTCAACTCGTCCGACGAGCGACGTCATCCGCCGCGCCGATTTAAAAAGATGGGATTGTTTGATCGCCTTGTGCGATCCACGAAAGTCTCTCACGTCAAAATCCAAAGTACAGAGAGAAAGAAAATCATTAATGTCAATTAAAAGCGTACGTAAATTACGGTCGCATCACGGGGCATGCTCGATTCCGTTGTAAATTTTCATGACAAACTTGCCTAATTTTAAATCGCTTATACGTTTCGCTGTTACAGTTTCGTTTCGCAAAACGAAACACGGGCCCGAAATCGCATCGTGACGCGAAAAAGTTGAACCAACAACAAGTCCGCTTCGTCGGCGCGAAACGGTTGACATCATTCGCGAAAGAGCAGACAAGTAAAAAAAAAATTGAAGTTCTCAGAATATAAATAATATTCGACGTACAATTCCAAAGATTATAAAACAATGAAAACTTTTTTTCACATTTACTCGGCGAGCAGGGTTTTATCTCTCGACGGAAATTTAATTACTAATACTCCTCGCCGATCAAATGAATACTTAGTGCTCGGCGATTAATTATTGACGAGTCTGTTTCTCCGTTTTACTCCGTAAACCGTTGCATCACTAAAATTGCATAAATATGCATTGTACGCGTTATTTGTGCACCATGTGGCACGGTATTGTATTCGACATTGGAAATATTTATAATTCGCGGAAGCGGGAAACAATGGCAACGAGCGAAACACTCGTTAACGGTGTCGTCGAGATCTCCAGGTTTCGATAAATTCGAATTTCGAAATGCGCGGAATGGTCTGCGCCAGGTGAATTATTAATCAATAACTGAGCGTTGCGAACTTAGCCGCTCGATTAATTATTATCAATATTTGATCCGCGCGCGTATCAGCCATTATTGAAATAATTTAATCAAGACATTTCGGTTTAAAAAATAGGGATTTATATTTAATATATTAATTCCAAATACAATATTATATTCTATCTTCCACTTTAGATCAATACTCGCAATTCTTCTATTACAAAAACTATAATTACATCTCGCTGGATAGAGATGTAATTAGTTCTCTCGCCATTACTGCGTTTAAACAAGTCTTAGCAATACAAATACAATTTTTATCGCTCGTTTACCACGACAAGGAGAATATCGCGAGAATTCTACGCAACATTGACATTTTCATCGAGGACAATTAACTTGACTGATACGCTCTGATTAGTCACCATATAATGATAATAATAACAGTAATGTAATCTTACCTGGAAATCCCGTCAATGTCGGAGTACAAATCAGCGATTTGCAGTCAGATGGAGGATCGGCGCATACCTCGTAGATCGTTCGAAACGACATCCCTCGAATTTTCCACATCACTGCGGCCGCTGGACGCGTCCTCGCGAAAAAAAAACGCCGCTGCGCGTTTCTCTCCTCGGCGAAGTAACGCCTAACGGCACGGGCGACGCAAACACATCCGCCGGTCACGAGCGCCCGTGACGGAATGCTGGAGGAGGACTCGTGCTCGATCTCTCTCCTGTGCCGGTTCGTTACCCCCACTACAGGAGGAGGCTTACTCTTGCGCTTTTTTTCTTTTTTTTGCAAATCCTGACGACGGTCTCTCTCTCGATCATCGATTTTTCGTGCTCGTTACTTGATCTGCAATTCGAGAATCGGACGCGTCTTGGGTAGAACACGTGTCGTGCACGCCCGCGGCGAGATCGAAAGACTGTGGCGGGTCCGGAAGTCGCGAGGATGCACGGAGTACTCCGATTAATCGACAATAAATATTTTTTTGTCGACCTAGGTATAGAGAACGCGTAACGTGGTGCATCGAACTTAGAAACTGACACTGAAACACACAGAGTATTTTTTATGAAATTTTATGGATCCGGAAGTCGCGAGAATGCACGGAGTACTCCGATTAATCGACAATAAATATTTTTTTTATATATACCAAGTTATAAAGAAAGAAAGATTACAGCGAGGATGCACGGAGTACTCCAATTTAATCGACAGTAAATATTTTTTTGTATATATACCAAGTTATAAAGAAAGAAAGATTGCAGCGGATCCGGAAGTCGCGATAATGCACGGAGTACTCCGACTAATTGACAATAAAAATTTTTTTGATGACCTAGTTATAGAGAACGCGTAACGTGGTGCATCGAACCTATAGAAACTGGCACTGAACCGGAGTATTTTTTATGAAATTTCATGGCTGTAATTAAGATTGAATTTATTAGCGAGCAAAGTAATAAACATCCATTACTGAATAATGGATGTTCCAGCCAAATAAAGCGGAGTTTCCACTAACGCGAGCAGTTGTAAACATCACGTGAGCGATCGTTCAATCTCGTTGTTTTGCAATAACACGATTCGTGTTTTATAATAGAGTAAAGGGTAAATGAATAAAATTTATGAATATTTCCTAAACGCGCCATGTTTTTGTGGCTAATTCCGATTTCGAGATATCGCGAATGTGAAAGTCATAATATTAAATTGAAATTTAATATTATGTACAGCGTTCCTCATTTCTTAAATTGCTACTTTTTATTTTGAAAGCCACGTTATAGAATCTTGTAAAATATGAGCATATATAAAGTAATGTGTTAATATAGAAAGTAGATAGTCGATAATGATAGGCGATGTTAAATCGACGCGCGAATATTTTTTATATTTAAGAAAGCGATAACTTGTACGTAATGACCCATGATTATTTCTGTGTTCAACAT
Source organism: Leptothorax acervorum (assembly GCA_035220615.1). NCBI lineage: Eukaryota > Metazoa > Arthropoda > Insecta > Hymenoptera > Formicidae > Leptothorax > Leptothorax acervorum. The sequence continues at coordinate 751,796 of JASTWQ010000039.1, read as the reverse complement.
CGTTCTATACTTTTCTCGGGAATGTATTGAGAAATCATTAATCGCGCAAAATAGGCTGTGATTTGTAATCGCCAATAATGTAACGAGAAAATGACTAATTCGAGATTTTTAATTAAAGTCTGCGCGTGTATTATTATCGCAGATAATTTTCCTGCTAGGTAAATGCAGTTATATCATAACAGAAAAACTGAAAACACATTTATTAATCACGCAATAAATCGTGATAAAGGAAAAATTAAAAATGGAAAATGCACGTGTACTATTGATAATTATGTTTCACGCGTGGTTTTTACCATAATTGTTATGAATTAACATTTCCATGTATCTATTTCAATCTTTGAGTCTGCAGTATTTATATACAAAAATTTAAACGCGAGAGGTAGAAATAGTTGGCTATTTCTAAATTCTAGAATTAAATAATTTGATTTATGAAAATCAGAAGAGAGAGCTATAACTATATTGACAATGGAAAATGTATGTGTACTATTGATAATTATGCGTTGATATGAATATCTTTTTTTAGAAATTAATTAAATCTGTTACATTGCATATAATTTCATTGCAATTAGGCGGATTAGCTGCAAAATAATCCCGTCTTAAAAAAAATTACAATCTTATATATTACTAAGCAACTTTACACTACGGTGCAAAAGTAAGAACACTCGGTGAAATAACCTCTCTGACAATCTCCGCGAAAGCTCATCGTCGCGCCGAGTAAAGCGAAAGCCGTGTAACCCGCAGGGAAACGAAGAGCGAATCATATCATACCTGCTTTCGAAACGTCGATCAATCGCAGGTTGAGAAGACCCGTCGTTCGATCCGCGATACTGAATAAATCGCGCGGGTGTCTCGCTCGCGAGCGGATCCGCCGAATTCGGGATTCGTGAAATTCACGGCGCGCACTCGTTCCGCTCGTTCGTCGACTGCTCTCTTTCCCGCGCGCGGGCGCACGCACACGCGCGCGACGCGACACACACACCCGACACACACACGCACACACACACACACACGCACGACACGGTGGGTGGATACGTTTTCGTTCGGCTGTCGTCGATCGCTAGCCTAGGCAGTCGGCGCGTCGTCGCGTCGCTTTATTACGTCACCCGGAGCGCGGCGCTGAGCCAATCCGGAAGCGCGGTCCCGCGGGTCACGTGGCCGCTCCTCGCCCCCGCACGCAACGCTACCCCCATCCCCCATGGCACACGTACACCCGCGCACGTTCGTCCGCTTAGGGTTCCGCGTTCGCGCGCGCGAGCGCGGTCACAAAATGGCGACGCCGCGGCGCGGATCGGAGCAATGACCAGTGGCGTAGCACCGCCGCCGCGCGCGCCGTGTCTTCCTCTTCACGGAATATGGATGCCCAGGTCGGTTCGTGTCTATTTGCGCGATTATTTCGAGCGCGACGTGCCCGCGGTGTGTCAGGTCGTCTGGAAATTAATGTCATTCGCGCGCCGAATTACGCGTTTCCATTACCGCGCTGCCGGCGGTGGACCGCGATTGATTTTTAACGCTAAACTCGGCGGTGTACGCTGCATACAACTTGCATCTTCATTTTCCACCGTCTAGACTCGTCAGTTTTTATCCACAAAGTTATAATGCATTTATAAATCCTTGACGTCTATATAGATTGTATTTTTACATCTTCGCTATTTGTCAGATTATTCTATAAGTGAGACGAAAAACGGAAAATTTTAAGACATATATGGTTAATTTATATCACGTTGATATATCTTTTATTATATTTGTATGTATGTATATATTTATGCCATCAATGTAGAAGTATATGCTTTTATCTATTAAATGTTTGTCATTATAAATTGGGTTTATTTCCATTGTATTATCTATCAAATTTAAATTAAGATTATATGTCCCCATTATTTAACGATCTGTCTTTTGATGTTTAAATAATAAATTGGATGTATTTAAATAATATGTCTATTTTAAGAAAGAATGGGATTATAGAAATGAGAAGGGAAGTAATTGTTTTATAAATTAATCCTACTTATACTAATTGTTATGAATTAATATTTCCATGTGTCTATTTCAATCCTTGAGTCTGCAGTATTTATTTACAGCAATTTAAAAGCGAAAGATTGAAATAATTAGCTATTTCTAGAATTAAATAATTTGATTTATGGAAATCAGAAGCTACTATATTGACAGGTTGGTTTTGGAAACTATTTTCACTCATTTTCAAAGTGATTCTATTTTGAACATCATTTAATTTCCAATTTCTGCGAACGAATATCAGAACGAACGAAATCTAGATATGCTAATCACTAAAATAGTGCCTGTATAATTATATTTTTATAGACAAAAACAAAGATAAAATGACAGAACTACACAGAAAGAAAAGAAGTGTCAAATCAATACTGATATATTTATTGTATCATGGACATAGATTATACGCAAGAATTGCATAATCTTCAAATGAGATTATATTGTGTTAAACAAAGAAAACTTGCTTGAATTAAGTCATTTATATATATATGGTTAAACGAAGTTTTATATGGTTCAATCAAGAAAAAAAAGTTTAAATAAAAAGTTGAAATTCTTATAAGAAGATATATATTCTTGCATATATACAAGTATATACCAGTGTTGATTTGATACTTCTTTTTATTCTGTGTAAACACTCTAAAATAAATGACAAAAGCTTATTATTTATGTAATAAAATTAATGTTAATATATTAACCCAAGAATAAATGTAGAAATAAAGTCTAGTTGGACTCAAAAATATATATGCTTCTCTTTTTACGCATTTTGATGTGCACTTTTTTTATTACCTACGTTTCTACTGCACGTTTATAGAACTTTATATTCGCGAATATAATCCCTTGACTCTACTGCGATAACAGAGGGACGTTTTGATTCTCTCGAATATATAGCGAGAGGGAATAAAAAGATATCCACTAAAGAAGCGCGGAACAAAGGGATCTATCGTCCTCCCAGATAGACAATATACGATTGTCCGCTTTTTCCCGAACCGCGCAATTTTTAATTGCAACGCCCGTCAGCTCCACACGCACCATTCCGCTCCAGTTGATTCTGTTTGTGCGGATAAAGGAAAAGATGGAAAAAAGAGAAAGATGCATGAAAAGCGAATAGAGATTGTGACAAGTTTTTAAATTCTAATGTTCCAGATAGAGGAATAATCAGAATAGTCACTTTTACTCGAATTTGCGAATACTATTTTTATATGTTTTAGACAGAGTTACAATAATACAATTATTAATATCAATAGCATCTTCCCTATCCCAAATTTTTCTTTTTATTAAAAAGGGACACAAGGTAGAAAATAAAGATTATTCTTTTCTCAACAAAAATGTCCGGATATTTAATTTGAAACTATATATAGAAGGTATAACTAAATCTGATCCTTCTTGATATTTTTGCTAAAAAAGGATTCTCAAACTGGCTAAAAAAGCTGCCGATAAAGAAATCGTTTTAGTACATAATTCTTAGTATAAATTAATAGTTACGAAATTAATAAATTGCTATGATTAACGGGATGCGTAACCACGCAAAGTTATGTACGCCCGTAATTCGATTCCCACGGGAGGAGCGGCGATAATTTCCGCGCACTAACGTATCCTCGATATGCTAATTGCCATCGCGATAAGACGACGTGCAGCAGAGATTTAATGAAACAACGCACGCGTCCCACACGGCACGGGGATAAAGAATGACCGTCGTTTACGATCAGCTGAGACGGATCATCTGGGAAGTCGGCGGTCGCGGTGGGTCGATTTGCATAGCAGGTTTTAAAGGGCCCGCTCCGTAGGTGCCGCGCGGCAAAAGGGCAAGACCACACCTCCCGCCGCGGAACAGTCAAGAACTGTCCTGCTGCAGGTAGCCCCTGGAAATCAGTAACAAATAATCGATAGTCCCGACCAGGGACAGAGTTCTGATCTGACCAATGGGCTCGCCCATCGGGAGGGTAAAGGACGATCCCTCGCACGGCACCCCCGTCGAATCCCTCGTCGGGATGGATCAGTATGTTGTCCACACGTTACCCCTGACTACTTTCCGCTCATTGTCAGACTGCCCGATGACTGCTAGTCTGGCAAAATGGCGTGTGGAAATGTCCGTTGGGCGATCGTGTTCACACAATACTTTATTAATAAAGTTAATATGGAATAGTTAAGTTAATATTGCTATTAATTTTATATGAATATTTAAATAATTATGAATTCTATATGCTATTATTTTATATGAATTTATTTGAAATTGGTCGTTACGTTTTAAATTGAAATTATATTAAGAAGATTCACACACACAGAGCTATTTTACATTAAAAGCTGCAGACTAATAATATTTTTAATATAACTTGTTATTTTTTAAATTAGCGTTTATTGCTTACTTTGCTTGCTGGAAAATTATTTTTCCATTTTAAATACCTCTGTTTTCCGGCATGCGACCAAGATGATCTTACGCGAAAGGTTCACGGCTTCACCGGAAGGCATCCGATCGCAACAGCCGCGGCCGATTTTCGAGAAACCGTTTCACGACCGCGGGAAGAAGTTTTACGGGCCCGAAGCCGGATAAAAAGAAAGCGAAGCGCCGTTCGCTCGCAGTTACTCGTAATTATTTTCTACACGCTCGACTAGCTTAAAAGCGCTATTATAGGCGCCCGCACGGACCAATGACTTTTTTCTCCTTATTTCTATCTCCTTCTTCGCCTTAGCTTCTTCCCTCATCTGGTTGCATCTTCGACAACCACAGTTTTACGATCAACCTAATTTTTTTCTTTCCCGCTCCTGTACCGCAGCTCTATTCTTACGACGCATAAATAACAAATATTACACTAAGCTGTACATTTATAAGGAAAATTATTGAGGAAAAGACGACCGATTTTACGACTTTTCATAAAAGATTTTTGTTTTAAACGCGCAGCTTCGTACGAACACAATTTCGTGCAGTCCAAAAAACAGATAGTTATTGTCTAGTAAAGTCTAGTTATTAAAAGCGCATTCTGCCATATGTTTTATCACATATTATATGCAAATACATAAAACAATTATTACCGGAATAATTAAGACATTAAAAGAAAAGAAACTGCAGTATTATAATTTTTTATCTCCTTATTTTTTCGAGATCTCAAATAAATACGTATTAAAATTTTTCAAAACTACGTTTGATTCTCAATATAAATATTGTATGAAAGACCGGGATTTTGCTCTTTTACATTAATATGTTATCCTCATAATACCTTTTTTAGTACTTGTTTTTCACAAGTACTTGTTTTTCATAGCACAAAGGTTGGTAAAATCCCTGCAGTTTTTTTTTCTTCATCGTACACTTAACTGACATAATTCCGATTTAAAAAAGAGAATATTACTTTTTATATGCGTCACGAAACAGATCAAAGCGGAAAATTCCATTTAGCGTAATAAAAATCCCGTGTACTGTTCGCACTCGCAGAAGTCAGGCCTTTCATCGCTTCTTCGAATTCAAGTCCCGTCGACTTGTACGTGGCTAAGCAGCGAACCTATTGATCCATATCCTGCGCAATTTGTGTATTACAAAGTGAAGAAAGTGCGACGAGATAACCGACAAGGTAGATTAGTCAGCCGTCTGCATCGAGAAAAGTGCCAGGACCACATTCCAGAACGGAATAATTGTCCGTAATAAGTTTAGATCGACAGCGAGGCACGGTTTAATACGTTTTATATGGCTTCATGGAAGAATAGACTAGAGGAAAAAACGTGATCGGACGGAGGAAAAAGGCATGCGAACTGATTAATGCCTCTTTGTTTAAATATTAAAAACTAAAAGGCTGAAAATTAAAAACGCTTAGGAAAAATTATCGTAGCCATAATTATAAATTACTTATTATCACCGATCTCACAAAAGACAGAAAAAGTTTGTTTTGTAAAGCATAATATTTTATTAAAGCAGACTTTAAATTGTATAATAATAAAACTTTTCAGTATTTCAAAACACGAGTTGCGAGTCCGCCATGTAATAATTTGCCGAATGTGATAATTTCGTGTCACAATGCGCGGCTTTTTGTGAGACGCGAGCATTATACTCTATTGTGGAACTAGGCGGATTTGATCCACATTTTTTTCTCGTTCTGCACAACATCAAGGTGGTACAGGAAAGAGTGACGGAGATCCGCTGAAAATCTACGCTTTAACGTGGCCCAGCTCGACGCAGGAGGAAGAAAAGGAAGCCAATATACTCGTGGAAAATGAAACACAATGCCTGCAAGCTGATACGGACGCGCGGGGATTGACCTAATAGCCAATGGGGTTTTCTATACACTACCGACACCCTCTATTTCTACGTGAGCGATTGGCTCAATTAAAAATGCCCGTGAAAAATCTGACAGTTTTGTCACATTCAGATGCATAAAAAACATTTTATTTTGTTTATGGATATGTGAAATTAACACTAAAGTTTATTAGCTCAAATGTAACGAAAATATGTTAAAATCAATTTTAAATCAATATTTAATTTAATTAAAAATATTATCTTTGTATTTCTATTGAAAAGATCGACTGGGATAATTATTTCTACAAAAACGTAACGTATTCTTTATGCTCATCTGTCTAATTATCTAGCAGATGAACTAATCATCCAGAGACGACATAAGGATACCGAGCGAGAAGAAGCTAACGGATTCGCTGTACAGCTTCGGCATTATTTCCGCTTTTTCGTAAACTCACGTTCACGCAATTTCGAGGGACCGGGCCCAGGCCTGAATGGGGATGACACGGTTAGGGGTAGCGGGTTACCCCTAAAAATCCTGCAGCCAACCCTCTGTCTCGCAGCCGCACGGAATACCCGCTGTTTTATTTCTCGCTTTTTTTTCTCTCTCGAATCTAACACGCCGCTTTTTTGTATCGCGCCGCCGACACATGTGCGACGACGCCGACTCTTTGCCGATCTGGGTAATGAGTCGAGCAAAAATTGCCACTACAAAACGCGTGCTGGCGTGACTCGTGAATTGCGACCAGCTTCTCACATGGGAATCTATTTTTTCAATTTTTTTTCCGCAAGGAAAGCCGAGCTTCCCGAATGTTTAGACGTGTGCAGGACGATAATCGATTTCATCTGATCGCAGCATGGAAAGGAGAAGATTTGTCTATCGACATTTCCGTTGTACACATTTATTAATTTTTTTATCGTATCGAATGTTTCCTTTACTTCATGTACCTATCCTTGAAAAATTTAAACTAAAAAAAATTTAATTTTTAACTGGATATTATAATTGTTCCTTGAAAAGAATCTAATTTTTCAAGGATATAATTGTATCCTTGAAAAATTTAAACTAAAAAATTTAATTTTTAACTGGATTTATAATTGCAGCTATTCTCTGCAACCTTTTAGTTTTTGATATTATATGTTTAAATATATTTTGTTAATTTAAATTTTATATAATAATATACTTTATAACGCGAAAATAGTTTTATTTTAACTATGCTAATTTTGAAAAATAAGTCAATCCAAATATATGTACTGACCACATTTGGGTTACATCACGCAAAACCGCTTACCAGCCATGAATCAGCAACAAAATCACCGAAGCAAAGAGACGATTATTTGACCGCGGTAAGATCAGCGAAGAGGCGAAGATCAGCGGAATATCGTGGCAAGATCCTTCTTGCCCTCTCCTCTCTTCGCCGAGATCTCGAATTTACACGGCGGCGTGCACGATCGATTCTCTCCGTCGCGCAACGCTCGAGCGAACCCGTCCGGCTCTCGCCGATGGAACAAATTACTATAGATATTACACGCCACCATTGAAGTCTCTCGGATTCTTCTTGCGCGTAATTTCTTTTTTCGCGACAACGGCGACGATGACAACTTCGGCGACGACGCCCGTCAAGCCGTCAACTACCGTTAGGAACCGCAGAAAAACTGGAGCATCCGCGCGCAAAACGAAGCGTGCGGTTTCATCGACTTCACGCTCGGCCACGACGATCTCTTCCTCGCTAGCCATTGTTTGAAAGGTCAGTGATGCTCTTCCTTGCTTCTTTATTTTTTTTACTTTGTTTCTGACTTTAAAATCTAATTTAATGAAGAATATTGTGAAGAATGAGAAGATACTGTTTAAAATTTTAATTATCACATAGATGTATTATATAAAATATTTTGTTCCAAAAATTAAGATATTCTTGCATTTTTTAATTATGTTAATATATATAATATTCAGTATTCACTGTCACATTATTTATAAATGTACAAACGTTAGCAATTATTATAATAATGTTGGTGATATCTGAATCACACTGCACGGAGTCAGATATAAAATCACGCGACGCGAGAGAACACATGGCCTCACCGGTAACATACTGAAGCTTGACGAGTTCGTCGTCCTGTGTGTGATCGGAGTTGGGTTATTATTATTTAAAACAACCCTTCGAGCGATCGTACAGGGGGTAAAAGCCTCGAATCAGGGGCTGTAGACTGGAGAAAGGGGGAACTCTAAAAAGTTGGAAGGGTGAACGGGGTTTCGGGTCCAGGTGCCGGCAGCCTCCGAGGGTTAAAAAAGGGGGTACGCGAAAGGGGAGTTCTTTCTTCTCTTCTTCCTATTTTTTATTCTTTCATCCTGTGATAAAGGAAAAATCTAGGACGAATTCGTAAATAAAACCTCTGAAATTCGAAATTGTCATGTCGTATGAATATGTAACGAAATAAAAAAAAACAATATATTATAATTATATTTATAACATGGATTTAATTTATAATTTATAATTTTATGTATTTGTCTCAAAACATTTACGAAAAGAAAAAAAATCAACATTTTAATTTGAATATGTAACCTTGTAACTATACATTCAAAAAATTTAATATACATGCATACTATATATTTCCCATAATTATTAATTATAAAATAACATGTAGATATTATAAGTTAGAGAGATGAGCGAACTAATTATAAGTGTAAGCTCCCTTGTTTTTCTTGCTCAATTGCAGTTTTCGTAATTACATTATTAGATAGCTCTAATATAAATAATCTATTTATATAAATATATAAAAGCAATCTTTTATCTTCGATTTTGCGTTAAGCACATGAAACGGCTTATTCAAACGTCTCAAAAAATGTATTAGATATAAAGTTGTTTGATACGTGCAAACACCCTAATCCTAGAATAAATAAGGAAAGTAAACGATATTTAAATGCGGGAAAGTGTTATAGCATTTGTCCATCTAGCGTCAGGAAATGTCATTTTGGATCTCTATCTTTAGTACGAGTTGTTTCTATTAAATTTTTGACGCAAGCATATTTATATATGAAACGTATAAATGTCTATCTAAAAGTAGTATTCACAAATAGAAAACATAAATTTTGATAAAAATATATATATATATTTAATCTAGTAGAGTACATTAATTATGTACATTTTATATCCAGTAGAGTACATTGAACATGCTTTATATGTATACGTATACATGTATAATATATCATATTGTGAAAAAAATCTTGCGTTTTATATGTATCTGTGTTTTTATATATAAAAACATACAAATAAAATACATATCTTTAATTTTTACATCGAAAATTATACTAATGGAGCGAATAAATTACTTATTAAAAACAAATTCTTGCATCATAAGAGATACTGATTTTTCCATCATTAAGATAAATTTATAACATAATGAAGAAATTATCAAATAATCTCTTTTTAATCTTTTTTTTCTTTAACGAGAAAAGGTTCTCTTGTACTGCCAAAAATATATACGTTTATATTGAGTATTGCATGTAGATGTTCAACTAACATGAATACCTATATATAGAGAAATATGTGAAACTTTGATTACAAGAAACTATTCGTCTTTTTGGCCATCTATTGATGAATCAAGGAACTATTTAAATATAGCTGCCTTTCACAAACTTCTTAAAGGTTTAAAACAAAAACAATAAGATTTATTCCGCCAGTGAAATAATAAGAAATTGTTTTTAAACGTGTCTACTTGTCTTATGCCTGTCCTTGCGACCAGTCGTAGTACCACAGCCGCACGGCTCTGACATGTTTCTTCGTGTTCCATAACTGACATGTCGATTTCACATTATTATTTTTTTATCACACATTGACGCTCAAATTATTTTTTAGATGGCTTAGTCTGGACATTATGCCAGGATAAATGATAATTTGTTAGTCTTATTCACTTGATAAGGACCGAAAGAGGCGGTCGAAACGTCGTGAGAGTATAATAAAGTATTTGCCAGTTGGTCGGCTTTAAACACACAGAGTTTAATTTCTTAAAGGTTATATGGATAAAATTTATAAAATAATCAGGTATAATTTTAGATCAATGATGCAATTAACAAATATATTGCAAAAGAGAAATAAAGATAATAATAATTAAAAGTTCTTGAAACGTAAAAAACATGGCAAAAGAGAAAACAAAAAATATAAAAGAAATTATAAATGTAAAAGTTTTCTCTCAACTTTGGTTTTCTATATGTATAATACGTGTAAACCTTCCATGCGCATTAAAAAAACTGTAATATTTTAAACGTACTTAATAAATACATTTAAAAAATACATAAGGGAAAAATTCATACTTATTTTTAACTTAAATAAGTAAAGAAATTTAAATGTATCTAATCTGTTTTAATAAAAAATGCGTGTATAGTTAAAATGTATTATTTTATTGTATTTTATCAAAACCGCATTAATATGTTACTCATTAAAAAGTTTATAATAATCAAGATCCTTATATCACAGAAAAAGATTAAAAATATATAATAAAAACTGAAATTATATCTAAAACTGATAATATATATGATGCAATAAAATTATCAAACATTATTTTTCTGCTTTTATTATTAATAAAGGCTCAATACCTATACATATACTTATTATATCGATAGATATTCATGAATGCAGCATTTGAATGTTGATTCAATAATTGCATTTACAAACAGAAAAATTATTTATATTAAATATATTAAAACTAGTATGTATTAAACATTGGAGTTACCTCTTGTGCAAGCTTTGTGCATATTTATATAATAATCACATATACATAATAAAGGAAATTAATGATTTAAATCTTGTTTTAGTAGAAAAATCATAACCAAAATTAATTAAAATCAAATGTTAAATATAAATATTAAATATCTATATTGATTTATAAATTTCAGAAATGTAGAACAAAATAATCAATTTTCTAAAGAAAAAAAATATTTAACATATAATAATTGATAAATATCTTTTCTTACTTTTATAATATTATGTTTTAATTTTAATTATATTACTTTAGTTATATTAGTATTGTAACTATAGAACATCTTTATTAAATCTTTCAAAAAATTTTATACTTTAATGTAAAACGTATTTTACATTGTTGTCGAAATTAATAAATATTTTCTTGTTAATCAATATACGGAATATACCGTTACTTTCTGTTTATTACACATCATCGACCTAAAAAATGATGTTAACATTAATAGTTAATCGAATCGATTTAACTAAGAAGAAGGAAGGGGATTTTTAATATAGGTACTCCAACAGGAGCTGTGTTGAAAGTCTGACAAACTAACATTAGTTGCAGTTTATTTTAACGAGTCTTGTTCTTTGGATTTGTTTAGACTTCTATATGTAATATTACGATGTTCCTCCTTTTATGTGACCATTACCATTTCTGTTTTCGTTGTTATGACCCTTATTGCTAACTATCTACTGATTATCTATCCTTGCCGTATGATATCGTGATATTTCTTTCTTCTTTCCTTTTTTTGCCATGATTATAGTAATTTTTATTTCCGCTGTTATTTCCACCGTAAGCTCATTATGTTTTTATAACGCATCAATGCTTTATAAATTAATACATTATAAAAACATAACGCATCGATAAAACGCATCATCCGTATCTGTGCAATATCGGAATGCAGCTTAGAAGAGAAAACAATAATGATTTTAATCTGTGGAAAATCAGAATAAAACTCTATAAACAATCGCGTTGCGTGTAAAGGTGCGCCTACATCTATCGTAACGCTGCGATCGTGGTCGTAAGCAAAGAAGTTCTCGTAAACAATATATCTATGTTAATATGTCTATAAACACACTTTTCTTCACACGTCGAGAAGGCTGACAGATTAGGTTACTGTTGTAACGCTAGACAAGCATTTTAATCGTCAGAGTTCAAGTTGAATCAACTCATCGATGAGGTTACGATAACTGTCACGACGGGCGTTACGATCGTCGTAAGGAGCTTACGATAATCATTTACGATACATGTAGGCGCACCTTTACAGCTATGAGAGAAGCAATGCAAAAACAATAACTGCGAGAAATCGAAAAACGGAGCGACATAAAATAACGAAAAAAGCGAAACTTTGGTGGTACCGGGTATAGAGAAAGTGCAGGATAGCCTGTGCTATTGTGGGATAGCCTAAGCCGTTTTCAGGACAACTTGGAAACTATATTATTTTTTTCTATCTCACACATTACTATTCCAAAATCTACCTTCAAAAAAATTGATATGACATTAAACCTACTATAAATAAACGAAATTTGTTAGAAACACGTTATAACCAACATTTGGCATTACAACTCACAATTAGTAAAAATTCTGAGCCCAGTTATAATCTTTAATATATTAAAGATTAATATATTAAATATATTAATATATTAAAGTCTGACAAACTAACATTTAATATATTTAATATATTAATATATTAAAGATTATAACTGGGCTCAGAATTTTTACTAATTGTGAGTTGTAATGCCAAATGTTGGTTATAACGTGTTTCTAACAAATTTCGTTTATTTATAGTAGGTTTAATGTCATATCAATTTTTTTGAAGGTAGATTTTGGAATAGTAATGTATGGGATAGAAAAAAATAATAGAGTATAAAATTCAATACTTATAAAAAGTGGCGGGTTATATAAACTATCCGGCATTATCCGACGTCGCCATTTTTATCTTTTTACACAAAGAGAAATGTACATTATATAACACTTGCTAAATAGACTATACTACAATATAAATCAAACGAATGTTACTATATGTTATGTGCCCCTTACAACACTACAACTTTCATCTAAGACATTTTTTGGTATAATGCGTATACTTTCAGAGATAACAGCTTGTAATATTTCAAATGGTCCACCCTGTATAGCAAATCACACTGTCGGAAAATTTGTAGTGATTCTAAAAGAACCATACTGACAATGAGCAGTGAGCAAATTTTCTATGATAATAATGATGGTTTCATGATAATAAAGTCATTCTATAGTCCTAGGGAGGGTTTTAAAAAAATTTTACATGCAAACATACAGCGACTTCCGCTCAAAAAATTTTATATATTTTGCAAAGCGGCACCTAGCGGCACTTGATATCGCCATAGACATGTAGTATAAGGCTTATTATACACTATAAAATTATGGAGAATGCTAACAATATTAAACATTTTTTTTATAACTTAATGACAAATTGTATAACACGTACTTTTTTTCATAGATCAGATATTGTCCCGAAAAATATATCTGTACCTCAGAGGTAAAGGATCGTATGTCCACTTTTTGTCAAAATTGAGTTAGTATACTATTTTCAATATATCAGGAGCTTAAATTTTAATATAGTAAAAGGTTTTATGTCTATTGCGACTATAGTGTCCAAAATAGTGTCTAAAATTTATGTATTTTTCTTTACCTAATTTTTCATTTAGCGGTAAACAATCGCAAGTCTCTTAGTTTTGGTTAAGTCTCGGGTTAGATACAATGTGATATTGACAATTATACTAAAAAACATGTCAGTTTTATTGCAGTAATAAATATTTAAAAAATTACATTGCCACTTTTATTTTACATTTAATAAAAATATAGTTTTTCCTTATTTAAAACTTTGAACGTTGTTTTCTCGAAATATATAAAACTGGACATACGATCCTTAATTACCTCTGTGGTACAGATATAGTAATGCGATAAAACTGTTTTTTATATCATTTTTGTTTACTTAAAACATTAACAATAACGTGGGAAAAATGGCCATTGAATCATCAACACGTTGTACAGATAGGACAACCTGAAATATTGACGCGGAAAAGTCGCAGAAGTTACATATGTTAGGATGACCTAATATGTTATGGTACATTTGTACGGAAATACGGATATATTTAGAATAAATAACGTTATTTTAGTAATCTGCAACAAATTTACTATCATAATTTGCAAACAAGAGTAAATATTTCGACAATTTAATTTTTGGTTCTATGTCTCACTATTCCCTATGCTTCGATCCACTGTGCGCGCCGCTACGAGCACGCCACAAACACGCACACCGACGTGTACCTGTGGGCCCACCACTTCTTACTTATTTAATTATTATACAAATGAGATCTTATAAATTTATCTTTGATAAATAGTATAAATGCTGCTTCGGACATTGCGCACTAACGATTTTATAAGCAATTGCCAAAGAATTCTTTGACGTTACCGGTACCTTGTTCGCTTCGATTCTAGCCCGACAACGAGAAGCGCGCTTGTTTCTTTCCTTATTATCTCAGACAGCGATTTGAACAAGCAGAAAGGAACGAACTTGTCTCCCTATACTCATTAAGGTAATTATCCCAGACAACACGCGTATCCAAAAAGTGCAATAAAGACGTCTTTTTTAAAACGTCATTCAGACTTTATGGAAAGATGTCCTAATCTATTAATCATTATCAAAACTAACAATTATGAATACGTGTTACTAAAGTAACACGATATCGTTAAAACGATATATCTATCTCACTAATTTATTGACAAAATTTATAAAAATATACGATAGAAGTTGTGTGTGGTAATTTTTAACTTTTTAATAATCACAATTGTGATTTGTACAATATTTCGCAATATTTTTATTAATTACTTGTTTTATGATAATTTTCTATAATTTATGGAACAATTTAAGGAATTTATTAAATAATTTTACAGTAAAAAAATTTAGTTGCTTGATATATTATATATTTATTTTAATTGCAGAATACATATAACATTGATATAATTTTAAAATTTAGCGATTTTAGAAAGAGACAATCGCATTTAAGAATTATTTAATAGTAATAAAGATCATAGTAAGTGCATTTTTTTCAAAGATAGAGTGCTTAATAACAGTGCATAATCATGTCAACAATGAAAGTTGTCCCTCTTGTAAAACTACAAACTTATCTGTATACAACCTTTATAAATTATTACATTATTGTTGAAGATCATTTAATGCAATGTTCAACGTTCAAAGATCTATTTATAACTTACATAACATTTCTTTTTCCTTTTTATTTCCTTTTTATTTTATGAAGAACTTCCAGGTGCGTCCGTTATAAGATCTTCTACATCATCTATTGCCTCAGGGAGCTGCAAACATTCTAAAAAGTTTTGTTTACATAAAAATAATAATATTAAATGATTTATATTCAATTCTATCGGTAGGGTGGACCGGGGACAAAACAGGATGCAGTTGTAACATCGTGAATATTTATGAAACTATAATAGGTATGTACTTATGTTTGGGCCGTGAGGCTAGATTCTCTAGACAGATCAGACATATTGGCATTTATTTGTTAGTTGCCTGCCGGTCCTCGCAAAACGTGCATGTGTGCAGGAGCAGGAGTTACTTTCTTCACTCCTCAAGTAAGTTTTACGTTCAATGGTTATCGAGATTTCAAAATCTGGGGTAGGTTTACTCGCAACTCGTCGCGTCGCATAAAGACACACGGGGCGGTCTCGCTCCGCGCGTACCTACTTGGCGAGAGACCGTGTCTCTTGATATAGTGTGCAAATATTATTATTAATTAAATTATTATTATTTATTATATTATATTAAATATTATATTAATTATAATACTATTAATTAATTAATTAAAAAAATAATTTATAAATATTTGACGAATGTTTGGCGGGTGAACGCATCGTCTGGAGCCGGCTTTAGAGGACAATAGTAACATCTATGTCTAGAGACAGTTGTAGCAATGTTATAATTGTCCTCGTATTTGCTTAGTTTTACCACATAAAGATAAATTGCCTCATGATGCTCATTACAGCAATGTTGTGTATAAAATTTGTTGTCAGGATTGTGATGTTTTTTATGTTAAGCAGACCAGCAAACAACTTAGAAATCAAACCTAACAGACACACCAGAAAAGGAAAACGCGCAAACTGTGTACGAAGAAAAGCAAAAAAAAAAGAGGTAAAAAATCTTTGGAATCTACAAAGTCTAAACACGAGAAGTCTAGTAGTATTTTCTAAAAAACAAAAAATGTATGCGTTTTTTTATTTTTTTGTCCCTGTGATTGTCCCTTTATTTTAATTTTTTATATTAACTAGAACAACACAAGCGCGCGCTACGTGCGCGCCATTTATTTAATTTATTTAATATATATATTCAATATTGTATATATATATACATATATATATATATATATATGTATATATGAAGTATAAGCACTTACAAGATGAGGCATTTAAATTGAGATGCTTAAATATATAATATAAAAAATAAAGCACAATAAGAAAATAACCTTCAGCGAGTGCTCTGCATTGAATTTGTCATGAGAAGAGCTACAAACGTAGGTGTTTAAAAAATTTGGATTCCATTAAAAAATATGAAGTTAACCTTTATATACCATCGCACATCCCCTTTAAAACCCTATACCTTTTGTCTGAACATACTGAACATTTCTTTCTATTTTGTTTTGTTTTTTACATATTCAGGTAACTCAATTAAAATGTCGCACTCTGTCATCCTAGCATGGAAGGGGCTGTTTCCTCCCTGAGCCCCATGCTACGGGACGTATCGACCTTTGGTTTACGCCCAAAATTTTTCTTATTTCATGCCCTTTCAAACGATATACTACAATATAGGTTCCACTTAAAAAATTGTTTCCACGTTTTCCCCTCTTTTCACATTCCTAACATTTTCTCTTCTTATATCCCTCCCAGTATCCCCCTGATCCCGTTTCACAGCCAAAATTTCGCTACTTTTTTTATTGACTCTCTCCTCAATTTTTGTCAGATACTCCGGAATGCCCTGCTCCTTCAATATCCCATATCACCAATTGTACTTAGAATCTGAAATTTTTCCCTACCTTCTTTTCTCTGTTAATGCTTCTTCTTTTTTAACTGTCGTGCTTCCTTTAACCTTTCTATCTCCTGTATTCTTTCTTCTTCTATCTTCTTTCTTCCAAATTATTTTATTAATAGTTACACTTTTTATATAAAGCTCGTAAGACTGATTAATTAAACCTAATAAATAATCATTATTTTGTTTATAAATAATGTGGTACAATTGTCCCCATCTACTGTTACATTCGCTTCGGGAGTTGGGACGGTTTTAACAGTATTCTCAAATTCTTTAAACGTAATAACTTTTTTCTTAGTTACGTTACAGAACTCAACACAATGAAATTTTGTAGTCAAATAAATTCTACATTTGACGGTACAGGTAATTATTACTTATTGTTAAATATTATATTTTAACTATTATAAGATCTTAAATTCAAAATGTTACTTCTTTCCGGTTTACGGTATGTATTCTATAAGCATGATGTAATTTAAGTAGTATGATATAAATTAGACAGTTTTTTACAGTTCTTATTAGTTTTTAGTCAAAAACGTTAATCTTTATGTGTAATTAATACAATTCTATAATTATAGAAATTTATTTAAATTTTTAAAATTTTACGATATTGATTTTCATATTTATATTAAAGAAATGTAGAGTTTGAAATGTATAATTTTCAAGAAAAGTGGGTGAGTTTTTATTAAATAAATCGTGAATCATATCCTGTATTTAATTTTGTGTAAACTAATTGTATAAAAACATTCTCTCGCGTTTATATATACTTTCTTGTTTTGTTTTAGAATATTTTTTGTATTTTGATAACAAATATATTTCTGTATTTAACACTTACGCTTGAAACTAGTCCCCGATTATCTGATCCCGAGTCCATTGTACCATCAATCTAATTAAAAAGAAGGTAAAAGAGAAATTAATAAAAGTTTATTAATAGCCAATTTAGTTGACAGTTTTGTGCATAAAATTAATCGATGTTATTAGACAAACAGTAAATTCTAATAAATAAATAAGACGGATCCGACATTTTTACTCTGTAGATTAAATGTATAGAATCTTTTATTGTTTTAAAGTTACATTTTTTTTTAATTTAAGGTTTTTAATACGTCAAAAACGTTATTTAGAAGAATATTATTTTTGATAGTAAATTAATTAAGGTATAAATGTAAATATATTGTGACGGGTATGGATATATGCATAGGGTTCACGACGCTCGGAATTAAGCAATACGACTAATTGTCTGTGTGTGTGTGTGTGAGGAAGAGAGAGAGAAAGAGAGAGAGAGAAGCTATATTTTGTATAATGCTACAAGATCCATCTTTTTCATGACTCAATCTTTCAAGCTTTTTTGTTTGTAGAAAGCGTAAGGACATATATGTGTATATATATATATATATATATGTCCTCACACTTTCACTTTCAAGGGCATAACTTTCCTCTTATAGGACGATGCAATATAAAAATTATTTCTAATAATAAAAATTTTTAAACTATTATCATATATCAATGTATACGTACTGCTTTCCCAAACGCACTTCCGATGACAGCCAACAACAAAAATACGTACAACGCCCGCATGGTTGCAATATATCAAGTGCAATACGACTTGTATTTAGGGTTTGAAAATACTTAGTTTTTTTTGCGAAGTCCTTCACCTTCAAGTAAAATCAACTGGCGAATAAAGTAATTCTAAAGAAATATTTTGTTGTGCGTTCAACGTATTGAGAACTCCCTTATAAAGGAATGCTATATCTTATCATTCCTTGAAAATTGTGCCAAAATTATAGCGTAAAATTACTGTTGTGAAACTTTTAAAAGAAGTCATTTTTGTTATCGCGAAGACTGCATACGTACGTATATGTCATTAAGAAATATTATAATTTTATTTCTGTTGTATTTTAATAAAAAATTGTAGATATATAATACTATTAATAATATTGTATTATTAAATTATTATTTACATGGTATTACAATAACTATATGTACAATGTACATCATATACAATGTATCGTATATACAGGGTGGGGCATTTAAAGTGTTACAATCTGTTATCTCTGAAAGTATACATTATACCATAAAATGTTTCAAATAATAGTTGGAGGGTTTAAAGGGGACCAATAGATTTTGGGTCCGGGGCTCGTGTTGGCCTCAGTAAGACCAAAGCCAAATTTTTTTAAATAAAAACACCTATTTTTTATTGTATCTTTTTTTATTAATTAAATTGAACAATTTTTGTCTGAAACATTTTTTATTTGCCTAATATTCTTTGAGATATTCAAGGAAAACTTGGTAACTTTTTAAATATTTAACTTACGATATCTCGATAATTGTTTGTCGGAGGGAAAAGTGCAGGTACAAAACTTTTTGACTTAATTTGGTCTCAAAAATATGTTGTTGCAATAGTACCTTAACTTTTTTAAATTATAGATACATCTCCTTGGAGCTTTGATGTATACAAAAGTATTTGAAAAAGTTGCAGACTTATGCATAGGCGCATGACTAGGCTTCGTATTACATTCGTTTTACGGTTGTTTATTAACTGTCAAGGAAAAGGGATAGTTCTCGGAGTACGTATTTTAAGTGTGCTGAAGTGATCTGAAGTGTTATTTTATCATGCAAATATCTTTTTATTTAGAAATGGCACGCAAGAATCCTCAGCGTGTCATTTTTCGCCTCTAACGTCACGATCTCACATGACCGCGGCGAGAGCCCAAGAGCCTTAAACGCGTGTGTAATGTTGTGATCCAATTGTATTTACCACGTCCGTACTCTGTCTGTACCTATTGTCGTCATGTCTCTATGCTTCATTTAGAAGATGACTGTGTTTACTACAAAAAAACAATACTAAAAGAAAGAGTGGAGGAGTGCATGGGCAACCAAGTGGTCGTATACAGGAAATTACATCGTGATCACAGAAAGAAAACATGTTTAGCAACAAGAAATATCGCGATATGCATTATTTTTATGGGCTTTGTGATGACAATGCTGTACTGCAGCTGAGAGAAATATCAGGTGCGATTTCCGCGACGAAGACATCCTAATAGGCCAGTGTTTAAAGCCTTACATTGAAGGATGGAAGAGACATAAGAGATATGCTTATTTTGCAAATGTAAAACCTAACACTATACGTATGAGGTGTTATATTTACTAAACCATAGCGAATACAACAAAAGTTTATATACATTTTTTATTCTATTTAAGCTTCTCTTTTACCTCCTTGTTGGTTGACCTTACCTTTCGATATACACTCTGTATATATGTCGCAGGCTTATTGCAAAATCAGCCCTTTTGCAGAAAGACTAGCCTCTTTGCGAAAGGCCGGCATTTTGCAAAGCACTGATCGTTCCCAATAAGACTGAACGCACTTTAGGCTTTTTGGCACATATGGGCTGGTGCTAGGCTAGGCACTTTGCAAAAAGTCTAAAATACGTTAGTCTTATTAAAGAAACGATCAAATACTCTCGCAAAATGCCGGCATTTCGCAAAAAGGCTAGCCTTTTTGCAAAAAGACTGACTTTGCAATAAGCCTGCGACATATACATACATCACAGAGTGTTCGATTGATGTGTGTCATTAAAAAAACGCATATTCTTATACATAAAATACTGAATCGTAAAGTCCTGTACAGTTTTTGAATATCTTTAATATTAAGCGAGATATTGCAAGTTAAAGTTTGAATAATTTTTCAAATCAAATACCTATAAATAAGGTACATGTCTGTATATTCCGAAAATGAGAAAGACCTCGAAATTTCAAGACTGAATATTTGTGTACAGCTTCGAAGCCAAAAGAACAGTGCTCAAAATGTGTCAATAAACTGTGATATAGAAAATAAATTTTGTTACTTTTAAATAATTTTTTTAATAAAGCAAACTCTACACAAGTACGCAGGCATGGGGCAAGTAGGGGAATCTGCGGTCCATAGATAAGAAATGAGTCATGTTCGGAAAATGTCCGTAATTTAGTAGAAGCTATATTGCAACATTGTACAGTAATTTTTTTGAAGCGATATAGCTAAGGTCATACTATATTTCACAATTTTCTTATGACGCAAACAGTTTTGCTCACCTTTTGTACATAAATAATTGCCTCAAATGCCGCGATAACATTGTACTGTCCGGCACAAACACAATCATGCAAATTAATGTGTGAATTGGCACGTGCCACGAACCTGAAGGACGGAGTATAAATTTAGTCTTTAGACAAGGGGAGTGAGGACGATCCCTCCTGCGGGGAATTTTGATAATGTAAAGCAATAAATTATCATTAAATATGTATGCATAAATAAAATATTATGTTGTCTACTTAAAACAATTTTTTATTTCTCAAGACTAATTTAATCTTATTAAAAATATTCTTAATATTCTGTACCAATATACTAGTAGTTAATATAAAGTTTCAGAGGATTACTTTTACCTTTATCTATTTGTTGATCTTCCGTTAATGGAGATTTCTTCTTCATCAATACTGTTGGAGTCAACTAAAAATATATATAAACATATATTTAGATATATATTTATATATATAATGCAATAATAAAATCTTATTATATTTGTTTATCAATATATCTCATAAATATAATAAATATTCAAAATAAAAATATAATTTAGTATATGCAAAATATAATAACTGAAATATGTCTTACATATGGAACTGCATCTGATTTTAATCTAATACGTGCTAGCGATAATCTATCAAAATCTTCTGGATAAAAATTCATTCAGCATATTAGTGTGTTTTTGTTACATTTATTTTCGGCAGTTAATAAAGTTTAATATTTTGCACCATTGTTTTCTCTTTATTTCATTTTTGGAGAATCTATGAAACATGTTAAATATAATTATAAAATTTTATTAACTATGCAGGAAAGATTTTCACAATACTGGGCATGCATTATACATTTCCCTGTAACTTATTAATGTACTTAGCTTTTTTTTCTTTTTTTAAAAAATTAATTTTTTTAATGATAATATACATACGCAAGCTTATTTTTATTTAGAACTGAGTTAACGTTCTGTTCATAAAGATTAATGATAAAAAACTATACATACTCATACTTTTGTTTGGCAATTTTACTATAGATAATAATCGATTCAGAAATAATTGAGTAATTTAAAATAAAACTTAATTTTCAACGGAACCGATGAATCTTTTCAATATAAATTCAGCTACTTGTTTGTCGCTAGATTTTTCTATGTACTTGTGCATTGATAAAAGTATTTCTAATTGTAAGTATATAGTAAATTCGAATATTGTACATCTTATTTTTTTAATGTTATCAAGTGTTATTTTTATATACATACATGTATATCTGACGATATAATTTGAAATTTCTTTATAATTTCTGTATTTACATGTGAGTTTCTTATATTCGCTGCATGATATTAAGCTGTGTGGTAATAATTGCTATACATAGATAAGAAATGCGTCATGGTTAGGAAATTATCATAATTTAGTAGAAACTATTGCAACATGTGCGCTTACGTTAATTTTTGCAGAAATTGTACGATAACGGTTTTTAAGATAATATAACTAAGGTCACGGTATTACTTTAAAAATCGTTTCACCAATCGAAAAATGTAATGTTGTCTTATCCGTTTGTTTTATCCGTTTCACAATATTCTGATAGCGCATACGTATCGCTGACCATTAAATAAATTTTGTTGCGTTTAGATTATTTTTTAAATAAAGCAAACTCTACACAAGTAGGTACCTACGCAGGCATGGGGCAAGTAAGGGAATCTGCGGTCCATAGATAAGAAATGAGTTATGTTCGAAAAATGTTCGCAATTTAGTAGAAGCTATATTGCAACATTATACATCAATTTTTTTAAAGCTATATAGCTAAGGTCACACTATATTTCACAACTTTCTTATGACGCAAACAGTTTCGCTCACCTTTTGTACATACAATAATTGCCCTCAAATGCCGCGATAACATTTTACTGTCCGACACAAACACAATCATGCAAATTAATGTGTGAATTGGCACGTGCCACGAACCTGAAGGACGGAGTATAAACCTAGTCCACGGTCCCTAGTCTTTAAACAAGGGAAGTGAAGGCGAACATTCCTGCGGGGAATTTTGGTAATGTAAAACAATATATAAATTATCATTAAATATGTATGCAGAAATAAAATATTGTCTACTTAAAACATAATTTTTATTTCTTAAGACTAATTTAATCTTATTAAAAAAATTCTTAATATTTTGTACCAATGTACTAATAGTTAATATGAAGCTTCACAGAGGATTATAATATTTACTTTATCTATTTGTTGATCTTCTGTTGATGGAAATTTCTTCTTCATCAATACTGTTGGAGTCAACTAAAAAAATATATAATACAATACATATTGTATATGTTTATATATATAATGCAAAACTATATATAATGCAATAATAAAATCTTATTATATATTTGTTTATCAATATATCTCATAAATATAACAAATTTTTAAAATAAAAATATAATTTAGTGACAAATATGCAGAATATAATAACTGAAATAAGTATGTCTTATATATGGAACTGTATCTAATTTTAATCTAATACGTGCTAGCGATGATCTATCGAAATCTCCTGGATAAAAATGCATTGAGCATATTAGTGTTTTTGAGTTTTTGGTTACATTTATTTCCGGCAGTTAATAAAGTTTAATATTTTGCACCATTTTTTTCTCTTTATTTCATTTTTGGGGAATCTATAAAACATATTGAATATATAATTATAAAATTTTATTAACTATGCAGGAAAGATTTTCACAATACTGGGCGTGTATTATACATGTTCCTGTAACTTATTAATGTACTTACCTATTTTTGCTTTTTAAAAAAAGGTAATTTTTTAAAAATAATATACATACGCATTGTTCTTTTTTATTTAGACTGATTGTTAAGTCGGCGCGCAATTTTCTAATGTTGGAACAAATAATATGTGTATATTAGTTTGTTATTGCGATATCTAAATATTACCACATGCCTCAGTGGTCGAATTGGGACGACGTGACGCCTGCACGGAGAGCGGGAGGTTCCAGGTTCAAACCCTGGCTGGGGTAATATTTTTCGCAATAAATTCTAAATTCTAATTAACATCCTTTAGCTAGCCAATCGTTGTCAAAATTAATAAATATTTTCTCGTTAATCAATATTGGCGGAATATACCGTTACTTTCTGTTTAAAAACGTGTTTTGTTCAAACATTGTTGCATCTTTAGTGTAAACGAATACTAAAGCATTTATTAAATTTAATGTTTTGTTTTTTGTCTTGAATTATGATTATGTTATTGGAAATTGTGTAGCAATTTAAACAAATAACAATTTTTAATATCATTTATCTGACATTTTAAGATGTTACAAATAAATTGTTTTTTAAAATATACAATATATTTTAACAGATTAAATTTAAAAATATGCTAAATATAAATTTACAAACTTAAGTGCAAAAATAATTTATTTTAAAGTTTGTTCTATCTGAAGAGACAACGAACAACAACGAACTTTGCGCAGATAGCTACTAAATCGTAAGTATTGTAATTGTAACTGAAGACAATTAACTTTTGAAATACATTCACGTTTTTCCAAGAAAACCTTACTTTCAAAAAGTATTCTTATTGAGTATTGCTCAATTGCTTATGATGTCTTGCGATAAATGTGCAATATATATATAAAGGAATGTAGAATTTTAAGTACGAGAAACTATTCTTATATTTCGCCATCTAGTGATGAGTCAAAGAATAACTGTTTTACGTAATAGACGTTTCTCAGTTGTCAAGATCAGTCTGTCTTTGTCTCGCGTATGGTAAAACGGTATACGCGCGAGCCAAAGACAGATTGATCTTGATAACTGAAAAACGTCTATTAATTTGGACCTTAAATACTATGTTTAAGCGTAAATAAAACCCGTTTTTCGATTTTAACAACTATCTTGTAATTAAAAATTAGTTAATCTTTAGTAAAAATTATTTAATATTGGAGAAACTATAGTTAAAATTAAAACAATAAGCAAAAATTATTATCATTTTACGTTATGTTTATAAAATAAGTATATAAATATACATATATATCTCATCCCATTATATCCATTCCAAATTCCATTTTGATTTCCTTCAATAAGTAAGCATTTTATTATCTACTGGGACATATTTTATTTATGTCAGTAGTTAGACGCACAATGTAAACTATATAAAAGTACCGATTTAATATTTTGTATATTACAATTATTTATTTTATTATTTTGCAATTTACATTTGCATATATGTATATCTTATATTTTGATAGTCTAATACTAAAATCTAAAATGCGTAAATTATACTGTTTGTATCAGATTATTTATACATATATCTAATTAAGTTAATTATTCTAAAATAGAATTTAGATGTGTAAATATTAACTAAATTCAATTTTTCTCCTTGTTTTTAACATATGTATACTAAAAATTACATTACAGTGTATAGAGAAAATAATTGCTCTAAAGCGTACTGATTTCAATTAATGTATTATAAAACATTAACTTTAGAAATAGAGGGGTTAAAGCCATAGTGGTGCAAGTAACTTTTTTTGACCACTTTTTTTCTTTCTTTCAACATATCTGCATGTGTAGACTGCATCTATGAACTCAACTCGATAGGTTAAAAAAAGTGACTTACACCACTTTAACCCCTCCAAATATACTAAACATTTTAAAAGACTAACTAAGCAAAAGATTAACTAAGCAAAAAAGAGAAATACATACATAAAAGAAATTTATAACTTCAAAAATTTTCTTTTAACCTTGATTTTCTATACATATAATACGCGTAAACTTTCCATACATTTAAAAAACTGTAATATTTTAATTGTACTCAATAAATTTACATTTAAAAAATATGTAGAGAAAAAATTTATATCTTTAACTTTTTGCATCGTAACAATGTACTAATAAATCACTCAATAAAATATATTTACCAGCTAATGACTTAATTCTTGCAATCATCAAATCATATTTATATCAAATTATATTTTCACTAACAGATGATATAATTCGAAAAAAATCGTCAAATAATTCTTTTTATTATTAATTTTCCTTTTATTAATTTTTTCCCTTCTATAAATAGTCACTAGAGGTCATCTTTTAATAAACAAAAGATATATGCTTACGTTCTTAAAAAATGTTTACTTCCAAAAATAGTATACTTCTTTCTTTATTTAGTATTGCTTACATAAAATACGCTTTATATCATAAATGCACTCTATATGTACAGAAATATCTAGTAAAAATTATTATGTTTGACCAGCTAGCAAAAAACAGAAGAAATATATTCAAATAAACTATATATAATATTTTCAAGATAGTAAAATAGAAGCATTGAGAATATTACTAATAAATAGTTGTCATTAACCATTAACCCTTGTTCAAAGATAAAAACTTATTTTAGATTTTAATAAGTAAAATTTTTGTCAAAAGACGTTTCAAAAAATGTTATGGATATGTGTAAAATTGTTTGATGCATTTGAGCTCTATCTCTCATAAAGATATAGGTGAAGACGTTGAATATTGAATCCGAGCAAATGTTGCGCTAACTGTCCATCTAGTGGCATAAAATGAAGTTTTAATCTTTATGTGTATTGTTTGCTGCAACTGCTGCAAGCTGTGCGTTTAGGCCAGTCATATTAGACATCGAACCTTCCAATTACTCTTTTCAGGTTGCAACCACCATGAATCGTTTTGATTTAAGGTGCTGTAAGTGGGATTAATTTTGCTTCGCATAATTAATGCGCATTAAAAAGTTATTAACAATATTATCAACAAAAAACGCGATTTTTTTTATTTTTTCTCAAATATCTCGAAAACTAAGCAAGATAGGGTAACTAATTATACGTACCTTTTTTGTAGAGCGTAAAATTATCTACAATAATGATCTGAACAACATTTATCGTCAAGTCAGTCGTTTAGCTTGCACGCGCC
The DNA here is from genome assembly GCA_035220615.1 of Leptothorax acervorum. Classification (NCBI taxonomy): domain Eukaryota; kingdom Metazoa; phylum Arthropoda; class Insecta; order Hymenoptera; family Formicidae; genus Leptothorax; species Leptothorax acervorum. The sequence continues at coordinate 724,830 of JASTWQ010000039.1, read as the reverse complement.
GTCAAAGTCCAAGACTCGAATCTCGAAAACCCTCGATTTCATCGTTTTTTTGATGTTGAATCGGTGATTTTTTTCAGTCATTTAAAATGGAATTAAAAATTCCCAAAAAATCACACATCATCTGAGAACTACAAAGAATACTTTTCAGGGTGTAACCAATTTTTAGACCCTTTTTCTTTAGTTTGTAGCTATGTAAGCAAAAAATTTTGATTTTTTGGACTACTCTTAGTTTTTCGCTGTTTTCAGACCTTAGAATTTATTTGAGACGAATTTTATCGTATGCATCTTGTTGTGGACGAAATTTGCAACAAAAAAAGGACCCTTGTATTTTTTTCGTACGACGAACGCTGATTTTTTATTGACGCGCAAAGTTATCTAATATTGCGCATAGGTCGGATAATGCTTGTTTTACACTAAAATAATTATTTTTTATTAAAATTTACGTAATTTTTCGCATTATTATTGAACCATATTGAACCAGAATGTGTTGAAAACGGCTTTGCAATATGGTTCAATAATAATGCGAAAAATTACGTAAATTTTAATAAAAAATAATTATTTTAGTGTAAAACAAGCGTTATCCGACCTGTACGCAATATTGGATAACTTTGCGCGTCAATAAAAAATCAGCGTTTGTCGTACGAAAAAAATACAAGGGTCCTTTTTTGTTGCAAATTTCGTCCACAACAAGATGCATATGATAAAATTCGTCTCAAATAAATTCTAAGGCCTGAAAACAGCGAAAAACTAAGAATAGTCCAAAAAATCAAAATTTTTTGCTTACATAGCTACAAACGAAAGAAAAAAATCTAAAAAATCGGTTACACCCTGAAAAAGTATTCTTTGTAGTTCTCAGATAATGTGTGATTTTTGGGAATTTTTAATTCCATTTTAAATGACTGAAAAAAATCACCGACGCAACATCAAAAAAACGATGAAATCGAGGGTTTTCGAGATTCGAGTCTCGGACTTTGACGGCGCGTGCAAGCTAAACGACTGACTTGACGATAAATGTTGTTCAGATCATTATTGTAGATAATTTTACGCTCTACAAAAAAGGTACGTATAGTTAGTTACCCTATCTTGCTCAGTTTTCGAGATATTTGAGAAAAAATAAAAAAAATCGCGTTTTTGTTGATAATATTGTTAATAACTTTTTAATGCGCATTAATTATGCGAAGCAAAATTAATCCCACTTACAGCACCTTAAATCAAAGCGATTCATGGTGGTTGCAACCTGAAAAGAGTAATTGGAAGGTTAACCCCCTAAATTAGTCTAATATGACTGGCCTAGTTGTAGCAGGAACAATAGTAGGTTCTAGAAATACCGACGAATTTAAATGGTCTCTTTTTTGTATAGGAAAATTAAAATCTCCATATAGAATAGCATAAAAATTACACATACAGGATGAACAATCCTTAAGATTAATATTGATTGTTATAAAATAACTTTGTTAGAGAGGTGTTATATGTTTTACGTTATTGTAAATTTATTATTCGATGTGTTGATGTAAGCTAGACGATGCTGAAATAAGAAAATTAAATTTTTTAATATATTGAACGGTTTAAAAAATATTACAACTATGTGATAAGTATAAATATTAATAAATATACTTATCCTATTCTAAAAAATTAATCGAGAAATAAAACGATTAACTCTGCTCAGGTAAGCATATATTTTTAAATCAAAATAACTGAAAATAATTAACATAAATAATGAGCAATTCTTTGATATGTATTGCAGTAAAAAAAATGATATATAAAGGCTCTCACACAATTAAAACAAATAATACTAAAATAAAAAGGCAATAGAGCCAACGCGCGGTAATTGGTGCGCAATTATAAATTTTATTCAGTTAGTTTACATGTAAGACGACGAACGTTCGACTCTTTTGTTGTCAAAATTAAAAACAAAGAACGCAAAACTGCCATAGTCAAGGAAAATAAATATATAAATATTACGCAATGCAGTCATATATGTAAAGATTAACCTAACGTCGCACTCTAACCGCTAAGGTTCTAATGCGCTAAGGTTTCTATTACATAAGACTACCTACGTCTTCTCAACATGTACCAGGGTTAGAGTGCGACGTTAGGTTTATTTAACGTTAATCTTTACATATATGACTGCATTGCGTAATATTTATATATTTATTTTCCTTGACTATGGCAGTTTTGCGTTCTTTGTTTTAATTTTGACTTAAATGCTTATTTTTGTACGCTGAAGAGGACTCAAAAAAGAGTCGAAACGTTCGTCGTCTTACATGTAAACTAACTGAATAAAATTTATAATTGCGCACCAATTACCGCGCGTTGGCTCTATTGCCTTTTTAGTATTATTTCTTTGATATGTATTGCAGTAAAAAAAATGATCAAAATCTCTAAAACTTCTTGAATAGAGAAAAAATGAAGAAAAACAAATGTTTTAAATATATCCAATTTGTTTTAATAAAAAATAATGTTTTAACAAAATTAATACATTATTTTATTATTATTTCATCAAAACTGCACTGCATATTATTCATTAATATAAAGATTGCAATAAAAAGTTTATATTAAAGAGTTGAAGAAAAATATATACAGATTATTCTATGGAATTATGTCTATAACTCCATAGAAGATATGGTAACATACATAAACTCAATGAAATTATCAGATGATATCTTTAAGTTCCTTTACTTTTATTATTTATAGTAGCGAAATATCTATCAAAAACTATAATTACATTACTTTCACCGATTATACTAAAAACAAGTTATTTTTTCATTTATTCAGGTTTCTAAAAAAAAAAACAAGATTTACTTTCAAAAAATAGATATCCTTTTATATCGAATATTGCTTATAAAATAATCTTACAATATAAATGTATAATATATACAGGGTGTGCCATATACATTTAATCAACACACTTGAATTTCTTCGAAACTATACGTTTTAGAAAAAAATGTTTCAAACAAAAGTTGTATGGTTTCAAGGGAGACAGATGATGAAAATATGGACTTGACCTTGAGTGACCTTTTTAAGGTCAACGTGATCGATGTTTTTTAAATGAAACTTCCCACTTCTTATTGCATATTCTTGTAGCTCTTATCGAGACGTTTTCAAAACATTATAATAAAGCTCTCTTTCATTAAGAATTTTCTGGGATATTTCAAATTTGTCATGATATAAAATGTAAAATATCTCGTAAAATATTCACTTTTCGATGACTTTACTTTGATACTTTTATACGCAAAATAATGAAAGGAATCGAATAGTAATATTAATTTTTACATTTGTAATTTTGTAAAATTAAATGTGTACAAGATGCAATCAAATTTTTTTAAATAATATTTTTGTTTTTTTTAACAATCGATTCCTGTTATTATTCTTCGTATAAAAGTATCAAGGTAAAGTAATCGAAAAGTGAATACTTTACGAAATTTCACATTTTATATTAATAATATCATGACAAAATTTGAAATATCTCAGAAAATTATTAACAAAAGACAGCTTTATTATAGTGTTTTTAAAAACGTCTCGATAAGAACTACAAGAATATGCAATAAAAAATAGGTTTTATTTAAGAAAACTGATCACATTGACCTGGCCTTGAAAAGGTCACTCAATGTCAAGTCTATATTTCATCATCTGTCCCCCTTGAAACCATACAACTTTTGTTTAAAACATTTTTTTCTAAAATGCATAGTTTCAAAGAAATTCAAGTGCGTTTGATTAAAATGGGAATAAAAGAATATAGAATTTTAACTACGAGAAACTATTCTTATATATAGCCATCAAGTGATAAGTTTCAGGTACTGTGTTTAAGTGTAAATAGAACCGGTTTTTAAATTTTAACATTTATCATGTAAACTAAAAATTAATTAATCTTTGATTAGAAATTATATAATATTGGAGAATCTAATTAAAATTAAAACAATAATTATAAATTATTGACATTTTACGTCATGTTTATAAAATAAATCTCTCTCTCTATTGTATATATACACACAGTGCGGTCCAAAAGTTTTAGGACTGAATTTTTTACCGCTTTTCTTGTGATGCCATGTACCAGAACGCAGTAGAACTACGTAGTAGAAACCTTCCTCGACACATGTGCCAATGGGCGTTAGTGTGATTTCAGTAGTGACTAAGACCAGACGTTTCGAACAATCTTCATTAGTTAGCCTCTGTCATAACCGTGAGATGGATGTGAAGGAAGAGCAACGGGCCACCGGAAAATGTTTTAACGACTCAAAGAGGCATCTCCGTAAGCCTTTTGATACAATTCGACAGTTTTCGAAGCCGACAAATCAACTTTGCAACAAAATTTTATTGCCACACGTTGCTCTTCCTTCACATCCATCTCACGGTTGTGACAGAGGCTAACTAATGAAGATTGTTCGAAACGTCTGGTCTTAATCACTACTGAAATCACACTAACGCCCATTGGCACATGTGTCGAGGAAGGTTTCTACCACATAGTTCTACTGCGTTCTGGTACATGGCATCACAAGAAAAGCGGTAAAAAATTTAGTCCTTATAAAACTTTTGGACCACACTGTGTAAATAAATGTATGTATGTATGTTGTCCGCTATGCAAATCTACAGTTTTCAAATTAGAATAACCAAATTTGGTATACTATCTCATGATACTCTAACTTAGACCGTAGAGGGGTTCGATTTTGTTTTGAAGAAGAAATTTTTTTTATAGAGGAATTTTATAGAAAAACTAATCAATCAAATCTAAAAGAATTATACATATATGAAATAGGGGTAGAAAAGACTGAAGAATATAATAGAATTAGAGAAATTGCCAATATTATAAAATTGTAAAATTTTAACTCTTAAAGGCTACGTCTCAAATTCAACCACTTGAAACTTTTCAAAAATTGATATTTTTGGACAATTTAATATTAATTATTCGCAACTTTTCTAATTCTATTACATTCTTCAGTTTTTTCCACCCCTATTGCATATATAATTCTTTCAGATTTGGTTGATTAGACCTAGCTTAATATAGGCTTCTATTTATGTACGGATTTTCCGAAATTTCAAACGTTTGTAACTCAAGAACTAAGCAACTAAATCTTAAAGAATTATATATAAAATAAGGGTAGAGAAGACTGAAAAATATAATAGTTAGAAAAAATTGCTCATATAATAAAAAAAGAGTACAAGTTAGAAACTTGCACATTGCTTCCGTATTATTTTTTTTCGCTTATAAAGCTTCCTCTATTTTATGTCGTGTTTATAAAATAAATATGTAAATATATATCAAGTATTCCATTATCCATCCCAAATTCCATTTTAATTTTCCTCAATACGTAAGCATTTTATCACCTGCTAGGATATATATATAACAAAAACAAAATATTAAGTCGGTATTTTATATAGCAGTAAGCAGTGGACAATACTGACATAAATAATATAATTTATGTATTGTCCACTGCTTACTGCCATATAAAAATACCGACTTAATATTTTGTTTTTGTTACAATTATTTATTTTATTATTTCGCATTTACATATATTTTATACATTTTGATAGTCTAATACTAAAATCTAAAATGCGTAAATTTTACAGTTTGCATGAGATTATTTATATAGGTTAGTTATTTTAGAATAGAATTCAGACGTAAAAATTTCTTCTAAATTTTTCTTCTTGTTTTTAACACATAATAAAAATTACATTAAAAGTGTAAAGAAAATAATTGCTCTGATTATGAGCGTACTGACTTCAATCGATATAAATAAAGAATTAACTTTAGAAATGTACTAAGCATTTTATGAGTAACCACATTCAAAAAATATAATATAGGTATATTGAGTATTGCTTATGAAAAACGTCTGATCAATGTGAACTATATATAGAAAATATGCAGAAATTTAATTACGAGAAACTACTTATACGTTTGGCCATCTATTAGTGGATTAGGAAACTATTTAAATATACCTAGTTGTCTTATAATCTAGCTTTTACAGTTAGTCTTTATAATTTAGTTTTATTAGTTTTTATTCCTAAATTAAGTTTATAACTTATTGTTAGTTTTTATAAATTGTACAAATTTATTTATAAAATAATCAGGTATATATATTAAATCAATGATATAATTAACAAGCATTACAAGTATTGCAAAAAAGAAATGAAGATAATATAATTCCGAGTTGAGAAACATAAAAAACATGGCAAAAGGGAAAAAGCAAAAGAAAAAACAAGAAATATAAAAGAAAAATTTATAACTTTCTCTTAACTATGGATTTATATTTAAAATTTTCTCTTAACTATGGATTTTTATTATAATACATGTATTACAATACATTCGAAAACGTTTATACTTGATGAATTTACACTTTAAACATACGTGATACGCAAGAAAAAAATGTATATCTTTAACTTCTTACATTGCAACATTATACTAATAAATCGCTCAATAAAATATACTTGTCAGCTAAAGACATGTCTTGACTCTTGCAATCATCAAATCATATTTGTATCATCTCAAATTATATCTTCACCAACTAATGATATAATTTGATAAAATCATCAAATATTTCTTTCTATTATCATTTTTCACTGATTTTTTCTTTTATAAATAGTCATCAGGGCACGTATTATGGAACTTCTCGGAATGGATTTCGATCAGAATTATTCCGTTTTCCCTAGAAAACAATAGGAATCTAGGAAATAACTGAACAATTTCGATCGGAATCAATTCCGAAAAGTTCTATAATAGGTACGTGTCCAGATGTCAGTTTTTTCCACATTATAAGAAAAATATTTTACTTTAGATATTTTACTTTAGAATTCGCATTAAGCAATATCTTTTAAAATACATTTATTCTTAGTCCATAATAACAATTATAATTGCAAATAAAAGGGAGTTAGCTAATCTACAGGATTGAATACGACGAACAATGTATAATAAACAGAAAAGATTAAAGAGCAATAGAATATGTTTCAAATTTGTCGCACCTTGCTAATTTTTATAATTAAGATGTTTATTATTACTCGCTGTTTATCGTCCATACTTATTATTAAAGATAAATTGATTTCAGTCATCTTCGTTTATTCAGTAAGTTACTGCGAAACAATCTATCTATCGAAGCTATATGTTTAAATAATAATCATTAAGACACAATCTATATATATAAAATAGAATGTCTGTATGTATGTATGTATGTCTGTATGTTCTTCATACACTTTTAAACTATTCGACCGATCTGGACCAACTTTGGCACAGTTACTCTTTACATCCTTGCGCAAAACATAGGCTACTACGGAACCTCGATACCGATCAGCGATTTTATATCTTGCGTTTTTTTTGGGAATTTTGAGCGTTTTTTTGGGAATTTCGAGAATTTATCTTACTCTTTACATCCTTGCGCAAAACATAGGCTACTACGGAACCTCGATACCGATCAGCGATTTTATCTCTTTTTGGGAATTTGGAGAATTTATCGATTACCGATTTTATCCTTTAGTTTTCCCGGGCGTTCTTTTGGGAATTTCGAGATTGCTTATTCTCATGTAACGTAATTCGTTGTCTTCCGCAAATGCCACATACTTACAATATTTTTTGTAATGCCTGTTGCAAAAGTTCGATTTGAGATTGAAATTAATCTTTTTAGATATAAAATAGAATGTCTGTATGTCTGTATGTTCTTCATACTCTTAAACTATTCGACCGATCTGGACCAACTTTGGCACAGTTACTCTTTACATCCTTGCGCAAAACATAGGCTACTACGGAACCTCGATACCGATCAGCGATTTTATCTCTTGCGTTTTTTTTGGAATTTCGAGAATTTATCGATTATCGTTTTTTTCGGGAATTTCGAGATTGCTCGCTCGCGATGTACACAGAACCTCGATGTACATCGCGAGCGAGCAATCTCAAAATTCCCGAAAGAAACGCCCGGAAAAACCAAGAAATGAAGTCGCTGATCGATAAGTGAAATATCCAAAAAGCGGAAATAACTCAATATTCTGAAACTCGATTAGAAAAAGACCGGTGTTACGACATGTTCAATGAAAGAAAACATTTATGCAGTCCAATTTTAAATCGTCTTTAAATCAACCACTCGACACACTCCTTATGTTTGTCCACAATATGGATATTGAAACACAAATGAAGTCGTTTGAAGAAAAACGACGTCCGGGCGAAGCCCGGGTAACCAGCTAGTATAATATATAAGGCAAATGAGAGCTATACACTGATATTAAAGCGAGAGATTTAAAATTTGTTTAATAAATTTTAAATCTTTCGTGTATTTCCAAATACACGAATTTCCAACATACTTTCTCTCGCTTTAATATCAGCATATAGCTCTCATTTGCCTTATATTGTGTATCTGGAGAGCTTGTTTCTTGTTATTAATTTTAAATAACAAGATAAGTAACATTTTATTTTGGAATACAAATTTAGCAGTTACGCTTTTAAAATTTTTTTAAAAATTGTAATATGGATATTAAGTTGTTTGATGCATAGACCTTACCGCGCTAGAAAATAAATAGCAGAAGTGTGCAATATTAAATACGAGAAAGTATTATAGTATTTGTCCATCTAGTGTCTCAGAAGGGCAACATAACACGTACCATACTAGAGTCTGATTTAAAATATATTTTGCTGAGAACAATTTTTTTCTTACGTTATTTATTTCTTACTTCAGAGAATGGAAGCAAAAACAACGATTAACGATGACTTTTATAATAATATACATAATTATGGAATAAATTATTGAGTAATCTTGAATTCATATGTGCATTAATTATATAATAATAAGAGAAACCAATAACAATTTACCATTATTTAAAAATTGAATACAGAAATATAAATAATATGTGTGAATAACAAATATACTTAATAAAATGTAGTAAAATTTTGAAGATTTAAATAAAATTGATTCAAATCACTAAATAAAAAAATTTTGTCAATCAAGTTGGAAGAACATTCAAAAAACTATTGCTCTCTCTAGAATGAATATATATAACTTGAATTTCAAGATTTATAATTTTCAGACTCCTAAAATATCAATAAATTAAAATGATTTTTTAACGTAATCTTTAATTTTTCAACGTTCTTTTCAGTATTTGTTTACAAAATGTATGGATATCGGATTTTGCAAACTACATTTATAAATAGAAAACAAATTTTAGAATGAAAATTTTAAAAAACATTGCTTACATATTAGATCTTAACAATTTATTATGTAAATTTTGTGTTTATATAATAATTGTATATCTAACAAAAAAAATAATTTAAATAAATAAAAATAGAAGATAGTATCAGCATGCTATATGTATTCACTAGAATTTAATAAAATTTAAAAAAGTAGGAAAAAACAACTGGAAAAAATAGATATGTCGGTTATGTTTAACATAAGAAAAATTTAATCAATTCTTAAGTAGATAAAGGTTCACTGTTTAAACACGTAAAAAACAATTCCTTTATTTTTAGATTGTGCGTTAAGTAAGCGTATCGCGAAGAACGATCAAAAAGTATATTATGGATATAAAATTGTATGGAATGTCTCAATACAATCTGTCGTAAAAGATATAGTAAAAATATGCAATTTTAAGTACGAGAAAATGATATAGTATTTCTCCCTCTAGCGGTACAAAACAGCATTTTCTATTGTCTATTTCTGTCTACCTTAGACCCGTATTCATAGTCGGATCTTATTTCAAGACTGTCTTAAGTAATGTCTTAAGAAGCTAATACGGTTCTGTGATTGATTCATAACATCTTAAGATTGTACTTAAGACGGTCTTAAATATAAGATCTGACTATGAATACCGGCCATAGAGAGAGAAAAAGAGAGAGAGAGAGAGAGAGAGACAGAGACAGAGACAGAGAACTATGCACTGTATAAAATATTTAAAAATTATGTCAGAATATATCTATCTTTTTATTTTTTAGGAGATACTTTTATAGAAGATTTAGAATCTTTAACATCAAACAGAACATAAAAAATATAAAAAAATAGAAAGGATAATATTATTTGCACATATTTGTAACATTGTGATAATTGTAAGTTTATTTTTATCTCAGTTTAAGTTTTTGTTGCATGCTTAGGCACTTAAATTCTCGATACCTATGTATATTCGTGAAATACATAGATATTAATCTAGCAAAGTATATTTAAAAATATAAATTTTGACGAAAACTCGTTTTCAAAATGCTCTTTTGATCATAAAGTAATATAATATACAAGTGCTTCCAATAGTCCAATATACACTTATATAACAATCACATACATATTATAATAGAAAAAATAACGACTTGAGTATATCTGAAAATAAAATGCAAGATACAGTCAAGAACAAGATACATCATTTATAAAATCTAATATCTATAATAAGGACTAGTACAATCAATTAAAATCATAGAATTAAATTAAAAAATTATATTAGTTAATAAAAACGTGGAAAAGTAATTATTTTTTAAAAGAATAAAAAGCATTAAAACAGACACTGATTAAGGATGTTCAAACGGTACAGATATATTTTCGTTGCTAAAAAGTTAGGTTGCTTATGTACGATTAGTTTCAAAAGTTAAATCACTTTTTGAATTTGGCAATATTGCATGGCATTCGATAGTGTGCGTGTTACTCATAGTCTCCTCATCTGTAATTGAGCGTACGTAAGCGAGTCGAGACAATGGCATCAAAAAATCGCGGTAAATCACGGTAAATATTTCGCGGAAACATTATTAAATAAAAAATTTTAAAAAAGTTGCCAAATAATTCTTTCTATTACCATTTTATAATTCAATATTGTCTACAGAGTAGTACAACATAAAAATCTAATCTGCTGCCACAAACTATGTATTCATGCGAATATTTCAATATTTGTTTACGCGCGTTTAAATAAAAAAACGAGTCTCCTAATGAAGCTAAAAATTGGTATGGATAATTATGGAGTAGTCATGATTAATTTTAATAGGAATTAGTATCAGACTATCCAAGGCGAGCGTGGCGTACGTGTGTGTGCGTAGGTAGGATTAGGCTAAGATTTTGTAAAAGTTTGTGAAGAGTTGGGAATGTCCCTTAAAAAACGCCCTTTCAACCCCATAGAGGAATAAAGTATTATCTAACCTAATTATAGAGTAGTCTTACTCGTTCTGCTTGCAAAATTTCATATTTTTTCATCATTTTTCACTGAGATATAATTTTTCCCCTATTTTCCATAAGACTACGTGTAATTTAATTATTTAATTTTCTCAATAATGAGCTTCCTAAACAGCCTCAAACTTTGACAGAATTTTTTTATGATCAAATCTACAGAATCTATTTGGAATCAAAAAGTTTTTATCATTTTGGTCGTAATGCCTGAACATCCTTAAGTTCTTTTGTTTTTATCGTTAGTATAGAGGAAAATCTATCAAAAATCTGCAATTATTTTACTTTCCCCAATTATATTACAAACAAGTTATCTTTTGAAGTACGTTCAGGTTCCTCAAAACAACGGATCACTTCCAAAAAGTAAATATTTTTATATTAAGTATTTCTTATATAAACAATATAATGAATTCCTTAATTAATCACTAGATGGCTAAACGTAAGAATAGTTTCTCACATTTAACATTTTACGCTTTTCTATATATATACGTGTCTACCATTATATTGTTTATATAAGCAATACTCAATATAAAAATATTTACTTTTTGCTCGACTCAACAGTATTAAAAAGTAAATAATTTTATATTGAGTATTGCTTATTGGCTGCGGTCCACTTGACGCTACAAATGCTTTGAAGTGTTCTTCTTCTCTTTCTTTCTTCATTGAAAGAAAGGGGAAGAGGAATGCTTCAAAGCATTTGGAGTGTCAAGGCCGTCAAGTGGACCGCAGGCTACATAAACAATATAATGATAGACACGTACATATACAGAAAAGCGTATAATTTTAAATGTGAGAAACTATTCTTACGTTTAGCCAAACAGTGATGAATTAAGGAACTCTTTTCAGGTAAAATTAGGAAGGTGATTGTTTCACTTTTTATGAAATATCTGTTAAATTTACATATATAATTCCTAAAGTCTTTGAGAAGAATGACTATTATGCAAATAGGAAAAAAAGTAAATTAATCTATCATCAGTTAGTATTAAGGACAAACGAATGTATAAGTACAAGAGAAGATTAGAAAATGATATTCAGAATTATATTTGTATTTTTTGTTCGATTTTTTATAATTATTTTATCTGTTGTCTTTTTATTCCTTTTAATATATAATATATTATTCTTTTAAAAGTTAGTTTCCTTCATGTACGCTTAATTACCTTGCACTTCGCATGTAAGTAAATATCCAAATAACAAGTATACACACACAGAGCCACAAAACAGTATCAATTACATTATTTGTTCACATTATAAGAAAAATAATATTTTACTTTAGAATTCGCATTAGGCAATATCTATTAAAATACATCTATTCTTAGTTCATAATAACAATTATAATTGCAAATGAAAAGAAGTTAGCTAATCTACAGGATTGAATACGAACAATGTATAATAAACAGAAAAGATTAAAGAGCAATGTTTCAAATTATTTGCATCTTGCTAATTTTTATAATTGAGATGTTTATTATTACTCTCTGTTTATCGTCCTTATAACTTATTATTAGAGATAAATTGATTTCAGTCTTCTTTCGTTCATTCAGTAATTAAATTATTGAGAAACAGTTTATGTATCTAAGCTATAGTCTAAATAACAAGATAAGTTAAATTTTATTTTGGAATACAAATTAAGCAGTTACGCTTTAATGCTTTTAAAAATTGTAACATGGATATTAAGTTGTTTGATGCATATAAAACCTTGCCGCGCTAGAAAATAAATAGCAGACAGAAAGGCAATTTATAACACGTAAGTATCATATAGTACTAGAGTCGGATTTAAAATATATTTTACTGAAATGAATTTTTTTCTTATGTTACTTATTCTTACTTCAGAAAATAGAAACAAAAACAATGATTAACGATGATTTTACGCAAATGCAATAATATACATAATTATGGAATAAAGTATTGAGTAATCTTGAATTCATATGTGCAACAATTATATATAATAAAAAACCAGCAATTTATCTATATTAAAAAATTGAATACAGAAATGTAAAAATACACTTAATATATGTGTAAATAACAAATATATGTATATCTATTAAAATGTAGCAAAATATTTAAAAAAGTCCAATAAAATTGATTTAAATCATTAAATAAAAAAATTATCGTCAATCAAGTTTGAAGAACATTGAAATAATTTGCTCTCTTTAGAACTAATATAACTTGAATTTCAAGATTTATAATTTTTAGATTCCTGTAATATCGATAAATTAAAATAATTTTTTAATTATATAATCTTTAATTTTTCAACGTTCTTTTCAATATTAGTTTACAGTAGAATACATGGATGTGACACATTAAAAAACTCCTTTATTTTTAGATTCTGCATTATGTAACTCTTGTTACGAAAAACCTCCAAAAAGTGTATTATGGATATAAAATTGTATAGAATGTCTCAGTATAATCTGTCACAGAAGATATAGTAAAAATATGTAATTTTAAATACGAGAAAATGATACAGTATTTCTCCCTCTAGCGGTATAAAATAAAATTTTCGAATGTTTATTTCTGTCTGTATGTGAGAGAGAAAGAAAGAGAGAGAGATCCACTATATAAATATAAAATATTAAAAAATAATTTATGTCAGAATATATTTACCTTTGTATTTTTTTAGAAGATATTTTATAGGAGGTTTAGAACCTTTAATATTAATAGAGCATAAAAGAAAATGTAAAAAATTGAACAAATAATATCAAAATTATTATTTACACATGTTTGCAACATTGTGATAATTTTAAGTTAATTTTTCTCATTGTCAGTTTAAGTTTTTGTTGCATGTTTAGACACTTAAATTTTCGATACTTAAGCATTCGTGAAATATATTATAGATATTAATCTAGATAAATTTCCATTAATCTAGAAAACTATATTTAAAATATAAATTTTAACGAGAAATTGTTCGTTTATTTGATCATAAAGTAATAATATACAAGTACTTTTCTAATATACATTTATATATATAATAATCATTGTACATAAATTTTTATTTTGCTTTTAAATTATTATTTTATGTATCATAACACATATGCATATTTAAAACCAATTGATAAATTTTGGAAACCCTCGATTTCTTCCTCTAAAGATGAATTTTTGCGGTAGATTGTCAGTCTCTTTTACTAACAAATAAAATAGACCCTCCGAAAAATACAGACTCCATAATTCTTATTATTATTAGGGTACGAAAGCTCATAAGATTCCATAGTGAATTATCTTGATCGAAGTTCGAAATATTATACGTCTGATAAAATTAATAATAAGCAAAAAGGAAGTTTCTAAACGAGAGGTTTAATTAAACGACGTATACGAAATAATCATACATAGGTTGCCTCGAAGTCTCATAACTCATTGTCTTGAAAGACACTTGAACCTTACGAACTGTCGCACTTCCGATATTACATTAAAAAACCAATTCATCTTTCGAATCTACATTACGCCTTTGATAAAGAACCACATTCAAAAAATGTGAAAGTAATTATACGTTATATTGAGTATTGCTTATAAAATTTCTTCCTAACGCTGACCATATATAAAGAGAAGCAAGTGAATTTTAAATACGAGAAACTGTTCTCAATCTAGCCATCTAGTGTCGAAATAAGAAGCTTCTATTCAGCTACCCATATGATATCTTTAGGTGTGTGTTAAGATGCTAGACAAGTTTCACATGAATCTGTATAGGTATAGGTTAGAGATAAAATATATATTTCTTTAAACGCCTCGACACACAGGACGTTTCAAATTTGCGAGCAAATTCAAGCGCATTACATTAATGAAATTTTATTATCTATTCTCTCCCTTAAGTTGTGTTGAGTACACGACACACAATATAATAATTATCGCACAATTCCATACGCAATATATAACAACACTGCCTTCACATAAATAATTAATAATTTCTGAACGTCCGCTCTGAGTCGATCACGCCTGACTGTCATATCAAGAACAAACTTGCCTTCGTAACATATCACAGTCAAACGATTTTCAGTAGCTGCCAAAAAGCCGTGACAAATATTCATATTTATCATGTCGAACGTCGCTTACAAAAAAAAAACCGTACGAATCACGTGGAATGTATACCCAGAAAAACATGTAAAAACTCAATTACAAGAAACTATTCGCAGTCTCGGTCATCCAGCGATAGATGCCCGGCGTCTCGCGATAAGAAAATCCGGCCGTTTCAAGTAAATCGCCTCGACAATCGGAATTTACACAGGCAGAAGCGGTCCGCCCGATAACCTAGCTAGCAGTCTCAACAAGCCCGAACGTAACGACAAAAAGAAAAGAGACACGATACGGTCAGGTAGTCCCGCGTCGAGCGGGGAACAATGCAAAAGAATGCCGAGCCGAAGGAAAGGAAGACGGAAAGCAGGGAAAAGGAGCATATCGAAGTCTTCATCCGCGTGGTGCTCGTGACACTCCCAACGACTGCCACTCGAGACTTTTTCTCGGCTCGAATTTCCGTCTTCCCCTGCGCGATCGCTGCGTCCGTCAATCTTCCGACGCGACGTTCGTACGCGAGGTGCATTCGGTGCACCGCGGCGGCTCGCGTCTACAAAAATAAAGTGTAAACTTTCCGCGCGCTCGCGCGCGCGCGGGGGGGGAGGGAAGGGGGGAGTGTAACACGCTGTGGCCACGGGCGCAGGGTCGCCGTCGTGAATTATTAGTCACGGCGAGGTATAACGGTGGCCGGTCTACCTGCGCGACGTAGCGAGATGTTTTCATTTCAGGTTCCGCGTGTCGGGTTTAACCGAGGCTGTTCAGCCGATCCGTGAGATCGCGACGTGGACGCGAGGCCGGTTGACGCGTCTAACCTGTACGCGGCGGCGAGGAAACGGTGGAAGTAGGCGATGTTTCGATTACGAGAGCGCGGCTGCGGTACGCGTTCGTCCGGAGCACGTCGGTGAATGATATTTTTGATGGGTTTCCGTCCACCGCGCGCGAGCCGCGTGTTTCCCATCGACCTGTCGGCATGGCACTCGCCCGCGTCGCGCGCGACATCGCCTCGACGAATTACGTTTGTAAATGGAAAACGCCAGGTTCCGTAAGCGAGGAGTTGTTTTCGTGCCGTAGACACGTGGAGCGGCACGTCGCGCCTGCCTTTTTCATGCGTTTATATAAATGATCATTGGAGCGCGGATGTTCGGGAGATTTTTCGTGGTGAATCGTCCTACTCGGGTCGTCCGAGATGCATGGCTAGTTTTCCTGACAATGGATATGGTAGAGTGAAAAGGAATTTAGGCGTCGACGCGTGTGAAAAACGATTGCACTTGCGAAAAACAACTGGATTGTCTCGTACGCGTCCTTTGCCCGGATTTCTGGGAAGGATCGTCGTGAAATTTCACGAACTTTACGCGTACTAATAATCGTATATGTAAGTAAAGGAATCAACGATTTAGGTGTACTTGTACAAATGCGTACAGAATGATATGTTTAATAAAATAGAGCAATATCTGTTTAAAGGGAGAATCAAGACATTAAATGAAAAATTGATGTATCTATTAACGAAATTTAAAAACGTAGAAGAAATAATTGGTTCTTAAGAGAAATAGGCATTGATGTACATGAATTGATTAAATAATAATTGATTATCTTTTGAGGTTACGTTACGTAATCTATACTACAAAAACATCCAAAAAATGTGGATATAAAGTTGTTTGATGTATGTACACGAGCACAAGTCATCAGAAGATATATTAGTAGTAAACGTTTTTTAAATATGAGAAAATGCTGTTGTACTCATCCATCTAACGGCAGAAAATGGTATTATTTAATTGCATTTCTGCAAGTATTAAATGATTGTATCTCGTCGATGTTGTGGGCTAAGCAAATGTGATCAAAATAGCATAGCATATTAGCATATGGCAGTGTTAATTCTATTATAATCTTATCACATTATTGTAAAGATTTTTATATTGAATAACATTATGTTATGTATTAGTGTAGCATACAGACAATTCTATTAAATAATCCAAAAATTTCATAATTTTCCAAAAATTGTTTCTCATGCTTGCATTTCATTATTAGCGTGTGAAAAGCAGTCTCTATCTTCAGTACTTCGATCGACTGAAATATTAAAAGAAATTTAACTTTTAAATTGACTGATGTTTGTGTGCTTAGGTTACCGCCAAAAAGTTTGCGAAATTATATATCGCTTATTGAGTATTGCTTATGACAGATCTTATTAGAGTGACACTTATAAAGAAATTGTGTTAAATTTTAAATACGAGAAACTGATTTTAGGTTTAGCCATCTATTGACAACTTACAAACTAATTTTCACTGCCGACAACGCAAACGCATCGGTAGATATTACGATCTCTCCCACCGAAATGTATATATATGTATACATTTCAGTGATCTCTCCAGTTTTCTCGCAACTGCTCAGTGCTCACAAAGTTATTGTATCAGTCATTAGAAATGTGAATTATTATTTGAATGATATAATATTCTTCAAGTAGAAGAACCTTCAAAAAAGTGTAATAAATAATAATATTGAGTATTGCTTATAAGTTGTTGGATTTGAATGCGGAATATATATAAAGAAGTATGTCAAAATTTAACTACGAGAAACTATTTTCCAGTTTGACCATCTAGTGTTAGGTTAAAGAACCTTATTTCTAGTTAACTACCGTGACTTTTTGATGAAATCTTTAATAAGTTTTGTATGAATTGTAACACGTGCATATCTATAAAAGTGAAAGAATTATTTCATTTTAGACTTTTATCAGTAGTTTAGAATTTTTAAACGTTTCAAAAAGTGTATTATGGATATAAAGTTGTATATGCGATGGTTCTGCACCACAGAATAAATAGTAAACGTAAGCAATTTTTAATTACGAGAAAGTGCTATGATATTTGGCCATCTAGTATCGTATAATGACAATATTGATGGAATTTCTAGTTTATGTTATGTGAATATATGTTTTTTGTTAATGTTTCGCGGATGTCAATGGAGATGTCAATTCAATAAGTGTACTTATATAAATACATAAATGAGAGATTTAATGTGGAAAGTTGTTTGTATGTTTGTATGTATTTCTTGTCGTTGAGCAATGCATAAATATATCCAAACTTTGAATATTAATTAATAAGAAAAAGATATTTTTGGATAATGCTTTTTAACATAACCTCATGTGCTCGATACAGCGAGTCTGAGTACTTATATCAAGACAGAAAACATGAATAATATACATGAATACACAATCGTTACTGTCTGTCTTATTGTTGGTCAGCCTTGGTGTTGTCTGTGTACAGTGTCGCGTCATTTACATCTTTTTTTTTTACAAATTCTCCCTCATATCTGATGCTTCAGATAGTTCAGATATATAAACAGCAAATCAATTGCAAATTAATCGTGCAGTTACTTATTTTAGGAAAGTCAACAACGAATTTATGTTAAAAATTGAAATCACTCAATTTAAATTATTCAAATCTGTCTTTACATAATGCTCCAGAAATTTTTTAATATGATTAATGTTGCAACTTACTGATAACAAATATTTACATATTAATTACTTTGATATTTCTATAACGCTATTGTATTATAAGATTGACATATAATAATATATAGGGATGAAATGGGAATACAATTTTATTCGAATAATATTGTAGATATATTGTTATACTGAATATTAGTTATATGTCAATACATATATATGATATATTGACATAAATTAATCTCAAATATATTGTATACCAAATGCATAATATATGTATGTATAATATCATTCTTTCTAATAAACGTTAACATAAATTTCTAGAAGGATACACATTGCATTCTCCCACATTCATACGCAGTATAATTAAATTTTATGTTATTTGATATAATTGAATAAAATACAATCGAAAAAAATATGAAATAGGCATTTAATATTAATTATTAGCAATATTGTTATGCTTTCTTCGTTGAAATCGACGTTATTATATTATACTATAGCTATTGGAAACTGTAGATAGATATATGTTAGAAGTCATTTAAATCTTTTATGAGTATAAAAATGCCTAAGCAATATGCTGTACGTTTTGTAAATGTAATGTACTTATTTTAAATTTGCGATATCTTCTGTTCTTATCACTTCTGTTCTACATTGAGATATAGTATTTACAATAATGTAACATACATGTGATAATAAAGATATATTGGTACAAAAAATTAATAATTTTACTAGACAAGAAAGGGTATATTTAAAAAACTGGCCATATAATTTTTTATATACTTTGATATCTAAAGAAAAAATCATATAATTATATAAAGTAAATATATAGGTATGAGAAACGGACATATATATATACATATGTATAACATCAGAAACACATATCAGAGTTTCTCAAAAATATAATAAGAAAAAATATTACTAATAAATAAAATTCTGACGTCTTTTTAACTTATACAATGATATTAATTACATATTAATTCTAACACGATGTTTTTTACATATGGATAATGACTCCGTATCCTGATACACATACAGAGTTCTTTAAATTGCGTTCCTATTTAAGTTGGTCCTAGAATATCCATGTTCGCTATTGTATCTTGGACATTGCTATGTGCGATCATGTACTCAGAAACAGATATATATACTGCAACCAACAAACCGATAACGCTTGCTGCATAAACGTTACGTTGCAAAATGATACATGTCGCCACACAGAGTCCGAAATACGTCAGATATCTCGCTAGATTTTCTTGTTTCTTGCGGCCGAGAAGATCTGAATCTACAAATAACATATATTATAAATATATGTTATTTAAAATATATTACATTATATCATTATTTGGAGTACTTACTTATGCACAAATTATCCTTTTGATGATAATCATCGGCACATTTGACACACATATCTGGCCCATCGCCTGTGCAACCGTTGCAAGCTTTGTCGCAAGCTGAAAAGATTCAAAATTTTTAATTTTAATATATATCTAAATTATAAAATAATTTATATTAATCTTAATAATTTATATTAATATATATTCAAATTATAAAATAATTTTTCTATTAAAAATATATATAACACATATATACCTAAACAAGCATAGCTTCCTTCTTTATTAATGCAGAATTGATTGCCAGGACAGATATCGTTGCTTCTTAAACATTCATCGATATCAAAGCAGCCTTTGTCTTCAATCGTGTACCATCCAGCAGCACATTTCTCGCAATCCTTTGGCCCAGCACCTCTGCAAGGTCCGTCGCACGCTGCATGACATTCGGAACATAGCAAGGTCTTTTCGTCCTTATAAGATTCATAGTATCCCAGAGCACACTCTGAACAAATATCTCCAGTATATCCCTTGTCGCAGAAGCAGCCACCATTTCCCTTTCTCGTGCCAGCCCCTTTACATTTTCCATTATTACTGCAGATTCTATCTGGATATCCTGGACACTGTGTACAGTTCGGACCGTAATGATCTTTCGGACAACAACGTTCTGTCTTTTCAATACAGATATAATCGTATATATCTGGGTGAGTATCTTGATGCTTGAACCACCATTCCTCTATCTGACTCTCCAATTCTTCGGCTAAAGACTGGCACTGCGCCTCGCCGCGCTCGACATCTTTACACAAGTTCTCTTGTATTTCAATCAATCGTATTTCACTTTTTGAGTACGAGCCTAGCTTGTCCTGTTCCCAAGCGCTGTCTCCGCCCTCAAACTTCCCACGACTCGTCTTTTCCAAACCCTACAAAATAATTATAATTTAAAAAAATATTATTCTCAAATGACTTATTTAAATAACAAATGATACAACAGTGTTACGTCTCTTTTTACAGTTTTAACACAAAATGATCTTAATATAACTGATTAAATACTTTTTATCTAAAATCAGGAAAGGAAGGGGGAATGTTTACCTTTTTGAAACTACTAGTAAGTATTTTGCACGCTGCGCAGGGCGGAAATTTTTGAGATTTGAGTTCTTCCTCGTCCAGCTTTCCTTTCTCGCATTGGACGCTACTTATGCAAGTCAATACGATCACAAAAATGTTAAGAAAAACAACGCTGGTCGGCACTCGCATTATACCGCACCGGCTGTCGACGCGACTGTAATATATTTATAAAAAAAAAATTATAGAGAGGAAGCACAGAGAGAAGTGTCCGTTTTATTCCCGGAGAGAAAGAAGCGAACAACTGCCAAACGTTTATCCTATCTCGGATTAGATCATAATTGCTCCGAAATCTCCGAATAGTTTTATTCGAAACGTCTGACAGATTGACGTCCGAGGTTAGGCGGAGCGGACGACAAAACGTGTCTTCCGCGAAACTCGCCAATCAGAGCGCACCGCGTGCAACTCGTCGATGTGTTTCAAATTCCTTGGCCAGTGGTTCCCAACATGGCGACTAACGCGTTGGACAGCCAATCAATTGCCCCGATAATGCATCGGTATCTTTAGGGTATTAATTTTATAACTGGAATGTCACTAGAAGAAAAAGTGCAGAAAAATAACGTGCGAACAGCATCTGTGTTTCATATCGATGATTTTATACTTTGTGGTTATGTAGTGACGTGTCTCTCATCGTGTCAAAAGTTTAAAGAATTTCGAGAGGGTGATGTTTAATTAATCGCATTTCGAATAATTGGCTAAGATAAGATGTTGACGAAGTTTGAGACGAAATCCGCTCGAGTGAAGGGCTTGTCCTTCCATCCGAAACGTCCCTGGGTACTTGCAAGGTAAAATGACAGATGTCTTTAAATTAATTTCTTGACCATTTGCTGACATTTTACTAGCAAAGTATTTATCTCTTTGTAAAAGCAAAATATTTGATCTTTATTATTTACCAAGTTAGAGATTGATTTGATAATTATTATGTATGTGATTGCATATTAACAGACATAACCTCCTAATTAATGCACAGTGCTTTCAATAATTTGGACACAGCAACTAATAATTATAAGAAGAAGGTATTAATTTATAAGTTTATAAATTATTTTTATCTCATATTAAGGGCCGGTTGTTCCAACCTGTTGGCAAACTAACTAATAGTTAAATCATATGTCTATTTTTATCTAATTTGAAAGAAAAACAAAGACATATATATGATTTAACTATTAGTTAATTTACCAATGGATTGGAACAACCGGCCTTAAGAAGAAGATTCACCTGTAACTTAGAGGTAATAAGTATCAAAACATTTATTTTAATAATTTAATTTAAACAATATTTATGATTGCAGGAATTTTGTTGCATTTTATTAGAATCCTATTATTATAAATGTAATACAAAAAGTAGAATATCGTATATGGATTTATATTTCAGTTGAGACGCCTCATACATCTCGTACATCTCTTCGATGTTGCAGTACTTGATTTCTCTGTTAAGAGATTTGTTCCTGTACTAACTTGCGAGCTCAGTACTTGCTTTGTTGTCTGTAGTCTGTTCAATGGGACTCTCAGATGTCACTGCAGTCTTATTAGTTGGAACTTCTTCCCTAATTTTCTCAGATGTGGTCGTCGATTCAAATTTGTTCATGGCAATAGCAGGTTGACTCGATGATGTTTCTTCAATTACATTTGTTGATTCTTCATTGAGTCTTGATTCTATTATATTGGATTTTACCGAGTTAGATTCAGAATTGGTAACGTTTGTTTGCGAGCTTTTAGTAATTTGTGGTTCTACAGATACTTTCATATTTTCAACAGCTGTCGATACTGGCTTAGAATTGTTATCAGGAATGATTGTTGCTGCTTGATAAAATAGTGGCGCAGGATTGTAAAAACCAAAATTATGCAAGGGCAGTTCTAAGCGAGCGTAAGGATTGTGAGGATAGTATTGGCTCTGTATCACGTTTGATAATATCTGATATCTTGGAAATACTGGAAGGTTTAGTAAATTTTCTCTAAGTGCAGGGTAAGATACATCCACAAGGGAGACTTGTTGAAAATTTTTCTGATGCTCAATAAGATTATCTGCTTCAGAATTTTTTGATAATTTCTCCTCTTCATCGAGAACTTTAATATTCGAGTCAAGATCTTGTTTCTCGCTACTTTCTTCAGTTCTTATGGATTTAGATTGTTGTTCCGAAGACATTATATTCTCTTGACTTTTATCTCTTTGGGAATATCCTGACATTTTCATTGAGTCCATTTCATTCTTCAATCTGCTCATGGAATCAGCACCAGTTGTAAAAACAACATTACTTTCACCACCATTAAAGTCCTGAATTGTATAGGAATATCCACTGAGAGCAGGATTAGATTCAGGTGTATATATCAACTTTGGCGTGATGGAAAACGCTAACTGAATGCTCTGGTATGGAACGGAGTATGTTTTCACTGATGTTATACTTAACAAAAGCTGAAAGAATAAAAAAAATACTTTACTTATTTTAATATAAACTTTATTCATAATAAATTACGCGCATAAAAAATAAGTTTCAAATTTATTAAAGATTTTAGAATAAAATTATTTAAATATCAGACATTTTGAGACACAAATGCGTACTTACAATAGCGGTGGTAAAAAACTGAAAAAGCACCATTGTCGAAGATTGACCAAGAGATGTGAATCTAATGAAATTAAAAAGTGAACTACCAAGATACGTATTGATGTGATCTCTATATACACGGCGTCCAACGTACATTTAACGTCCCCACCACTTTCACGTGTACACCTCTGCTTCTGATGACCTGATTCTGTAAAAATGTCCTGAGGGGATATGCGGGGTCTGTCCCTCAATCGTTGTTGAACTCGTCGAGATTATGTAGTGCATGTAGATCGAATTTCAGATAATTTCATCATATCTTGATGGATATGCATTGTGTGTTTTATTTGCTATTATATATTGTCTAGTTTAGCTTAAAAGAATAAATTATTTTTCTTATAAATATTGATGTAATCTTAAACAGATTTATCAATATGCTAAAATTTTATATATGAATATACGAGTATTATACAATATATTTATTATATATTGTATATTATTATAACATATGTTATATGTGTATAGGAAATGGTATATTATTATACAATATATACCATTAAAATAATAGTAGGCAATAACAGTTCTAAACTATCTTATAATTAATAATGGTAAAATTACATTTGTTATACTTATTATAATATTTATAGTAAAAATATAGCTTTATTATTTACATTAATTTTGTTTTGAATTAATGGTTGTAACCAGGATATAATGAATTATTCTGAAACGCTGTTTAATGTAACCTAATGACAAATTAGGCAATCAGCTTTGATCTCTTTGTCAGATATGTATGCATAAGCGAATAATTTGTCACACAGCAGGTGCTTAATATTCATGCATATATTAAAAAGATTATTGGTAAGAGGTTGAATCGAAGGACTCAAAAATGATTGTGTATTCTTTTGGTATTCAGATTTAAGTAATGAATGTACCACACCTACCTTCTAAGATAATATAAACAAGATATATAAGGCGGCCAAATGCGGATCACAAAGGATCGTTAAATCAATGTCGACCTAATTACTGACTTCTATGGTAGATAATCGCTGGAAGCATCTAAACCTGTTTAGAGATAATGAAATTTATACATTAATCTCTGGACACATAATAATCTTGATCTTCAAATTCATATTGTTTTTGTTGCGTTATTATGACACCCTGTATGGAGGCGTAGGCCCGAAATCCAGTTTCCGAATGACCTCTATACTTATGCTTCATTTTGTAATCGTATACGCCCAGACGAAAAAATCGTCCAAACTGCCGGTTTTCGCAATCTAGGGCACTCATAAAGTTCCTCGTATGGTTCACGGTAATTGAAAAGATTAATACGTATGGCGTGCGAACAAATAAGCAATTTCATAATTGGTACATTTGTAAATGATATATTCGTAGAATGAAGTACATTTTTGCATATACAAAAGATATTAGGAATTATATAACATTAAAGAAATGAGAAATTGCATCGAAAAAATTTAAATTCTAGATTATAAAAATTAAATAAAAAGTATAATTTGTATTTAACAGATTTTTTATCACTTATATTTAATTATATAAAATATCTATTATATTTTTCTTATAAATACAAAAAAATTGAATCAATAAAAATGTCATAGGTATCGTATATCTAAATATTTTGCATTCATAAATAAATTACAGTTTGCACAATGGCGTTATCCAACTATGGGATTACCGTATGTGCGCCCTGCTCGACAAATTCGACGAACACGATGGGCCCGTTCGAGGCATATGTTTCCACAATCAGCAGCCATTGTTCGTCTCTGGCGGTGACGATTATAAGATTAAAGTTTGGAACTACAAACAACGGAGATGTATCTTTACCCTATTGGGTCACCTGGATTATATAAGGACCACAATGTTTCATCATGAATATCCTTGGATCCTCAGTGCTTCGGATGATCAGACGATCCGAATCTGGAACTGGCAAAGCCGCACTTGCATTTGTGTACTGACTGGGCATAATCATTATGTAATGTGTGCCCAATTTCATCCCACGGAGGACATTATTGTGTCAGCTTCGTTGGATCAAACTGTCCGCGTTTGGGACATTTCCGGTTCGTGCAAAAATTATTTCTCATATATGATACTGAAATTATACAACTTATAAAAATAAAGAATTGATCTAATGCTTTTTGAAACTTTATTTCATTAAAAATTAGTAAATTTACATGTAATTTATATTTTTAATTATAATTTTATATATATTTGTCAGTACTACAATTAGTTATAAAATCTAAGAGAAAATTTCATAAGGTGACATCTGATAAAAACAGATGACTGTACCTCAATAACTGGGCGAATGCAATTGCAGGATTGCGCAAGAAGAATGTGGCGCCAGGCCCGGGAGGTCTCGAGGATCACCTAAAAAATCCGGGTGCGACCGATTTATTTGGTCAGGCCGATGCAGTAGTGAAATACGTTCTGGAAGGTCATGACAGAGGCGTAAATTGGGCATGCTTTCACGGAACGTTACCTCTTATCGTCTCCGGAGCCGATGATCGGCAGATCAAAATGTGGCGGATGAATGATGCCAAGGCTTGGGAAGTAGACACCTGCCGCGGTCACTACAACAATGTGTCCTGCGTGCTATTTCATCCTAGACAGGATCTCATTCTCTCTAATTCAGAAGATAAGAGTATCAGAGTGTGGGATATGACAAAACGCACATGTTTGCACACATTTAGGAGAGAACACGAGAGATTCTGGGTTCTTGCCGCTCATCCAACGCTCAATCTTTTTGCCGCCGGTCACGATTCTGGAATGATCATTTTCAAACTCGAGAGAGAACGTCCCGCTTATGCCGTTTACGGAAATGTTTTGTATTACGTGAAGGACCGTTTCCTTCGGAAGCTGGATTTTACTACGTCCAAGGACACATCGGTGATGCAGATACGCGGTGGAGGAAAAACACCACCCTACAGCATGTCGTACAATCAGGCGGAAAATAGCGTTTTAATATGCACAAGATCACCCTCGAATATTGAGAATAGTACCTATGACTTGTATATGATACCGCGCGAGGGAGATTCGAGCACGGATGCTGATACGAAACGAGCATCCGGTGTTACTGCCATTTGGGTTGCCAGAAATCGATTCGCTGTATTGGATAGGGCATATTCGGCAAGTTAACATATTTTACACGATAGTTACATAAATTTCAGAATGTTTAAAATTCAATAATTCGATTATTTGAATTAATTTATTTCAATTAGACGATTAATCAAGATCTTGTATGCACATTATCACATTTACGCTATCTTTTATTTCTGTAAATTGTTATTTTATATGATATTTCTACTATATTCTACTATATAATTCACATATAGTTTAATAACAAGTATTTCCTTTTTCAGTTAGTTATCAAGAATCTGAAAAACGAAGTCACAAAGAAAGTGCAAATTCCAAATTGTGACGAAATATTTTACGCCGGCACTGGCATGTTACTTTTGCGTGACCCAGAACAAGTAACGCTGTTTGATGTACAACAGAAGAGAACTTTAGCAGAAGAAAAAATCGCAAAGTGTAGATACGTCGTATGGTCCAGCGACATGTCTCATGTCGCACTGCTGGCCAAACATACCGTCAATATTTGTAATCGTCGGTTAGAATCTCTCTGTTGCATACATGAAAACACTAGAGTAAAATCCGGCGCTTGGGATGATTCCGGCGTATTTATTTACACGACCAGCAATCACATTAAATACGCGATCAGCAACGGTGATTATGGCATCATTCGCACGCTAGATTTACCGATATACGTCACGAGAGTGAAAGGCAATCAAGTTTATTGCTTGGATCGAGAATGCAAACCGAGGATCCTCCGAATAGATCCGACGGAATATAAATTCAAGCTAGCGCTGATCAACAGGAAATACGAGGAAGTTTTACACATGGTTCGCAACGCGAATCTTGTTGGGCAATCGATTATAGCATACTTGCAGCAGAAGGGGTATCCAGAAGTGGCACTTCATTTCGTGAAAGATGAAAAAACCAGATTTGGTCTTGCGCTGGAATGTGGAAATATCGAAGTCGCATTGGAAGCGGCGAGATCGCTCGATCAGAAATCGTGCTGGGAGAGTTTAGCGCAAACCGCTTTGTTGCAAGGCAATCATCAAGTTGTGGAAATGTGCTATCAAAGGACCAAGAACTTCGAGAAGCTGGCTTTCCTCTATCTAATAACCGGCAACTTGGAGAAGCTACGTAAAATGATAAAAATCGCGGAAATTCGGAAAGATGTATCTGGACAATACCAAGGAAGTTTGCTTCTTGGAGACATTTACGAACGAGCTAAGATTTTGCGGGTATACTATCTCTGATTAATCAATCATTTTATGTACGTTAAGGAAATAAGTCCTCATTGATTCTGATTATTGATTATAATAAATATATATAAAAAATTTATTTTATAACTGCATAAAAATTATATATAAATTTGTGTTTGTAGAATTGTGGACAAGCATCGTTGGCATACGTTACCGAGAAAATCCACGGAATATCAAACGAAGACGACGACAGTGAGTATCAATCGATGACCGAGGAACTTTCTTCATTGGAAAAAGGTGCTATGTATCTCCGTCCACCCGTACCTATTCAGCAAGCTGAGAACAACTGGCCGTTGCTGACCGTTTCCAAAGGCTTCTTTGAAGGCGCGATGATGTCTCGCAGCAAGACTCAAGTGGCCGCTGCTCTTGCTCTGGAGGACAACGGTGAAGCGACACCTGAAGGATGGGGAAATGACGAGGAACTCGGCATAGACGACGACGAAGGTGTGGACGCGGAAATTGCGCCAGAAGGCGAAGAGACTCCTGGATGGGATGTCGAGGACGTTGAGCTTCCGCCGGAACTCGAAGCTGCAGCGACTACCGACGAAAGCAACAACTATGAATGTCTACCTACTAAAGGAGTTTCGCCGCCACAGCATTGGGTTAATAATTCTAAACTGGTAGTCGATCATATATTGGCTGGATCGTTTGAGTCCGCTTTTAGATTATTAAATAATCAGGTCGGAGTGGTGGAGTTTGGACCTTATCAATCACTGTTCTTAAATACATACGTTCGCTCCAGGACATCCTACGCATGTCTACCTAATATACCATCGTTATATGCATATCCCCAAAGAAAGGATTCTAGTTGGAAAGATGCGTCGAAGACAGGTTTACCTGCGGTAGGATTACATCTCACCGAGCTAGTCCAGCGTCTTCAAGTGTGCTATCAATTGACGACCAATGGCAAGTTTGCCAAGGCGATAGAAAAGTTGCAGAGTATCTTGCTAAGTGTGCCGTTACTCGTTGTCGACACCAAGCAAGATATTGCGGAAGCTCAACAGCTAATTCAGATTTGTCGCGAGTATATCTTAGGTTTGAAGATGGAGACTGAGCGTAAAAGTTTGCCGAGAGCCACGTTAGCAGAACAGAAAAGGATTTGCGAAATGGCAGCTTACTTTACGCACTGTAATCTGCAACCTGTACATCAGATCCTTACTCTTCAAGTAGCTGTGAATTTGTTCTACAAATTGAAGAATTACAAAACCGCCGCTTCCTTCGCGAGACGATTACTCGAGCTCGGACCAAATCCAGAACTTGCGCAAAAAATTCGAGTCTTGTTGCAGGTAATTTTATTTTTATCGTAAATATTTTATATAAATTAATATTTATATAAATGATTAATGTCTACAAATAAAAATTTTGATTCTTTTTCAGTCTTGTGACAAGAATCCTGTCGACGAGCATAAACTAGTGTATGACGAGCACAATCCATTCTCATTGTGCGCAAGTACGTTTACACCTATTTACAAAGGAAAACCGGAAGTGAAGTGTCCCTTATGCGGTGCCAGTTATAATCCGCAGTTTAAAGATACAGTATGCAAAATATGCGAAGTCGCTTTGATAGGCAAAGAACATTGATATTCCATGTATATTGTTATCAATTCGTGAATTTTCATTCAATCGGAGAAATTGAAAGATTATTTGTCTTATATACAGTTTTCCTTAATTTTAAGATGTCAGATATACAATTTTAATAATTTTAGTAATTTCGAATTAGAGATGTATGATCAAAGCAAGCAAAAAATAATTCTAGCTTTAACAAAAGTAGTTGTACTTTAGCATTCCGTGAAATGAACAGATTAATCTTGAACATTTAAATAAAATATTGTCCATTAATTGAACATAATATGTTACAATTCCTTTCGTATATTTCTATCGTTTTCATTTTAACTTGCAGCATTACTCTAATTCTGTTTTATTATATACATATTGTCAGAAGTGAACATAAAATTTAGTATACGTTGTCAGAGATGATAAATTTCTTAAACTAGGATAATTTATAAATGAATAAACGATATTTGTGTAAGAAGTGCAATATTTACAAATAAAATCTTACAGATCCCTGTCGAGTTATGGCAATTTCCTCAATCTATAATATGCAAGATTAAAATGTATTAGGAATATATTGAAATGGAGTTTATAACTAAATATTGTTTATAATAAATTTCTAATTTGTCAATGTATTAAGTAATTAAAAAATGAGTCAATTACGTATATGAAATTCAGAATTTAAAGCCCGTATCAGACTACGGATTGGGATTGAGATTGGATTGAAATTTGACCGATCAGAATAGAAAAAATTAATCTCAAGGAGTGAACTTTTCTCTGGATTGGTCAAATTTCAACTCAATCTCAATCCCAATCCGTTATAGTCTGATACGGGCTTAACAATCCTTTATTGCAAACTTGCAATATGTACGATTATTATTATATTTAAATGCCTTCATAATGCTTCTTCATTCTCCATCACATATCTATATACCATCTATATTTATTTCTAATATTTATAAAAATATTTTAGAAAAAGGAAGCCATCCCAGTCAGTACCATGTCCAAAATCGGGGCATAAGACATTTTAAAGACGTCTTTTAGACATCATATCGTAAAACGTCTAAAAGATGTCTTTAAAACGTCTTATGTCCCACATTTTGGACATGCGTGCTGTCTGGGATGATTTTTCTTGGATAGACAACAACGTCAACAACCAAGTCTTTAGTCATTAGTAATTTTCTGGACAATTTGATTCCACCATAAAGTTTTCTGGACACGTGATTGGTCGAACTTTTTATTCTCTGACGAATCTCTACCCTTGAATTGGACTAATCAAATGCGGAAACGAAAAGACGATCGATCTTTCCACAAGGGAAGAATCGAGGAACCAATCGATTGATCGCTAGCGCATTCCCCCGCATGGAGAGCGGCGTCGTGTCGGTTGGCAATGCGCTTGTTACCGCTCGTTACCGACGCGTTGTGTGCAATGGTGGATGAGGTCCGCGAAGACCGCTCGTGCGCGCAATCGAGCTACCGAATATTCCGGCAGTTTCCCCGATAAGTACGACGGAATCGCTCGCCGCCAGTGGCCGGTCATTGCGTCCCGCTCGTCACGAGCGTCAGGTCGCGGACACTCATCGCTTCGCCCGGCGTCGCTCGATCGTGCCACAGTGATATCTTGCCGCGCCGTTTTTCGTTCGTTTTGACGCAGGTTTCACCGCGAGAGGGTACAGTGGCGACGGCAGCGGGTTGAAGAGGCGGGCGAGGGACGGACACCGAAACTCGCGGCGCGCGCGCGCGCACGGCGAAGCGCCTTCTCTTCTCCCCTGCCCCCGGAATCGACGCCGCCGCGCCGATTAATCTCGAGATTATCGAATCCGCGAGGTCGAACGGTCGACCGTCGCGATATGAGCGGACGGCGTCGCGACCGCGAGCGCGTATCCGCCCGGGTCGCGGCGCGTCGCTGAGTCGTCGCTCTAGCATCGGCCACGTTGTCGGTGGCCGTAAACACCGCGTATACGTAAATACAGACGTACACGCACACGACGCGCGTCGCCTCTCTGTACGTGTTGCGCGCCGCTGGGGACACAGATAGGTTCTTGTAGCGGCGAGTCTCGGCGCCTCCGGAGTTGGTTTCCCGACCCGCGGCTTTTCTCACGAATTCGGGAGGCGCGGTGGAACGCGTGCGGGCGCGCGAACGTGTGTGCGAGACGGCCCCGCTGTTGCCGATCGCCGGCTCGAGAGACGTCGCGGCGCGCCGTGTTCCGAGCAGATAAACGAGTGCGCGCGGGAGGAGCTCGCGCCGTCGAACGGCGCCCCCGGAGAGGTTAGAATCGGTACGCACGGCCTCGAGAACGGCGCGCGGCTCGCGGAAGCGGCGAATTTCGCGCGAGTGTCGGGAGACTTTCGAGGCTCGTCGCCGTCGTCGACGACGGACGGCCGTCGCGACGGACAAACACGGGCCGCGGTTTCTGTGATAAAGGAGGGGACGCCCGCGTAGAGAGATCCGCCGAGGCCGAGCGTCGCGCCTCCACGGTCAGGACTCGGTCGGCGACGACAGTAACGTCGACGACGACGAAAACGACGGGGGTGGTGGTGCTGCTGGTAGTGTAGTACGATCGCGCGGGATGAAAAAATGATGTGATCGACGGTCATCATGGCGGCACCCATGCTAAAGTGGAAGCGGATCGCGAATCCGACCGGGCCCCAGCCGCGACCCAGGCATGGCCACCGGGCGGTCGCCATCAAGGATCTCATGGTCGTTTTCGGCGGTGGGAACGAGGGCATCGTCGACGAGTTACATGTGTACAACACAGGTGAGTTTTGACCGCTCGTGCTGTACGCCCGCCGTGCGTCCCTTGCCGTGCGCCTTGCGCCGCGGTGCCGTACCTGGCGATTCCCGCGAACCAATATGGCGGCATACGTTGACAAGACGGTGACCGGCCGGATCCGGGGCCGTACGAGCCGTTTCCGCGTCCCGAACGGGACGCCCGGCGACCGGGCCCGGCGTTCGCCGTCGGCCTCGGTCGCGCGAGCGTTCTCGCGTCCGCGGGACGGACGCTCAGCCCCGACGGACCCGTGAAATCGTCGCGGTCTGTCATTCTACATGTTTATACGCGCGGGAGCGGCCATTGCTGTCTCCAACGTGCCCCCTCCCTCGCTCCGCTCGCGTTCCGTCCGTCCGCCCGCGTCCCTCCCTCCCCCCTGCAGCCGTTGCGATGCAATGCAACGCGCCGAGTTTCCCGTCGTTCCACGTTCGCGCTCCTCCGCCTTTTCTTTCTCCTTTTTCCTTTCGTTCTCGTTCCTTCCCTGTTCTCTCTGCCCTTCTTCCGCCACCCGCGCGTCCTCCGTACATTATTATCTTTCTCGCGCTACGTCGCCGACCGACGTGCGCCTGCGCGCGCCGTTGCGCGCATTTCGAGCCCGATTTCGAAATGTTTGTCCTCGCGCGCGAGCTCGCCATGGTAACAGCCGGGAATGCATATGTGGGGCTCGATTCTTGAATTCATTCGCAAGAGAAACATATGGGCAAATTCTGCTCTTACAGAAAAGTTGCAAGTTGATTGGCTATCGCATGGCTTTTAGCCAATTAACTTGCAACGTTTCTGTAAGAGCAGAATTTGCGCATACCTACGTTTCTCTTTCGAAGTTTCGAATGAATTCAAGAATCGAGCTCTTCTAGTCTCTTTCTCGTAGCTGCTCGTGCTTTTTCCTTTTTCTCGACTTTTCTCGACCTCTCTCTTTCCCCTCTTTTTCTTTGTCACTCGAACAATTCTTTTTCCGAGTGCAGAATATAATAGAGTGCGACTAAAAATAACACTCGTCAGATTTGTCTCTTAGGACTCATGCACAATGAGAAAAATAGGAACAAAGAATAGGAATTCATAGTCGCGTCTTATTTCAATACAGTCTCTTGAAATAAGATGTCGGATGCGAGAATTCCTATTCCTTGTTCCTTATTCCTTTCATTGTGCATGATCCCTTATAGCTGTACTACCTTGCACTTTCTGCACCACAGCATTTGTGCACTATTCTGCACTATTGAAATTGTGATTAGCACATATATATCTAAACATCGGAGAGAAAGAGAAAAGAGATGCAACGCTCAAATAGTGTAGTTGGAAAGAGTGGGGCTCGATTCTTGAATTTATTCGAAAGAGAAACGTATGCGCAAATTCTGCTCTTACAGAAAAGTTGCAAGTTGATTGGCTAATACGAGAAGCCATACG
The DNA here is from genome assembly GCA_035220615.1 of Leptothorax acervorum. Classification (NCBI taxonomy): domain Eukaryota; kingdom Metazoa; phylum Arthropoda; class Insecta; order Hymenoptera; family Formicidae; genus Leptothorax; species Leptothorax acervorum. The sequence goes on along the minus strand of JASTWQ010000039.1, from coordinate 691,250 downwards.
AGAGCCAATCAACTTGCAACTTTTCTGTAAGAGCAGAATTTTCGCATACGTTTCTCTTCCGAATGAATTCCAGATTCGAGTCCCAGTCGTCCCAGATCTTATGGGCGATGTTCATAGACCGATCTTATGTTTAAGATAGTTTTGAAGTAAACTAATTTGGCTGCGGTCCACTTAACACTACAAATGCTTCGAAGCATTTGTCTTCTCTTTTCTTTCAATGAAGAAAGAAGAAGACAAAGAACGCTTCGAAGCATGTAGCATCAAATGGACCGCAGCCATAGTTGGTTAATCTCAAAATTTCAACCAGCCTCAAGATTCCAGCCAATGACGTACTTAAGATGATCTTATTACTATGAATCTTGCCTTATGTTTCATTAAAAATTTATTTATCGAAATAAAGTTACATGTTCTATTTACAAAATATTCATAAAGTTATGATAAAGTTGAAAAGGTATCTCATGGAAGTAAATTTCTTAATTTATTAATAATTTTTTAAATTTATGCAAATTAATGTTATCAAATTTACATACATTTTATTTAAATTAGATCAAATTTTGGTCGATTAAATTACTTCTATGAAATACTTGCGCAATTATCTATAATGTATAAAAATGTAAAATACCTTTATATATAATAATTAATAAATTATATAGGTATTGTCTTTTACATAATTTACATATCTTTTATACTTATGTATCGTATATTTATATATCAATAATTGAAACAAGAAAAAAGGATTTTTTGCACTTTGCATTACATTTACATAAAATAGAAAAGTATTTATAAATATATTATATTTATATTTATAAAAAAACATAATATATTTATAAATATGTCAATAAAAATTTCAACACAATTTCACTGACAGAACCTAGGATTTTACAAAATCACTAGTAAGATTCTGCAATTTTTATTCATTCCACAATATCCCGGTTTTTTGTGTAATTGGATTCTCTAATAGAAATTTTGCAAAAAAACGAATTACACGAAATATCTGCGACATATATAATGTATAAAAATGTAACTTGAATGATTTATATATAACGAATTAGATATATATTATCTTTTACATATCTTTTATGCTAATATATCGTATAGTTACATGCCAATAATCGAAACAAGAAAAAAGAATTTTTTGCACTTTGCATTGCATTAAAACATTATTTACATAAAATAGAAAAGTATATGTATATAAATATGTATACCTACATATTAATATTGCAATCTAATCTTGCATCAAGACATTTATATAAGGTATATCTTTGCAGCAACAAATCAATGGTTTGTGCCATCTACGAAGGGAGACATTCCGCCAGGTTGTGCAGCATACGGGTTTGTTGTCGATGGCACCCGTATTTTTGTCTTCGGTGGAATGGTAGAGTATGGCAAATATTCTAACGAGCTGTACGAATTACAAGCGAGTCGATGGGAGTGGAAGCGTTTGAGGCCAAAGCCACCTAAGCACGAGTCACCGCCGTGCCCGCGATTGGGGCATAGTTTCACCCTCATTGGCAACAGGGTCTTCCTTTTTGGAGGTCTGGCGAACGAAAGTGACGATCCGAAAAGTAATATCCCGAGATATTTGAATGATCTGTACACGCTCGAACTCCTTCCTAATGGCCAAACAGCCTGGGATGTGCCGCAAACGCACGGACACGCGCCACCTCCCAGAGAATCACATACCGGAGTGGCGTACACCGATCGTACAACAGGCAAATCTTGGCTGGTGATTTACGGTGGTATGAGTGGTTGCCGTCTAGGTGATTTATGGTTCCTGGATGTTGATTCAATGACTTGGAACAAGCCAGTCGTTCATGGACCTACTCCTTTACCACGATCGCTTCATACTGCCACTCTAATCGGTCATCGAATGTATGTATTTGGAGGATGGGTGCCATTAGTCGTCGATGACGTTAAAGTAGCGACACACGAGAAAGAATGGAAATGCACAAGCACACTAGCATGCTTGAATCTAGGTAAGTTGATAACTTTTTTCCTTTAATGTTCTAGAAATATTAAACTGTAGAATATATATATAATTAGTAATAGAACCATTCAAATATTATACTGCTAATTTTAATAATTAAGTAAACTTTGATAATAAATTCTCCAATAACAAGCATTTAAATCAATGTTATTGTTTTAGAAACTCTCACCTGGGAGCATCTAACCGTCGATTCCTTGGAGGAGAATGTTCCTCGTGCTCGTGCTGGTCATTGTGCGGTTGGTGTACACAGTAGGCTTTACGTATGGTCTGGTAGAGATGGTTATCGCAAAGCTTGGAACAACCAGGTTAGGGTTAGTTTGATGGCATGGCTTTCGATTAGATGAAATATTGCTGTGCTAACAATATGAGTCTTCTTTTGTTTTAGGTGTGTTGTAAAGATCTGTGGTATCTTGAAGTCAGTAAACCAGCGGCACCTTCCAGAGTTCAGTTGGTTAGGGCTTCCACGCAAACGTTGGAAGTCAGCTGGACAGCGAGCCCGTCCGCGCAATATTATATTCTTCAAATACAGAAGTATGACATGCCACCGGTAGCGGCGACGGGTACCTTCTCCTCAGTGAGCGCACCGGCGCCGACTGCGCCTATCGTCAGTACTCCTGTTGCGGTAACAACCTCTGCGATGGTGGCATCGCCCGCAACCGTACCTATCACATCTCCGCCTGTGACTACTGTCGCTGCTCTTCCTCCGACTACACCGCCTGTTGCCGCCACCGCTGCCGCCAGACCATCTGTAGCGACAGCAGTGGCAACGGCAGTGGCAGCTCCGTTGCGAGTCCAAGGTGCGAGTCCCGTGCAGAAGTCAGTACCGTCGCAAGCGGTGCAGAAGCCCGCGAGTCCTATGACCCCGAGAGTCGCGACCGGCAACGTTATACGTATCCGATCTCCTCTGGTCACTACCACAGCAGCAGTGGCTACAGCGACGGCGGTTGCAGTTGCTACCACTGAGCAACAACAAACAACTTCAACTGCTACGACTACAACTGCAGCTGGTCAAACGCCCGCTGCCATGTCTGGAATCGCCGCTTTGGCCGCGGCAGCAGCAGCTACCCCGAAGATTACTATGAACAATGTCTCGATCGTGCCACAGACCGCAGTTGCAGCTGCTACCGCAACCAACACCATCAGGATGAAAAACGTTCAACCTGGACAGCAGATACGTTTTGCCGCGCCCGGTGCCACAGTATTGCGCACTGCCTCGCCACAACAGAGCAAGCAAATCATACTGCAAAAGCCTGGCCAAAATATATCTGGTCAGCCGCAGATTGTGCATCTTGTGAAGACCGGACAAGGCATGATGGCTACGGTACCGAAGGTTAGCCTTATTCCTGGCAAAGGTGTCCAAGCAACTGGCGCGAAACCTCTCAATCAAGGACCGACAATATTACGGTTGGTGAATCCCAACACGGTTGCGGGATCAAAAATCCTTACGACTATGAAGACATCCAACATAGTGGCGATGAGCAAAGGACAGAACATTACGGGCAAGCAAACCATAATGATTACTAAGCCGACAGGAAACAGTGGACTAGTCGGAAGAACCAACCAGTTTATCGTTGTCACCACAGGCTCTGGTTTAAGAGCTGTACAAGCTGTAACAACATCGCAAGCTGGTGCAGGACAAGGAGCTCCTGTAGCTACTCCCGTAAACGTTTTGCCATTGTCAGCTACCAATCACGTCACGAATCAGCAGGGTGTCAAGATGATAGTTGTTTCCTCCGGGGCAATGGGTGGTGGAACTGCTGGCAAGCCGTTAACTATTACTGTTCCGGGGCAAGGCGGTGTACCAAAGACAGTGACTATTGCTGCAAAGAGCGGTACGCAAACCATCTTCAATACTGGCAAGAATCAACTCGTTACCGTGCCGCAGATACAAAAGACGCCTGTAAGTATAACAAGAGACACTTATGTACTTTTTTTATAAGATGCAAATTAAAATTATTAAAACTTATTAAATTATAGGAAGCGGTAGCGGTATCTGGAAAGCCAGTGACTTTACAAATGCCCGCGGGTATAAGTGCAAAGACGGTAACGCTTTTGCCAACAAGTAGTAGTTCCATAGTAACTACTAGCGCATCAGATTCAATAGATACTAGCAAAATGCTATTTGTTTCTTCGCAAAAACAACCTTCAGCCACCCTAGGTGAGTCAAGTTTATGTTTTGATGTATAATATAAAACACTTGCAACGTTAACTTGCACGATAAAATGATATTTTAGCATCTACTTCTGATGGTCCTGCTACTACTGATGCGGCATTAGCTGCATTGGCAGCAGAGGCTGGTCTGATAGATCCGGTCCAGGAACCATCTGGTGGTTTATCATTCATGGTAGCTACAGATGATGGTGCTGGCGGCGACGATAAAATGGAGGATAGCTGTAACGGTAACGAGGCGACCACAGCGGCCGCTCTAGTTTCTCAGATGGGTGCAGGAGAACCAATGCAAGTCGACGGCGACGGAAGCTTCGTACTTCCGCAAGTAGATGGTCCGATAGATGATCTCTTATTGGAAGGTGAAGAAAAAATGGACGTAGATGAGGAGCCAGAAAATGCTTCAGAAAATGCCAGCGAAACGGCTGCCACTGAATCGGCGATAACGGAACAAAACGTTAATGCATCCGAAAATATTCAGGCAGAGGATTCGGTCGTAAAAGAAGAAATTGCCGTAAAGGATGAAGAAGCGACGACAGCTGACCTTCCTGAATCGATTACCGCCAGTCCAACCAAAAAAGCTGAAGATGGTGATAATCCAGTCGGTGACGAAGTACCTATGGAAACTGACAACAAGGATGCAGAGTTACCAAGTGAAAAAGAGGTGAAGGATCCAATAGTCAATGATGACGTAATAAAGTCCGAGTTGCCTTTGGTACAATCACCCGCGGAGGCTTCATCCGAACAGACGCCTCTAACAGACGTCGCGAATTCGGCAATGGAAGTTGACGGAACTCCGCAAGATGAGAACAGCCAGGTGAAAAACGAGAAGAATCAGTCGCTTTCTGAGGAAGACGAAAAACCGCTAGCCTCTGAAGATTTACTTACCCAAGATACGGAAGCATCGCGTCCTCCTCAAAGCGATGCTCAGAAAGTTGAGATGAAAGAAGAAATCGCAGATCTGGATACTGATCTTCCAACCGAGAGTTCTGTAAAATCTAATGACGCCGACGAACCGACGATCACTGATAACAGTGCAACGACTCCGACAGATAATGTAATGGCCCCTACTGTTACACCAAGCGTTCAAATGAAATTGGAACCGACCGATGAACCTACGGAACAGGAACAGGACAAATTGCCGGATTTGCCTATATCATCGATCAATGGTGTTGCCGCACCTCTCGAGAAGGAAATGGAAAAAGTACATGCTCCCGTGAAAATGGAGATGAAAGATGACTTCGCTGCTCAAAAGCGAGAAAATCAGAAACAAGAAAAAATCAACGATGCCAGATCAGAAACTGGAGATGATTCGACAGCGTTGACAACGTTGGCTACTGCTGCTTTAGGATCGGCAGAGCCAGCGATAAAAGTTAAAAATGAACAGGTAGATTATATTAATTTTCTATATCGTTTACTATTACGTCAAATGAAATACAAACGTAGTCATTAACTAATGTTTTTACAGAGCGAAGAGGAGAAGAAAGAGGCAGAATGGCATGACGTGGGAGTGATAAAAGGAACTAGTTTTACTGTTCAACATTATTATCTTCCTGGCGATGAGCCGTTAGATATAACGCAAACTTTGACGATGGATGTTTTTAAAGGACGAGCTAAAATAGCGTTAGAACCCGGTACTGCCTACAAGTTTAGAGTTGCCGCTGTGAATAGTTGTGGACGAAGTGCCTGGAGCGAGGTAACAAATCTAATTCCATATCTTGTAATATTATTTAGTAAGATGATTCTTCAACAAAAATAAAAGATAAAATCTGTATGCTTGATTATGAATTCTCGTTTTCGTTGTAGGTAGCGGCATTCAAGACGTGTCTTCCGGGATTCCCGGGTGCACCGAGCGCTATAAAGATATCAAAATCCGTGGACGGCGCACAAATCTCTTGGGAACCACCGCCTAGCAACGTTGGGCCCATTCTCGAGTATTCCGTCTACCTGGCAGTGCGGAGTACCGCGTTGAACAATGATGGAGAACCAAAAACAGTTGTGTCTAATCCAAATCAATTAGCTTTTATTAGAGTATATTGCGGTCCGAGTAATTCTTGTTCGGTGGTCAATACTTCCCTTAATGCCGCTCACGTGGACACCACTACGAAACCGGCCATAATCTTTAGAATAGCAGCACGAAACGACAAGGGATATGGACCAGCCACTCAAGTCAGGTGGTTGCAAGGTGAGTCGCGCGTTTTTTCTGATTAGTGATTTAACAAAAGGATACACCTGAACAAACACTTTATTTCATTATTAGCAGATCCAACAACTGCGGTAAAAAATAATCCGCAAGTGAAGAGACCCGCCAACACGACAGACATACGTTCGCAAGTGACTTCCCCACAGAAGAAAATGAAAATGGAACCAGCTAGTGATAATTTCTCGTGAGCCTGTTCTCTCCCTGGCCTCGTACAGCCGAAACTCCCATGAACAACGCTACTCATTATTTAATTTCTATATGCCTAACAACGATAATGAAATCAATGTATTACCAGCTAAACGACGTGATATACAAGTAAACGAAAGATACGAACGTGCGATAAAAAGCGACGAGAGAAAAAGTGGCAGAGAGAAAAGAGGTATCCGTAGACTTAGTCTATGCGTAAGGATTGGGAAAGAAAAGTATTTTTAGTGTTCAGTATGTGAACATCAACTTTCTGTGACGCGCTTCTTACTCACTGTCATCCCATTTTTTTTCGTAAGAGTGCGCGAGAACCTTCTTTGTGAAGAGTACCGTTAATAAATGGCGACATGGTTATTTTTTTTTTTTGGAGTTAAGTAAGTTTTTCCATGTTTATAGCGTTTTCTAACGGACGGTACGACATATCGCATCTAAATGCTCATACTTGCATCACGTAAAATCACGGTTGACACGTTCGCGCTTTCATGATTTTCTCGTTATCTGACAACCGATGAGTTTGATTTATGAGATGTTGTATGGGGATGAATAACCGAACAGAATTCATATTCGATATTTTACATATTTGTTTAAACAATTATACATATATATATGCTAGAAAGAATCTATTTTAAACATCTAAATTCTCTTTATAATATATTTATCATTGATGGAGTATCTGCAATTTTTTTTGCATTCACTACTGTACGCAGAGAAAGATTGCTTTTGAGATGTAGGTTTATTAGTGTACATAAAATTCTTGCACTGAAAAAAATGTGTTTATCATATTCTGAAGTAATGAAATAAATACTTTTTGATAAGATAGAATAATTGGGAGATATATATATTGTCTAACCTTAATTAGTCTCCTATTTCAATCTGCTCGTTTATGTTTCAGTTTCACATAGTAAGGGAAGCTTTTATTGTGTCATCGATCCAGTTTTAAACGTGACAATCGGTGCTACACATTATTCCGATACTTTTGTTACTGCCAAATGCGACAGGAATATGTTATCGATACTAGAAAGCAACCCGTAATGTAAAATTATCTATTTATCTATTAAACGCGTGTAATACTAAGTTACTCTTGTATGCTTTTGTCAAACAATTGCAACGATGCAGAGATATTTTGTATAATATATATATTAAATAAATTACTATATATGTAATTAATGAATATCTCTAAGGATCGGGCACTAGGACAGTTATTGATATTTTAGTGGATAAAAGAAAACTCCATGGGAAGTTAAGGATATTTTTAGACAGCAACGAAACAATTGTTTGAATACTGATATAATCTGAATAACGGTAGGCTGTATGTCCTTAACGTAAATTCTAATCTTTTGTAGCGCTAAGACAAGTAAATAGCAAATAATTGGAAGATTAATGTGCGAAGGAAAGGTAAGAGAGAAACATACGTTATCACATTAAAGGGAGATATGTAACACCCCGCACTTTCTTTGAGCATAATATTATATTTTAATCAAAATACTGAGTAAGCTTTTAATCAATCGAAAAAAAGTTAAAGTTGATTACAGAAGCTGTCGGCAGTCTCGCTTCTCTCAATTGACTTTGGGGCTATGTTAAAGCTGCAATAATTTAAGCGCATATTTTTATTTTAGATTATCCATATACATATGTGCTTTTCGTTATCCATTTATAGCATAAGCAAGGTAGAACACCATCTACTAACACACAGCGTTCTAAACTCATAACGCTCAATCTGTTATATTGAAGTTTTGCGTTTACAAAGTTTACTTCACTAGGAAATCTGTATGTTATAGAAAGATTATCTCCAACCATGAGAGTACTCTCGTGGTACCAATGGATTTTACATTAAATGTACAATTGCAATTGTTTATCTTTTACAATGGGTTCTTATACCCGACATCCTTAGAAGCATTGCCTGGAAATACAGATGAAGATATAATGTATTATATAAATAGAATGACTAAATGGTATATACTTTCAAATGCATTGTTTTAATATGGTTCTTCTTGTTGATCCTCTACTCTACGTTTAAAAAAACAAGAGAAAAAAGAACCTACTGTCTCTGTGCTATATTAGTGACCAACAAGAAGTTATCAGCTGTTTAATTTTGTTTGTATATTTTGTTAACAGGAGATGACACTAATCTGTATCTGTGTACACAAGCCAATTGTGCATAAAAATATCTTGGAATTGTCACTACTACCACGCGTCTCACCGGTATCCCTTTCTTTGTAAATCGCCTGCTACCACTGCATTTATACTCTTCATCGAAGTATGTCGTGCAAATAAATATAGATAAATTTCTTATACAATATACAATTTTTACCTTCATTACACTTTCTATGCTTTATACGTATGCAAGAGTGTAATTATGGGCACTAAAAAGAGTGTTTTAGTATTCTGTTCTTTTAAAGTATCGTATATGTATATATCGTATATGTCTTTTAAAGTATATATATCGTATATATATTATGTTTTAAAATCGAGCAAGTTTATTTGACTTTAATTTAATCATTTTTCCTATACTAAAACATCTTTTTGTGAATTTGCAATTTAATTGCACTTTGTTTTTTCTTTGAGTATAAATACCGTAAATTTTATTGCAAAAATACTCTAACAGCGATAACAAAAGAAATATAATAAGAGATATGTAACAAAAATTATTACAGTTATTGGTGGCTTCAGAAAATATTTCACGTGTTATCTTTTCAAAAAATACGTCTTGTTTGGCAGTAACGAAAGCATACATATTCATTTAGCTCCTGTCTCATTTTATTCCATCACAATCGAGCAGAACTGTTATGGAATGAAGAATGGAAATAGAATAGAATCATTACATTTACTTTCGATATCAATAATTTCAAAAATCATACTACTTTCAAGATTAATAATGCGATAGACAACGCGTATTGAGTTGGGCAACGTTAATTATTATATCTTTATTAGTTTAGATATCGTTTCTATGGCAATTTAACTTTTTCATTATTGAGATAAATCTTTTTTCAATTGTCGCCATTTATTATTTATTGAAAGATACCGATTGTATGTGTGACAAATGTATAATTTATTTATCTGTATCTTACTTTTGTATACCGATTGAAAAGATTCTCAATCTGAACTAATTAATCTGCTGTACGAGAGACCAAAAAGATCCAATGTCAGTTTCGGACCATCATTTTACCTATAAATCCTTTTTCTATACTAAATCTTAATCGTATATTTAAAGATGCGCAGGTAATTAGTACGAGAAAAAAAAACTGACGAGGAGATTACGGCGAAAGTGATTTACGCGTTATATATAATATAGGATAATAAGAGATTGCGATAATATTTCGACGATGACGGATATAATTTGGCGCGTCGTGGATAATGCTAAATAGCTAAATGGATGATATTTCAGTGCATGAAACCTGCAATGATATTAAAAAAAAAAGCGGATTTGTATTTTTTGATAAGGATCCCCGGTTCGATGTAGGTACATCACATGTCGCCGGACAAGATTAGTATACTCCTGAGTATCTAATCGATTTCTAATAATACATCACACGACGAAAGTTTCGCAATATGTAATAATGAGTATATAACTATGCCGTTTTATAATAATTAAGCTACAACTGTGTAAATTGGAATGATGCGTGCGAGAGGCATTGTAAGAGGATGTGTCGAGCATGCGTATATGTATATGAAATCGAATATACGTAACGAGTTAAAAGTAAGGAAGCGAAGATTGTAATTGTTAATTACGTCCTTTCTCTCTCTCGTACACGTCTTCTAAGGATTTACATTGTGAATCACACTGTAAATAAGTCCTTCACGTTAGATAATACACGGATATTGCTGTATTTATATGGAATTATAGCGTGCCTAATCGCAGACCCGATGTATAAGATGTGAAAGAAAAAGTCTTTGATTAACACTATATAATTGTATACTGAAAATTTGTATTTGTACAAAGCACCCGTTCCATGCTTGCCTTTCTATTTTTTCGTTGTATAACGATGTTAAAACGCAAAAAAAAAAAACAATAACGTTAGAGAATCGATAGCACTCGAAATGAAAAAGAATCTCTATATCCGATATATTTTTTACGTCGTTTTTTATATCTTCTTAATATAAGGGCATGAAAAAAAGTATTCGTACTATTTAAAAATGTATGTGTTGCGTTGTAAGTTATAATTAATACGGCATTATTAAGTAGGGTCTGCGATTGACAACAGGAGAATTAAGACGCATGGTTAGCCTAAGAGCGAATTGCTTTTTCATTGATGTGAATCATTTGTACATCTATAATGGAAGAGACATGAAATATCTATTTGTTCGTCTAACACGACGGCTTCGCAGATTATTTTTAGAACTGATTAGTGCAATATTTTCCAACTGCAGAGTCTAGACAGGAAATATGCCGCGTCGCTTTTATTGCACGAATTTAATACCGCAATGTGCACACTCTCACTGTAAATGCGTCGCAATTTTTACAATTGCGTGTGTAGCACGAGTGCTACCGATCACTGACAATAAATCATTTCAAAAAATAATTTGGAAATTGAATTTGTCGATTGCAAGTACACGTTTGCTTTCAATTCGTGGACTTTCACTAAAAAATTTGTCAAAAAGTTCAAACAACTCGTCTGTGACGATAAACCATGTTTCCAAAATTAAGATTAAATTAAATTATTGAATTAAAATTATATTAAATTAAATTAAATTACTTTAAATCTTTGCCATTCGATTTACCTTATAACTTAGTATCTTTTGCGATTATTTCGATCAGGCAAATCGGTCTCTTCCTCGCAGGTAAATAAGGAGATAATGTAACGACCGGCTCACGTTTCCCAGAAGTATCGGTATAATCAAGTTTGAGAAAAGTACAGGTCACGATAAGTGATCTTTAAACGATCCCAGCGTCTGACACTTGACACGCAATGACGCTGAAAACACAAGAAAAGCCATTAAATTTACGATATATTTTATTTCTCTTCGAATATATATAGCCGAGTACTTATATATTGTAAAGTAAAAGAATGTGAAAGACGCTAAAAGAAAACGATGCGTATGCAATCGGTTTGTTCACTTTCGAAACAGCCTTCACGCGATTCCATGCAACTCCAACGCGTTACGAAGCATCAATACAAAGTGCATCGCTATGAATAAAATAATAATACCGGATGTTCCGAAAGTGGTGATCGTTTTCCGCTTGAAAGAAAAGAATACAGTATAAATTGCGCCCCCTCATACATTTATTAATTTTTAATAATCATTACGACTTGATTTACTTCAATTGTATAATTTAATTAGTGTCATTCAATTGTGTAATTTTAATTATTATGTAAGATGTAAAATTAGCGAAAATAGAGTGAAAAAATAAGATCAAACACGAATAAATTAAATAAGTCCAAAAATTGACGAAAATATTGTCGTGTTCTTTTTTATTAATTCGGATACATTTTATATTATTAATACACTGAGAAAAAATATTTGGATAAAAAAAAATTCATTAGGAGGCTTCTAACAGCTTATTTACTTAATGTATAATACAATATTTATTTAGAATTAGATAGAATAGCTTAGAATTATCTAATTCTAAGCTATTCTATCTAATTCTAAATAAATTTATTTAGAATTAGACAAAATATCTATTTTATCTAATTCTAAATAAATATGGTGTATTATATTAAGTAGCCACCTTAATATTATGGTGTATTATATTAAGGAGCCACCTTAATATTAATGAATATTTTTTGGATACAAATATTTTTTTTTCAATGTATTAATAATCGAAAATATAAAAAATATAAATCAAGTACACAATTATTAAAAATGACGACAAGTAATCGGCTCGGATCACAAACGATATTAATTTTCTCGTGTCAGATGATCGATAGAAATTTACGAGTGCGCGTCGAATTTCCATTTTTCTAAGGTTTTACGAAATCAAAAAGTAAATCGATAAAACTTATATTTATAGACTCGATAAGAGAAAAAATACTGCATAAATGAATGGCAAACGAGTCTGTTACTATATAAATAAGCGTCAGAGCAGTTTCGATCGCTGCGGACAGTGCATCGCGACATTCGCGAGCGGGAATGCATTTCATCGGACCGGTGTTACTGGTTGCGATCGCGCTCGTCGAGAGATTTAAATAAGCGGACAAACGACGTGTCGCGCGTCAGTCTCATCCTGTTCACAGACAGGACTGCTCGCAACCGATGATATACGATCGATTGTCCTGAGCTCTGTGTTAATTAGTTGATTAGAATTAAAGAACCGCTCGCCGTAAATCCGGTTAATTATACGATCCCGTTGGTGTTTTTTTTTCTCATCGAGACCGCGATATACCTACTCTGTTCGCTCTAATCGGCTATCGCTATGAGTTCTCTTCGCTGGAACAGCGTTAAGTAAATATATATGTTATATATATATATATAATATACATATAATTAAGAAGACAGAATAATAAACGCGATGTTTTTGTACACATGTGTCGCTTGTAGATGTTTACCTGTGCTCGCCTGCTGAAATCCTGCCTTGCGTGATACTGCAATTTAAAGGTATTGGCATTATAATTATAGAATTATAATTTAGACACTTTAATCAAGATATTTGTGTGTGACACTCAAGTCAAAACTTACCAACTTTCTTACTTTACTTTGTCATAAATATAAAATATTAATTAATTCTTTTTAGCGATATTATGATGAAGTAACACAAGAAATGCGATTATATTACTTGTGAAAGAGGATGATATAAAGCAAAAAGACAATTTACCTTACCGTTCGCGATCGACCTTTTTTTATAGATTAATGTTTCTTTCACGTCGAATTTTAATTCAATCTGCTTCATGTATCAGTAAAACTGCTCCAGTCATTTAAATTGCAAATAGTCCGTAGGTCGATATACATCACGTGTACGACGTGTTTCGTTGGGAATCGCGAAGGGAAAGGTAACAAGGTCGTTTTCCTAATGCATTCCTAGCGGGTTTTACACAGCGCGATGATTCAGCGTCCATAGAGGGGATAATAGGTCGTTAAACATCCAAACCATAAATAAACACCTCCATCAAGGATCTAGAAGTCGATCGTATCACTTAAGGGGGGAAACCAGTGTAATAGTTAAAGAAAAAGGCTATTTTTAAAGATTTTTTTCTGGCAAATTATTGTTTTTTTTCCAAATCACTATATTAACATCACAAAGTACATAATTTAAACTACTTTTTGTAAAATTTTTATTAAAAAATATTAATATTTATAGCCGCAATAGCCAATAGTATGAGCCGCCTAAAAAAAATACGGGCGCATGCGTAGCGGACCAACGGAAGTTCTGAAACAAAAAAATCAAGTACTTTCTTAAAATATGAGACAATAGCTTTAGTTGCACGTACGGAATTTTTGATTAAATAATTGGTTTTTTTTGTAACGTTAAAAAACAAGTCAATTTTTCACCGATTTTTGGAACGTTTTTTTCAAAAGTTCGCCATTTTGTAACAAATTATTACTTTTTACAATCCGTACGTGCAATTGAAGCTATTGTCTCATATTTTAAGAAAATACTTGGTTTCTTTTGTTTCAGAACTTCCGTTGGTCCGCTATGCATGCGCCCGTTTGACATAATTTTCTTTTAGACGGCTCACACTATTTTAGCTATAAATATTAATATTTTTTTACGAAAATTTCACAAAAGGTAGTTCAAATTATGTACTTTGTGATGTCAATACAGTGATTTGAAAAAAAAAACAATTATTTGCCAGAAAAAAATCTTTAAAAATAGTCTTTTTCTTTAGCTGTTACATATAAAAATTGCACAAAGCGTACGTTTCTCCATCGACAATTATAGAGAGAGAAATGGAGACAAGCACACTAAAAGAAATCTCTCATACCTAATCGATTTGCAATTTTCCATTATTCCCTGATTCACGAAGTGTCGTATATCAATTAGATTTTTAATTGATTTTTCAAGTATGTTATTTATTATTGTTATATACAAATCAAGTTAGGAAGCACGGCATTTATAATTGCTTAGCGACACGGCTAATTTTGAAAATTCACTTCTTTTATTTATATCGCTTAATTATGCCAAATACGTTATATGCAATGTGCGCTTATCGTCCAAGGTTGCCGTTGAGTTCCAAGCTCCAATTTTCGCAGATAAAGCCGATAGTTCGTGGCCGCGGTTGACAATTAAATGAGCGATTAAAATACAGGAAGTGAAGCTATAGAAAATAATCTTATATCTTTTTGTTCGAAATTAAACGAATTAAAAATATATAACGTAAGTACGGTAAACGAGTATTTCCGGCAAACGGAATTAAATAACGACGATTTGAATATAGATAGCGATATGTCGATCGATCATTCGACACGTTATATCGCGTGAAGATCGGAAATTGTCAGTGGTGTTCTAGAAGTCGCGGATCGTCAATTGTCGATAGAAATTAAAACAATCCGATAGACGTAGTAAACTGGCGAGAGAAACACTTGTCGCCGTCTCTCACATGTATATGTATGTAGATTGTAGAATATATTATACATATATCTTTAATTTATTCTCGACTTTGGAAGTAAAACGATTTCAACGAAAATTTTAATTAAAATATAACAAAACTGCAAAATAATTATAATTTCTGTTAAATAAAGTCGCGCGCAAATTTCAGATTTAATCAAAAAAATTAGCCAACGCTCAATATAAAAAAACGGTGGCAGAAAAACGTTATTCAATCGAGTGCTCAAAGAGGAAGTAGAGTTCCGCGGAGATTTTTAATCGTACAATTTTAATGCGTCGTTTCTGGGACACCCTGTATACACGTTCGCAGAAAGGATCAGGAAGACAGGAAACGCTGTCATATCACTGCCGGCGCCGGCAGCCAGCGTATATCGGAGCGGAGCACGCCCCCGTTGTAACTTGTAAAGTGCCTATAAAATACGCGGTTTTCAAATGCAGGCTATCACGCGAAAGCGTTCCTGAGAGAGCTAGGCAGAACGCAGCGCGTCGTCGACGACGTCGACGTCGACGTGGAAATCGTGGAATTCGACTCCTCGTCGCCCAACGCGAGAATCGCGCTCCACGGAGTAGGGTTACGCGCGGCCCGCGCGGCTCACGTTTCAGAAAGGAACGCGCGTGACACGTAGATTATTTGCATATGTGCACCAGTGCACGGGCGATACAGATCGGCGATAACGTGGCATATGTTTTGTTGAGGGAGAAACCGGCAATCGGCATACGCGACACGAAAGCATCAAGAGTTATGGGAATCGACGGTATGAGGGTCGGCGGAGGCAGATGCCCGCCTCTCCTGGTCGGTGGACTCCTTCTGGCGTGCCTCATGCTCGTCTGCAGCTGGTGGACCCTGTCTTCCGAGAACCTGGAGCTCATCAGGCAGATTGACGACCTGAACGAGCAGCTCAAGATAAGGTGAGAGAGCCAAGCAAGCAGCGTCGCTGGTTGCTTCACATCAAGCTAAATCTACTGTGTACATACTTTGAATTTTGTTAACCACCGTCTCTGTGATGAGTGATGAGTGACAAGCTGTCAGTCATACATAATTAAGTTGTGGTAATTGTGGTTACCAAAGAGTTATGTCACTATATGCCACTTAAATGTTTATAATGAAGGTAGCTGCTTGAAATATTGATGTCAGACTATTGCAGAAACTTTGCGAGTTTCTACTCTTTCTGGATTCTGATTGTTATAATTTGTAAGGCAAAACATGTATATGAATATCTTTTTCATGAAAATTTTGGCTTGTGGCTTGCTTGCACAATGTACGTTTATAATATCACCATTGCCAGAGTCTGTTTTTAGGTTGTTATTCATTGCAATGTATAAAAATGTTTGACACAATTTCAAATCTCATTCTAACGAAGAAATTAATTTTTCCTTTCAGTGCTGAAGAAAGAGATCAGTGTGTAACGCTGCGTGGTAACTTGGAGCAAAAGATTAAACACACGGAAGATGAGCTGGCTTCCTTGCACGTTCGCTTGGAGCAGCAGATGGATTTTAAAAAGAAAAATGAGGAGCTCGAGGATTCAGTTACTATGTGTAAAAGCGAACTAGACTCATTAAACAAACTGGATGCCACGAAAACTGCAACGTTAGAAACATTGAGATTAGAAAAGGATACCATTAACACTCAGCTAGATGCAAAGCGGGATGAAAATAAAAAACTTCAAGATGAAGTAGATAGGGTATGAACTTTTAATAGTATTTATGTAAAATTAAGTGTGATTTGAAAAATGTAAAAAAAAAGTTATGGTGGTTTTACAGCTGAAAGGAGAAATAGATCAAGTCAAGCTTAGCTGTAATTCACCACCTGAGAAGAAAGAGACTCCAAATATCCAGCCACGTAAGTTATAATTCTTTTTATTATAAATTTTGTTTGACACATGTTCCGAGTTTTCTATTATGATAAACAACCGAATTCGAATATTTATCAAAATTAATTTTTTATGTAGTTATTTTACTTAATATACAAGAAATATCTGCAGTGTATTACTAGTATAATTGTACGAATGGAGACATTTGCTAATTTAGATTGCTAATTGCACCCTGCTTTAACGGCGGGATGAAAATACCTTCCAGTTTTCTTTCTTGTTTTCGAATCTCGTCAATATTCCCATTAAGTTCTAACTCCGATTGGGCTGCTCACGCAAGAATTAATGCGACTACAAGCTCGTTCCCCTTGCACATTTTTTACTGACTCAGTATTATAAGATATTGTCGGAATTTGCTGATCTAGCAACGACAGTGGTCATTAACAAGTCTCAGTTGCAACCTGTACCGGAGTCTGCTGTAAGAATATCCGTAGCTGGTCAGCGAGGTTTGAAGTTCCACGGAATTCCGATCCTACCAACGAACCCACCTGGTGCTGTGCGCCAAACTCCTCGTTTCTCCGTGACTATGTTGAAGAAAGGTAGTGATACCTTTCTCCGTCCTCGAGGCGAGAGAATGCTGCCACAAACATGAAATTAAAAGTTCGCAGTAGATTTGTACATAATTCACATTTTCATATATCTGTGACTAAAGCTCTATTAAGGACAAATTCACTTCGCTTTTGACTAAAAGCTGTAGATCGTGCTCGGCCCTTCGGGTTCATTCTAATGATAATATATAAACTATTATTTCTCTAATATCAAACGCTGAAATTTTTACGTACAAAAAAGACTGTTTCAGTATTGTAACACAAAATTGTCTTCATAAAATAAAAATGTAATAGTTAACTTCGTTATATTTTACGTTACAAGATCTAATTTTGTATATAGAATAGTATAAAGTATTTACATAGTTTATACAGTTTATATACTGAGTCACACCGGCACAGGTATGATAGATGAGTTAGTTAATAGGTGCCATGCAATAATTTATTTTTCTATAAGAATTGTATTAAATTGTTATTTTAATTGTTTTAATATTAAATGCATTGTTCTTTCTTAGGCTAATTTTAAAGAAAAAGATAAATATTAAATTATGTACAGTAAACCTTTATACAGAGTGGGGTGGAACAAGATTATTTATATTTATAACTAAGTTATGATAATTGTTAAGTTTGTGCAGAATATTTTTCGATTTATTTACAGCTTGTTGCAATATTGTATTTATAATAGAATCTTATGATTAAATGATATTAAAAGCATTTAATGTCAATTATAAATTTTGATTTGTATTTATAGAACTATATTAAACAATAAAAAAATGTGATAAACTATATAACATTTTTAACTCTTCGCTGAAAATATCAAGCGTAAAATACATCAATTGTACGAGAAAAACATCTTACATATGTAACACTTTCGGCAAGACATTCCTGCTTCCAGGCTATACCAAAGGATTGGTTGCGGATAATTATTATTAATATTATTATAAAAACTGCAAAATTAATATTATTAAAAAACTAACGTATTTTATATTAACATGCATGGAGTATACAAGTGCTGATGGAACTTGCGTTAATAATTAATTATTAGTTACTAATATGTAATAATGATTCTCATTACATATACAATTGTCATTTGCATATTCTGTATAACAAATAATAATTAAAATTTTTCAGAAATACATATGAACTTTTTACTGTAGTATAGTAACTTAGCTTACATGGCTTTCAGTTGAAACGGAATCAAAAGCCAATGCCACACAGATTAATGCCGCAGAGCAGGATATCCCAGTTGCCAACGATTTGGACGATCCTGAAAATCGTGCACGTGGTAATTAAAACTTTAAACATAACGACATATCGGCCGTATTCTATTACTTAGATAACGACATATCATTGCATACGTTTAATTTTCACTTTGCTGAAGTGTTGTAAATTGTAAAAGTCATGATGTTCATTCGTGTTCTTGTTATTAATTACTACTTGTTCTTGGTTATTACAGTTTACTTTTTATAAATTTTAATTAGACCACTTTTTTATTTTATTATTCCTATATATGTAGTATTCTATTCCATGTAGAAAACTGGAAACCTTTTAAAACAATTTGTGAAAAAGGACAGTAAAACTGGCAGTAATTTTTTTAAATTTTTTTATTATTTATGTAGATAACAATGGAGATGACATACAAAGCACAGAAGAAACTATACTATTTCCAGACAATTATGAAGAAGAAGATAAAACGCAAGATGCCACAAAGAAACCTAGCGACAAAACTATATAGTATCACGCAATATAATTTAGAATTTTAGACATAAATAACGCTGTCTTGCAAAGCGCGAGCTACTTAGTTTAAAGTATAGTTATAGATAAATGTAAGTGATATTCTGATCGATCGCGGATAATGATCCTTTGACTATGATGCATCATGTAAAATATTATGCTCAATTATATCGTATGCACACACAAACACAAACACACATACACACATACTTATTACTTAATTGTTCATGATACAAATATTTTTTATATACTATCTTAAAAATGTGTACTTTTTAAATAGTTTTTTCTACAATACCGAAGATGAAACTAGAAAATAATGTACGAATGTGCCAAAATAAGTTGGTCATTTTTTTATATACATACGTTAGAGGCCATATGTGAAATCTATGTAATAAGCGGATACTGTGATTATTGGGAGATCTGAAAATGAATGCCAATAGTTATTATATTAGCAATTTTTAGACATAAGACGTGCGCTGCAATAATTTTCTGATAAAGCATTTTGTATCACTTAAAAGAAATATTAAAGCTATGTGCAATAAATTGTAAATGTTTTACATAAAAATATAAAGATGCGCAAAATTTTTAATCAAATAAATATCCTTGTTTATTTTTCTTTGTCAGTTTTATTGCAGTCTTATTGGGTAAATAATGGATAATAAATTTTGATACAAAAAAATATTGTTGCGGTTTCCGTTAAAAATAAAGACAGTTCAAATTTGTAACAAATTTTTAATAATGAAAATTAGACATGATATTAATTAATTACTTCAAAGTTTCATTTCTTTACATTCCTTATATCTTACTTTAAAATTATTTTATATCCATGATGTGAAATATATGTCAGTTCTGTATATCCTTGTTAGCACATATCCAAAATATACTCAGCTTACACAAAATTTCGTGATTTCATTGCAAAATCCCTACGTTTTATACTTATATGATGTTAATTTGTACTATTGTGTAGTACAATATCGAGTTTACTACTTATTGAGTAAATTTTACATGCGTCAGTCTGCAGTTCCTTTTTCTCAATATTTTATACATTATTAAAATTTGTGTTATGTAAATGAAATAAAAATATAACATTAAAGTGATCGTTGATTATCATATTGTCCTCGTAAATTATAAATTATTTATTGTTCTCTGCATTTTTCATTATGTTCTCTTATCGTGTACGAGATCATAATTTGTGTCGTATTATGTTTGAGGCTTATGTTTCTATTTGACAGCTAATTGGTAAATATCGTGATATATAAAATGACAACTTTAACTAGATCTTTAATGACATGTAGCAATTTTTCTTTTTTACTAATTCTTTCTTTTTTATAGGTAGGGGGAGTCCGGGAGACTTGACCATACAAGACAGTTGAACCACTTTAAATATCTCGTTCAAATTTTGTGCTAAGCGCGCGATTGTCAAGCAACGACGTACGGGTCATCTACTATGTCACGTGACAACAAGTTGCTCGGCAGTGCGTTTCGCCTGTGAGTTAGATAAACGTGTTTTAATGTGCTCGGAGTAAAAAAAAATATTTTTGTTTATTTTATCGTCACACTTTTATATGTCAAGATTTGTAAAAACATTATACGTTATTTGCATCATATATTATCGTAGTTTAAGATAGAGTTAGTGTTTTTATCCTATCATTTTTATTTTTTCTGCATAACTGTATCAAAGTCTTGACTTGGTACCGGGTAGGAGATTTGAACCACCCAAAATTATTCCAAGAATTTCTATTTAATTTATGAATGATTGATCTCAAAATGATTATTTTTGTTAATTATAAAAATTAATGAAAACCGTGTGAAGGCATAGATGTTTAAATCAGTTTTCATTTTTTGTTAATTTTGTTCAAAAAGCTCAATTAAAACATTAGAGATGTGATTTTAATGTCTAAATTTGTGAGTTATTAATATAGACTAAGGTAAAGGGGGGAGTTAATGACACTGTTGCAGTTCCTGACACTGACGGTACATTTATATTTGTAATAAATAAAGTTTTCGTCAAATATAAAAAAAATTACAGGCAAATTAAAGAGCGTTTTTTGCTGTTGATTATTGCACAGACACTTTTTTTTTAAATGTGTCAGAAACTACTTTTTTTTTTATGTGTCAGAAACTACCTCTCTTTTTTAACAGTGTCAGAAACTACCCCACTTACCTTAAAGTCTAAATATGTTTTTATTATTTTTTCCATGAGTTTATAGGGTATGGTCAAATCTCCCTATACGGTGGGTCATATCTCCCACCCCTTGGGGAGAGATAAACCAAATCTCGTTTTTTGTTTTAATTGATACAACACTTACGTTTATAAACTTATTGAAATTACAAAATCCACAAATTGTAGCCATATAATAAGGCTTTACTTTGACAAATAAAAAATCTATACATCAATTACACTAAATTTTATGGACCTTTAAGTAAAACGTGGTTCAATTCTCCCGGACTCCCCCTATATGATGATGACACATGGTGACTTTATCTCATTAATAGCTCTACTTCTGTTTTTAGTTCTAGACGATAATTTTAATACTCTTACTGATATGAACGTATAAATATTTTATGTTTTAATATCGCATATTGTGTAAATTTCTCTAAACATGCAGTTATGTATATATTGGTACATTTATTTTAATCGATACGGTCATTCTTTATGAATTATATATTGCAAAATACATAATTCATAAAGAATTATATATTCATAATCATAATCATATCATTATCATAAATGCTGCCAATAATACTTATATTTGCTGCTACAAATATAGTCACACTTGTGGCTCTTACTATAAAATAAATTATTAGTACATGTCAATATAACATAATATATACATGTATACTATGTGTACATTATATATGTACTTGCAATAACTTGTAATAACTGTCATTCAACATAGAAAATGTTAAATTACACAAACATAATATTAAATAAATATTATAAAAATCTATATCTCATTTAACAATATGCAGTAATACACATATATGCATATACATATATACATTCACAATATTGTAATATGTAACAAAACATTCAAGAATTATTATGTAAAACTGTGCGTTAATCAACGGGTTACCTATGATTAAAATAATATATGTTAATATATTACAACAAAATACACACACAAAATGTGACTAGGAAAAATTAAGTAACGACTAGATAATTAGTATGCGGATTTACATCTAAATGATTGTTATTTTTGTGTGTATATATATATTAATATGACTTCTTTTACCGTAGTTATTACAAATTTCATCACACTAGTTCATGACTAAAGAATAACCAATGACTGATCAGATTGATTTTTAAAAATTATATAAAATTATGTATTTGACAAGCTGCATAGGATATTTATTATAAATATTAAACTGCACTCGAATGCTCTTTGAATTAGAATATAATATTTATATATGTATATGAGCTCCGATTAAACCCTACATGATATTTTTTCTGAGCTTTTGTGTTTGTACGGAAATAATATAGTATTTACTTTTATTGCCAGTTCAATTATTTATGTCTGTAGTAGACATATTCGTCTGTTTTAATAGAAAAATGTCTTCGAGATATTTTAGAGATCATGCGATTTACGTTAATAATAATTAATAATACTAAATGTATAACAATTGTAAACTTTTCAGTTTACTGCAACTTTTATATAGCTCTCATTCATAATTTGTAGCAGCATAGTCCTTGATATATATTTACATTGAATTAAATTAAAATAAATTAAATTAAATTTTTTTATATATTCTTTTTTTAAAATTGCAGCTATTTATGTTGTAAAGCTTTTGCATAATATCTTGCACTTTCCTCTGCATTGCCAATAATCACTTCTTGCTTTGCACTAACGTTTCATATACTTTTCTTTGGTCGCGTTCGTTATTTAATAATAAACTAAAATTTAAACGTCTACAACTATCAGAAAAATGATTCATTAGAGACTTGTGAAACATTTACTTATTCAAAGTTAGTTGCCTTAGGTTCCGTTATATCCATTTATCGCCACTGATATTTTGTGAAACTTAAATAATCATTAACAGCCTTCGAGATAAATAAATATCGCGGAAGAAATCGTCATTCTAGAAAACTGGAAGTCACAAGTAGGTATATATGCTGTATCCTCTACAAGAAGTGTAAATCTATTATGTATCATGCTCTATGTTTCTTAAATTGAGCAGCACGAATAATTCGAGATCTCAAGTCCAAGATGAGTACAAAATGTGCGTTCTAGCCCGTTTGACAGATTCACTTTGCTCTATATTCAAAATACGTACTGGGGTCAATGATAAGGCAGTGAAATTGTTAATGAATCCGTCAGTCTCTAAACAAGGGTAACTATGCATCGCGTTTAAATTATAAAAAATATCTATTTCGTTGTGATCTGCTACGATATTACTCCCGTCATTGCTATCGTATGTCGGTTCAATGATCTCTCTTAGATCATTGAATCGACTCATTGACACTCTCATAAAGAACTCAAAACCAGTTTTATGGAGCACGATGGGAAGCATGTCTCCTTCGTCGGAAAATGAAGGCGAATATCGAGCGAATTCGCCACCAACGGCTGCGCTTGCGATGTGAATTGCGGGACCTCTCCTTAGCGCGAATTTGCCTGATCAGAGAGAAAAATGCATCGTCTATGAATTGTCTGAGAGCGGCGGATGTCTCGTAAAACGGACAACCGAGCTCTTCCGCCAGCGCCTTGCCCTCCTCCGTGGTCACCTAAAATAGGCGCCGAGTTCAATGTATGCGAGAAATCAATATTTCATTGTTCTTGCACGCCACATGTATCGCGAGATGTATTCGCAATTTCTGATACATCACGGTCAATTCAACAGCATCCGATGTACCTTTCGATGATGCTGTAGATCAAACTTATTGCCGACCAGCACCAAGGGAATGTTATCGTTGGCTCGCACACGTGATATTAGTTTCCTGTACTCCATTGTCTCTTGGAAGCTATGCCTATCCGTTACCGAGTAACATATCATGAAGCCTTCGCCGCATCGCATGTATTGCTCACGCATTGCTGTGAATTCCACCTGTATACAATAGTATACAGAGTCAGGATCCATTTCCATTTGTATACGAGAAATGAGAATGGATGAGGAACATATGTCAATATATCTGAATATATCATATAATGTTGTTGATGACCATTGTAATATGTAAGAGTCTCGAACCTGCCCAGCTGTGTCCAAAATATCCAGGAGAGCTGCCTCGCCATCAATCACCACTTGTGTCTGATATGAATCCTCTACGAATAAAAGAAAAACCATTATATTCTCTTGACATTAATCTCAAAAATTCAAATGTAGGTGTAAAATCTCTCGCTCTGTACATTTTTATCTAGTTTACTTTCTGCTAATTTTTACACCTGTACACGAGAGTTAACAAGCTCCAGTGTTCTTTAATTGCATAGAATGCTTACCTATCGTAGGGTCGTGATAGTCCAGGAACCTGTGACTGACGAACTGCAAAGTGACAGCTGAAAAGAGCAAGACATGAAATTATCATTACAAAATAGACTGTACACACTCAACGTTTGAAACAGCCAGATAAAGTCAATCCAATAAGTCAGACGACGGATACCTGATTTGCCAACACCGCCGTCGCCCAGCACCACGATCTTGTACACCCTAGGCCTGCTCCTGGCGGACTGCGTCACCACCGTCACGTCGTCCTTGCCGTTGCAGGCGACGTTTCCGTCCTGCGGGATGCCAGCCGCCGTCGTCGCCGCGGTCATCGTGGCGGCTGGTCGGCCGTGCACACCGGCGTGTGTACGTACAGTGCGTACGCGCCCGACACACTTACCCTACGACGAGGCGGCGCGGGCGACTGGCACACTTGACCGCGCCGTATCGGAGCGCGACCGCGACCGATTCAACGGACACACCCGTGTTGTTGCCGGCGGCTGCTGTGCGACGGACGTCGTGACTCATGTTTGACGCGCGGGAGAAGCACGTTGAGATTCAGGTCCTCGTGGTGCCGCGTAGCATGACA
Organism: Leptothorax acervorum; assembly: GCA_035220615.1. Classification (NCBI taxonomy): domain Eukaryota; kingdom Metazoa; phylum Arthropoda; class Insecta; order Hymenoptera; family Formicidae; genus Leptothorax; species Leptothorax acervorum. The sequence goes on along the minus strand of JASTWQ010000039.1, from coordinate 666,057 downwards.
CGTCGTCGGGCGGCCGGGACGCGCACTGATCGTGATCATCGCTATTCGCTGCGCGGGCCGAACTTGACAGATTCGCGGAGAACGTGACAGCTGCTGAACCGAGACACGCGCGTGCGTTCCAACATAGTAGTTCTAAGCGATGCTTGTTGTTCATATGATTTTTAGTAGCTAAACCGTGATATTTTGCCCTAATTGGGCTGAAAATTCACAATAAAGGAAGGAAAAAAATTTTAATGACTTGTGTTGATTTGAGCTTGTTCAAATCGATTTGTCGATAGATTCAATACAATAAGTTGACGCTCATATGTCTTGAGTAACTTCAAAATATGTAAAATTATATTCTTTTATTTCTAATGACTATTTAAAGTAGCTGATTTTATTTATGCGGATTTATTTCTCACTCCAATTAAATAAAAAGTTAGACGTCTTGGAGTACGCATTTCGATACCGTAGAAAAATCAAAGTTATTAGAGGAATATATTTCGACAAGCAGCGAATTGAATTTTGTTCGAATTTCGTACTCTTTTGAAATAAATTTTATCTTTTGCAAATCATATTTCAACATCGAGAATTCAGCTACTGAAATTCAAATTCGTAGCTTGCTTCTGATTTATCCGAAACCGAATTCCTAAAGAGCGCGAAATTCGATCGAAAAAAATAACAAATTATATTGGAGTACTCTTGAAGTGTCGTACCCAAATTTATTTTTCTCTTTCCTCATTTATATGACTACGTTATATCGTTCCTATAAAATGTCGATATAGCATATCGCAAGCTTCGTTCTAATATAATATAATATAAATAAAACTTATACGCACGTGCAAAAGTTCGCAAGTACAATCCAGTTTATTGCACAAGCCATATATATTACTTTAAATATTTATATATTTGTACACAATAATTCAGTAAGATATTCTATATCTTTATAAACAAATGAATCACTCCCATGAGTAAGATTTGGATGTATCTGTATCATATCGATTATAAAAATATGTATTGTATAAACAAAACCCCAACTTCAAAGCATAATGTACACAAATTTAAGTTATGTAAATAGCCTTAGATAAAATATTTATCACAGACGGAGTCGAAAGCTATAATACAAATCGGAAGAAAATATCAATTTGGACGCCAGTCTTACAAGATAAATATATCTAGCTACATTCTTCGTTATGATAACCACTTGCGTACCAATAACTTTTTCCCTTTAAACTTGGTTAGTAATTCTTAGTTTCTTTTTATATTATAGTCTTAGTTACAACACAATATAGGAAGAAAACTTAGTTATTGATTTGCATAAAACACTGGTGCAATCGGTCCTTATATATTATCATATAATTATATGTATATTATGCATATCTACTCGTATATGTATGTATGTATGTACAGTTTTCCTATAGTATCGGAAGAGATAACGAATAATTAGAGTCCAAACTTAATTGCAGCTGACAATTGAACTGACGTTTACATAGTTTCAAAATTTTATATTCCAATAATAAAACCATTCCAATAGAACATATCCTTGCTCAGAAGAAATGCTTTTGTAAAATTTTATATAAAATACGATCAGATCCATTCTTAATTATTTAATTATATAATGTATAATATATAAATATATAATCATAACTTATTTTAAAATACATAGAAAATATTAATGCAAACGCACAATTCAATCAATTAGGTCAGATGCAACAAAATTCACGCTCTATAAAGCAAAAAACGAAAAGTAGAAAATCTGAGCGACGTGATGTGTTTACGTGATGTGTCGTAGTGGTACTGGAGAATCTCTAATTACATATCGGTAATACGTTATCTCATCATTCTGCGAAATCTGTCTAATTCAAAAATACTTTCTGATAACCTGCAAAAATTCATTACGTTGTTAATAAATTAAAGACCTTTCGCTTTATTATATAAAAAATAGAAATATGAAGTATCTACCTTCCGAAAGCATTGACCAAAGCAACAATTTCACTTCTTTCTAAGAAGAATAACTTTCGATTAAGGCTATTAAGCGTTGGTTCCCATTTATCAAATTTTCCTGAGAACAATATCTTTAACGCGGTGCCCAGACCATGGATTTGCAATTTACCCCATAGCTTACACTTGTCACATCCTACGCAATCCATAATACGTGAAATATTTATAAAATGTTGTCTAAATTCTTCCTTCAGCAATTGTGCCTCTGCTCCACCGGTAAACATAACTGTTTCGTTAAAATGTACCGGGAATGATCTAAAATATAGATTACGTGAATAATTCATAATTATTTAATACGTATTAAAACATATGAAATCTCTCCTCGTAGAATACTTACTTAACTACATTTAGAATATCGTTCATAGCCAATCTTGTATCTTCGTCCTCCATTTCGTTACCTGTATAATATTCTTCTCTTTCCAGATAAGGTGCAGCTTTGGCTAGAGCTCGCAATTGAAGTAAATAAATAAAATATAGATTCTTTAGCCAATTTGGACCTTCGTCACCTGTTGTTTCAGGCGAAAATCTTCTTTGTAACTCATCCAAGTTGGGACCCCATTGATTTTCAGGTGACACTTGTAAGCTATCTTGTGGGACCAGCAAATATTTTGAACACAAATGGATGTTGATACTGGCATGTAAACCGGATATAACTCGGTAAAAAACTCGTTTTTCTAAACACATTCCTGAAAAAATATATTCCCATTAGGAACAAAAATAAGAATGTAATAATAATGCTTGATTTAATGTTAAATATGTATATAATTATTCAATTTTTTAGTATCCTCTTTGAAAGTAAATTAAAATCGTGTTTTATGTAAAAAATTTAAAAACATTCTTAAGTTACAACAAAAATAAGCAAGTAAAAATCTCTGCATACGTATGAAAAAATATGATATATTTACTTATTCCATAGGTCTACATGAAGTTGAAAAAGAATGGAGTTGATGAAGTGCAGGAGACTTACCATTCATCTTAGAAGATTGTATAAAAATGTGAGGTGAGTTTTCAGGCCTATGAAAAAAATAATCTGCTATATAGACTCGAATAAAATTGGCACGACAAAATAAACATAAGTTACGTTTAATGTAACTATAAATATGTACCTAAAACAATTTTCCATATAAATACTCCGCCATATTCTATGTGCACTGGTTCCCTTGTATCCCGTATATCTCTCAGGATTAAGTAAAAGATCCACGTATTCCCCAGGACTAGATTCTTTTACGCAGAAATTATCTTGGGCATCGTCATGCCGTTGCCATCGTTCAAATTCCTTATAGTTCTCCGAACTATAATCACATTTATACTTTATCTTCAACTTTTTACTTGACATTAATATACATATATAGTGCTAATTACCTAATTGTTGTGTTCAGGAAACCAAGGTCTATATTATGATCTTTTGCACTGTTTCTACAGTCATTAATTTGTGTATTGGCTCTATATTTATCTACTGGGCTTTCGTTAAGATGGATATCTCTTGGAATATCTCCCTTTAAACCTTCAGGTATATCGTCCTACAACAAATTATAGAAGATAGAAAGAAAATATAACAATGTTAATTTAAAATAATATTTAATATAAAAAATGCTTACATCTTGACAGGGTAGAACGTGACAGTATCGTATAGCACATTTACTGTCATCTGCCCAGAACGGACAATCTTGTTTCAAGTTCACTTTGTAAAATCTAAAATAATCTCTGACTAGAAGACTTTGAATTCTCGGATATATTCTCATATTATTAAAATAGTCCACGGTATCAACGTTGCAAGCACAGTCATCCACAGATCCTTTCAGCTATAATTTTGATTAATTTTCTATATAATACAGTATATAAAAAATATAATAATTTTTAATAACATTGAAATATCTCAACAAAAATACAATTTTTTATTATAACTAAATTATTTTATTAGAAAGCTATATATATAAATGAAGAGATAATATAATCTCTAAAGCTCACTCTGCAAATATGTAAAAGCAAAATCACAAAACAAAAATTTGTATCTTAGGAAATGATGTCAAGAATGACGTTCAATACCTTGCAGAAACATTGATCATCTTTCCTGGAGTTACTCCCGAAATAATTTCCGCCTACTTGCAAGTGGAAAAGCAGGATCGCCAGGAGCAGCCGATAGAACATTCTTCCACCAGTCTCGGGATTCATTTCAGCGTGGAGAGAAGCCGCTGATGCGACTGGCTTGTCGCGGCGTGCAAATCACGCGGCTGGAGGTTCGCTGTTCTCGAGTCAGATCAGCGCGCCTACGTGCTGAGTGGAGCGTAAACATCTGATGATTCGATCGGATGCAAAACAATCTTGCACGTACAACTGAGATTACGCGCGATCTGAGAATCTCGTGTGTCTCGACTGAGAGAAAGAACGATAACTGTAAAAAAGAAACCCGTGTAATACGCACGTACGGAAAAAGAGAACAGTCCTATTCTCGTGGACGCGACAATATTTTAGATCTTTAGGATTTCGGGCTGTCTGCCATCTCTCGTTACATCTGCGGCGGGTAATGTGACATCTGCACGTAGGTATGTTGTATATGTAGGCACGCGTGCATACTTGGCACTTGTCACTTGCGAGATACGTGGAGCACGGATGCACTTACGTGGGATAGGTTGATTCGGGCGAGATAACACGCGTGAATGTGATAGCGCGTAGAACTATCCCTACTTTTGACTTTCACTCTGACTAGTCAATACTTCTCCATGTTAGAGAGAAAAGGAGGGAAGGTGTACGGTGCAAGAAGTTCAGTTAAAAAGAACAGACCTATGATTGGTTATAGAGAAGAGGTTTCTTTCTGCCTTTAAAGCCCCTTGCACAATGCTAGGCAACAGGCAATAGGAACAGGGAACAGAATTCAGAAACCTTGTATTTATGCAGAATAGACGATGACACAGGCAATAGACACAGAATTTCCGTCACGTTAGAATCATATCGTTCGAATTTTTTAGGTTTGTATTGACGAATTTGAGGTTATTTCCCGTTCCTATTGCCTGTTGCCTAGCATTGTGCAAGGGCCTTAACTCGCGCATGTGCATTGAATAATAACTGTAGTGCTTCAGTCGCGTATGTATACGTATTTTGCTACAATATAAGGTGTCGTTAGATTCCTCGCAAGAAATAAAAATATTTTTATAAATGTAGGATTTCTTTTATAAAAGATGTAAAATATAATTTATAATTTATGAGTTATAGGGAATGATAAAATTTATTATTTTTTGCGTCTGCAGCCGCAGCCTACACTTACTGAATATCAACACTTGTATTAAATTTAATCCAGTGAGCTGAGAAATTATCTTTATGATTATTTTTAATTATATTGTAATTATTACACAACATATATAATTTTTACTTCATTTTTTTCACCAAATTGATATAACTACATATGTCTGTTATGTATATATAATATTAATATTGAGCAATTTATTGCTTCGTGCAGGATATTTTATTGTAGTATCATTACAATATTCCGTATAATAAAATTGAATACATACAACATCGAGCAATAAAACCATTTTAGAAGAATTTAGTATTCATAAAACAACTTAACCATACACGCGATATGTATGTTTAGTTTTTAATTATTATTATCAAATATAGTTTTAATTTAATTATATAGTAATATTAAATTTTAAAAAGCGTAAAAATGTGTGGGCCCCATATATAAGCACGCCAATATTAGTCATTGGGGGGGGGGGGGGGGGGGCTGTGACGTAGTTTACGTAGGCGCAAATCGCAAAAATGCCCGGCCGTGGGCTGCTCCGGGCCCGTGTCGGATTTAAATTATACTGCCCGCTCACCGCTGCCGTGCTGACGACCGTCAACAGCCGACGAGCCGACAATATTAGTAATAATTTAGAAGAAATACTTAATAATTTTAAAAGCTTAAACGAAACCGATCAAGATTATACAGCCATTGATAATAAAAATTGTATTGAATTAATACAAAATTTTATTGATTTAACGCTGCTGCATTTAAAAATAATTGAGAAATTAGAGGCTGAAAATAGAAAGTTGCTACAAACATTAGAAAAGATAGAAATATTTGCAAAAGAAGTAATCAAAGTGTTTGAAAATGAAAATTAATGCTTCTGGAAAAGCAAAAGGAGTTGCTCGAAATAAGTAGGAGCGTCCTGATCGCGATCATCATCAAGTAAAAGAAATTGTTCGCTTATCGTGGAGTCCATTTGTTAAAGGAACCATTGTTGTCTGCGCAAGTAAACGTCACGTTTGCGATTAAAATAACGCCTAAAATTAAAGCCCATAAGTTAGTCAAATACAATAGCACATATATATATATATATGTATGTTAAATTATAGTCTCGTTCGTCTCGTTTGAATACATGGATAAATTTTTTCATCAGGCAAAAACTATTTACTCAATAGCATATTTACACGTGCATTAATAATGTTTGCAGAAGTTTGAATCCTTGAAGCAAAGTTCAATCCTCGAATTTATAATCATCCAGGTTGAAAGTTGGATGCAGAATCAATTAAGTACAAATTGCGCCTAAAGGGATGCGAGGTTCTAGATGGTTTATCAGCCATCTAGAATTTTGTGAGCTCCAGTGTTATACACACCATTATATCAAAAGGAACTAATATATGGACAATGGGAGAATTATACGAAGAATTTTCAGTTTTCCGTGAATTCTCTGGAAACTTTTGCAGCGAGGCCTCCATCCCCATCATTTTGTCACCATCTCCGCTATCACAAAACATATATATTATTTATTAATTTATTAAAATAATATGCATTTAATTATAAATTATATATAAATATATATCATTTTCCACAAATCTCAATTTACATTATTAATTGTGTTTTTTTGTATATTTAAAATTTAAAGTAATAATTTATATGTTATTTATATGTATTTATATGTTTTAAAACATATGTATTTATGAATATTATCATACGTTATTATGTAAAAATGAACAATGCAAGTGTATATAAATATAGGACTTGTACCTTATAGATAATCATGCAATTGTTAGCTTGAAATATATATATATGTTTGCTTATTAATTGAAAGATACACGAGCTGTTATTTATTTTTAATTTTATAATTCTCACACCAAATTAGTCTGTTATAAGAATAACGTCAGGCAGAATTCAAAATCGTGATGCCGTTCGGCGGGTTCGGCCACCACCGGCCGCGCATGCGCGAGAAATCAGAAAAGCGTCTCGGCGTCTGTGGCGTCTCCACTCTCCAGCTGCAGCATCCAGCTCCAGCATCATCGGCATTCATCGGATCGTACCATTTATCAATGTAATGTAAACACGTGCTGTTATTCGAAGTAGACGCACAACGCGGTTTCTCCACGAGGAAAATTAACAGGAAATCGCGAGTACGACGCATTCGATATGATTGAATAATATTGTATGATAATAAAAAGAAGGATTCACGGATTCCAACGATTTTGTCATACTCGTATGCTGAAACTCGTCACGTTCGTATGGTCGTTTCTGCGATTCGGACGCTAAGATTTACTCCGACGCTCTAAAATTATACGCTAAGCGGCGCGTGGACTCTAATGCAAGTAAAAGAAATTACAAGATTGTTCGACTACAAACATTTGACATCTGTGGAGGCACTTGAATAAAATAAGACTAGCATGATTGTGTGATACAAGAGAGTTGTCTTTGTTGTAGAAGAAGAAGAGTATATTTTAATAGTATCGCGAGTTCTTCGACGAATTATAACGAATGATAAATGATGACTGATTTATTAATCACATATTGATGATTATTCATCTATTACACGTGTGAAGATATATAGATATCTTAAAATAGATATAAAATATATATAAATATACAGAAGCAAGAAATCTTGGTAGAAATGCAGGCATCCTGGTTTCCTCGTATAATTGCTCATCATCCGTATATTATTTTACTGGTAGTTTTTATATTTTCTTCGATATGCCTAATTGTTCCGCTTACAACCAAAAAGTTTCCAGATTTTACGGACCCGCAAATGGTACGTAGAAGCATGAATCTACTTGTAAGTGTTAAAGGAAAACTCTACATGTAATTGATATTTTAAATACGGAACATTTATACTATAGGGTTTTGAGGCAAGAGGCACAATTTTAGCGCAAAGATTAACAGCTTGGAATCATTTAATAGAAGCTACAAAACCGAGGGGTAAACTTACTGATAATCCTTTAGAATATCAGCAATACATACGTGAATTAACTCAACAGGTACACATATGATAAGATTTTTCTTTTGGCTATCCCATATTCTTATTATCAATCATCTCAGGTTTATATTTTTGTTTATGTAATCAGCTGAATTTAGTAATATTAAGTATGCGTTGAATAATAAGCAAAATGTACATTATTAAACTTTTTCTTGATTTTGCAGCCTAATGCAAATATGCAAAATCATAGCTTGCCTACTCAGGGTATTCTTAGAAAAAAGCCAAAAGGTAAAAAACGAAAGGGAAAGAAGTATCAGACACTGTTAAATAACACAGACTACATAGAAGAAAGTGACGAGGAGCAAGATTCATGGAAGGAACTACTGGAATTAAAAGATAGGCATAACATAGATATAGAGGATGAAAAGAATGAAGATCATCTAGATAGTGATAATTTTTTCTGTAACTTACCAACTTCTTCATATGCTCGTGTTGTGATCACTGTGGATTCAGAGGAGAAAAATTTATGGTCGATGGATGGTGTACTAGCTCAATGTCATGTTGATGGCGTGTTTCGTGGAAATGTTCACTTTCCATCTTTGTGCCAGACGCAAATCAAGCGCAACGGTATGGAGAGTAATAAATGTTGTAGAAGTTGGTCACCGGCCAACTATGTGGCACTTTTATCCAATCGAAGTTCCTGCTTGGGAGTAACAGAGAACGATCTGAGCAGAGTGAAGACACTTTTGCAAAAATGCGCTGAATATTATCATAGCCGTGAATTGTTGCCTAACTGTGCAGAAGACTTGAGTTGCCAAAAACGCGTGCCAGTCGAATGCTATACGAGAAACGCAGTTTATCATCTACTACACTATCTTTTGGACGTTAATTTTATTCCGAATCCTGATAAGGAAGTATGTCTTGTTTTAATATCATTTTAACACGAATAGGTATAGGTATAGGTACCTATACTTATTGATTCTAATATCGAATATTGATCGGATTGTTACAGAAGACAGATCTCAACAGCAAACAAAATTCGACGTTGCATTCTGCCATGTTATTTCTTCCAATTGCGGCAAGCTCTGCGACTTTAGATTTTTACGAAGCAATAAACAATGATGATTTAGTGTACGGAAACTTCCGTGTTCAAGGCATGCAACTTGGCCTAAAAAGTACACTGTTTGATCGATTATTATTATCTGACTCGAGTTTAGTACTCGCCGGTTTTATCTTTGTTACTCTGTGTATCTGGGCATATACTGGCTCCATAATCGTGACTGTAGCAACAATTTTGGCAGTGCTGTTTAGTCTTGGTACTTCATATGCAATATACACTCTTGTCTTGGATATTGAGTTCTTCCCTTTTATGAATTTAATGGCTGTTGTCGTAGCTGTAGGTTAGTATTCTAGCATATCAAAATAATTATAAGCAAAATTTATATAAAGATGCTATAAGTATGTACATTATCAAAACAAAATCTTTTTACAGGCATTGGAGCAGATGACGCATTTATTTATTGCAAAATTTGGGAATCTAGAAAACAACAGAAACTTTCTAATGGCGGATTAGTACGTTTAGTACAGGAAACAATGAAACATGCTTTTCCATCTATGTTTGTTACATCTCTTACTACAGCAGTAGCTTTTTTCGCATCAATTGTTAGCAACGTGACTGCTATCAATTGTTTCAGGTACTAATTTTATTGTATATGGCATTTTTCTATTCTATTCTATGTTCTTAATTTTTAAATTGTATATCATTGATTTTGTATAGTTTGTTTTCAGGCACGACTGTTATCGCTAATTTCTTCTTGATGATCACATGGCTACCTGCGTGTGTGATAGTGTCGGACCGTTGCAAATTATGTACTTTATCACCTGTCAATTTTATTACCAGAAAAATTATTCGTCCCCTACGATCTTTCGGAGATAAAGTAACAGTAGGATTTACCACCTTTCTTACTGGATTAGTGCTTCGTTTACGATGGTTTTGGCTACTAAGTTTGGGGACTATGGCAATAGCGTGTTGCAGTGTCGTCTTCCATTATCCGGGCTTGAAACTGCCAGATTATATGGATTTTCAACTGTTCCATGATACACATTCATTCGAACAATATGATCTGGTATATTCGCGGAATTTCTGGTTTGAACGATATGAAATGGTGCTTATATTTCACTTATTTACATTTTCTAGATATATTTGCATTACAAATGATACATAACATACGATTTGTGCAGGTTGGTGCAGATGGTGAAGTTCTACCATTGAGATTTGTATGGGGCATAAAACCAGTCGATAATGGTGATTATCTTAATCCAACTAAAAAGGGAACACTAGATTTGGATGATACTTTTGATATTTCTAGTCAAGAATCTCAATTATGGCTTGAGCAATTTTGCCAAAATTTAAGGGGTCAACCTTTTTATCGCCCTACTCCAGGACCTATGTTAACTAACTGTTTCATCGAATCATTACGTAAATGGATGAAAAGGCAATGCAAGGATCCTATCGATCCTCATATTGACTATGCTCCATGTTGTGAGAGCAGTAAATTTCCATATAAACCTGACGTTCTGCAACAATGTGCAGCTGAAGCTAGTGTGAAATTACATCGTACGCCTTATTTGTGGACTCGGGATAATCCAGTTTATGCAGGTCCAAAATTTTTTAAAGATCCATTGTTATCCGAGCAAGTATCAAACGATACAGTTGCGATTAAAATTACGCCTAAAATTAAGGCCCTTGTTGTCGAGTACGATAGCACATACGCATATAGTCTCTCATTTGGAAACATGGATAAATTTTTTCGTCAGGCAAGTACTATTTACTGATTTACTCCATAGCAATTAAATGTGCATTAATAATGTTTGCAGAAATTTAAATCCTTGAAGCAAAGTTTAATCCTCAAATTTAATCAGGTTGAAAGTTGGATGCAGAATCAATTAAAAACTGCACCGAAAGGGATGCGAGGTGGATGGTTCATCAGCCATCTAGAATTTTATGAGCTGCAGCGTACGTTATACGCTGGAACCTTATCGGCAATGGGAGTGTCGCTAACTTTGGCTCTAATAGTATTAGTATTGGTGACTTTAAATCCTCTTATCAGTCTATATGCAATTGTTGCTATTGGAGCTGTAATAATAGTAACCGTAGCAATACTTATTTTGTTGGGGTGGACACTCAATATTCTAGAAAGCGTTGCAATATCAACAACAATAGGTAAATAACAATAAAAACACGAGTTTAAATTATCCATGAAATTAATAATACTTTTGGACATTTTGTTTTCTGTTATAGGTCTTGCTGTAGACTTCAGCTTACATTATGCTGTGAGTTATAAAGCATGTATCTCTGAAAAGAAAATAGACCGAGTAAAAACTGCATTAGAACACATGGGTGGTCCTACTCTTATGGCAGCAATTACTAGTGGAGCTGCGGGTGCACTAATGTTACCTTCTGATGTACTAGCATATATACAAATCGGTGTCTTTTTATTACTTGTCATGAGTATAAGTTGGATATATGCGACCTTATTTTTATGCTCGCTGTTAGCAATTATAGGGCCATCTTCAAGCTTTGCTCAGTTTGAATATCCCAGGTGATGAGTTTTTATCATACAAGGTTTATAAAAAAATACATTTTAGATTAAAACGATTGAGTATTACAAGATATAAATTATATTAGCAATAGTTAATTTATATTTTTTACAGATTGAAAATATTATCAATTTGTTTTCATAAATATGAGGACGGTGGTGCGGTTGAAGCCGACAAAGATAACAATCGAGCGAGGAAAACTTATAAAGGACGAGGAATGCTTTCGGAATCAACTCTAAGCACATCTAGCTCCGTATGTCAATTTCATTGTAGTGAACTGGAAACTCTTGCAGCGAGGCCTCCATCACCTTCATTGCCACCATCTCCATTATCAACATTACTTCGCTAAAATAATTATTATTTAATTATAAATTATATATGTCATTTTTTTCAGAATCTCAATTTGCTATCTCATTAATTGTGTATTTTTTAAAAACTGTATTTAAAATAATGATTTATATGTCACTCTGTGCGTAGGTGTAATAACTAATATTGTATAATAGGTATAATTAATGTGACTGTTGGCTGTGTTCAAAATGTTCAAATAGCTTTAAGGTCATTATTCACAATCAGTCATATGGTCTATCTTTTGTTATATATATCTACAGTACACACAGGTACATACATACATATGTATGATATGTTACACATGTACAGTACACACGCAAAAACACACACGTACAGAGGGCTTCCTAATTAATAGTACAGATATATGTACATACGATATGTGCAATCAAAAGCATTGATATTGTTTATAGTGTGTTTACTCGGCAGTCAATTTCTTTGTAATATTTACGAAGTGTATCTTTTCATTTATGTATAGTTAACAGCATTGTTCAACCATTTTATTCTGCGACAAACATAAAAGATAGTTTAGATAGTGAATTGCAATGAAGACTGTGAATACAAACGCACGGAATAATATCAATGCTCTGAATTGTGCATACGTATTTATGGCTATGAAGAATTAAATGTTAACTTAAACTTTAAACTATAACTAATAAGTATATTAACATCTCTTTTATATTCCGTAAGTTCGTTATCAATTTTTAAGAACGTGTTATATAATATATATGAATGTTAATGTGACAAATAATGTTGCTTATATGGATTTAGAATTTCGATTGCAGTCGACATGTTTTTTCATTAAAACATTCATAAATATTATCAGTATTATATAAAAATTAATAATGCGTGTTATTATAAACGTATTATTTTGCATTAGATATTTATCGATTATTTGTCATAGAAATTATGTCATAATAGCAACAATAAAGTAATTTTTTATGAAAGATATACATTTTATTCCAATAAAATATTTTATCATAGGTATTGCAAAGAATTTGATATAGCTTTTTTTTATATATTCTTTATATATGTTACAAATTATCTTTGTTCCATATACTTGAATAAATTAATAACACGTAAATACTTGAATAAAATAAAACAATTTGGTAAAAACGCTATATTTAATTTTCCCATATGGTGGTTGAAAAGCACACTAGAAAGTTTTTTAAAATCCATCTCTATTTCGCATCCTTTTCATGTATGCTATTTTTCAATACTGTGGCAGTAAATATCGAAACGCAACCAAAAAGATATGGTTAAAAAATTTCCCAAAGGAGTTTTGAAAAATTGCGCGTAGGTTTTCTACTTTGTAAGAAGCTAGAAACCAAACTATGATTGCGGGGTTTGGTCACGCCGCTATTGCTTATGGTTTGGTCCATAAGCTAGCTGGTTTATATGCCGATTTTACAGTTAGCATTGTTAATGCTAGGCTTGACTTCTCTAAAAGGTAAGACCGCCTTTTGTAACCAGGCTGTTCTTATTCTGTCTTTGTCAGTGAATGCTGAACGATAATTTCCAATGTTCCAGTCAGTAGGTCTGTAATCGTCGAATACCACGTAGAGTGGCATGCCATGTATCCAGGACTGTGGTATACTCTGCGAAATCATAACAACAGTAAGAGCGCAACACTCCTATCTGTTCTTTTTTAGCTCTAAGAGCTATGATCAGAGCTCCAACAGTTATTCAGTTATGCGTCTGTCCTCTTGTGAAGGACCGCATTCTCTGACTTCTCTCTCAAGGTAATGCGTTACGCGAGAGAATTCTTCTTCGGTGGTGATGTCTCGTTCTTGCCATTGGATCTGAGCTACCGATCCATTGGGTGATAATCCTATCGTGGTCGACCGTTTGAACACACGCTCAGTATTGTCCTCACAAAGTTGGCGACTTGTTCGAACAAGGGCTTATTCAGTTGGAATCTGGTGTTGGTTGCACCAAAGTCAGCCTGGTCAACTCCTGCTCCTTCTAGAGTCTCTCTATGCTCAGTTGTTAACGTGGTCGATCTTGACCATCCTAATAGGTTTTTGGTAAGTAAACCCGCTGTAGTATCAGCCGGTGCGAGTGTTGGTGGCAGGTTCCAATTCCTATTACGCGCTTGATCAATAGTGTAGAATAAATCCTCACGTATGGATTGGGATAATACTACAGGTGCTGGCATGGTCTCATACATGTAATGAGTTTCAGGTCCTACTTTACCAAAATGACCCTGTTCATTAGGCCAGATGGGAAAAGTAATTCTGTATTCTGTACCCGCACCGTCCGTGGTATCACCAATTGATCTAAGGTACTCATCTATAGGCAAAGGTATAGGATAGTTGTCACCCTTTACATAGTCCAAGAACTTCTCCTCTTCATAGGTAGCCTCTCCTTGAGTAACCTTTATGGCTAATTCTCGCATATAAATGCTGATCAGATGCATACCATAAGTACATCGACTTTGAGATGAACTTGGTGAAATTCCTGCGTCCAATGCTCGTATCACGTCGTATTGACGTTCAACGAGTGGAATGAATCCTTCCGCAGTGACGCAAAGCCCGTGAAGTCATTCCTGGCGTTGAAAGGTACCATCCCCTCAAATCCTTCACAATCAAAGTCAATCCGCAGTGGATCATTCTTCTTCTGTTTACTAGCCATCCTTCGCTTGGGGTAGTTCGTCCGTAACAATACTGTCAAAAAGTTAATGATAAACAAATGACATATAGTATTTGGCTGGGATTGTCCGCGTTATGCATGTGTGTGTAAGAACCTCTCATATGTACAGATATATTTACACTAATGTGTGCTATTAGATCTTCATATGTTAGCTGTCATATACAGGGTGAGTTATTAATTTAATCAATACAGACAAATATCTCGAAAAACATGGAAGATACGGATAAATGTTTCAGACAAAAGTTGTATGGTCTAAAGGGGGACATAAGATGGTGGCAATGATTTGATTTTGGATGGTCGTTTGAAGCTCACGTGAACGTCACCTTCAATTTCTTAAACGGAACCCCCTATATTGTAGTATATATTATTTGAAAGGGCATAAAATAAGAAAAATTTTGGCGCAAACCAGAGGTCGATACGTTGACCCGTTCGGGAGTTATTTAGGGTCAAAAATTGACTTTTTCCAACTTTGACTTTAAATAACTCCCGAACGGATCAACGTATCGACCTCTGGTTTGCGCCAAAATTTTTCTTATTTTATGCCCTTTTAAATGATATACTACAATATTAGGGGGGTCCCATTTCAAATTATTAAGTTTGAGTCTCCTGGGACACTAAAAAATTTTAAGTAAAACCCCCATATTGTAGTATACCGTTTGAAAGGGCATAAAATAAGAAAAATTTTGGCGCAAACCAGAGGTCGATACGTTGATCCGTTCGGGAGTTATTTAAAGTCAAAGTTGGAAAAAATCAATTTTTAACCCTAAATAACTCCCGAACGGGTCAACGTATCGACCTCTGGTTTGCGCCAAAATTTTTCTTATTTTATGCCCTTTCAAACAATATACTACAATATAGGGGGTTTCGTTTAAGAAATTGAAGGTGACGTTCACGTGAGCTTCAAACGACCATCCAAAATCAAATCATTGCCACCATCTTATGTCCCCCTTTAGACCATACAACTTTTGTCTCAAACATTTTTCCGTATCTTCCATATTTTTCGAGATATTTGCCTGTATTGATTAAAATGACTCACCCTGTATATGCGTCCACCGCTATCAGAAATTGCTCGAGAAATTGTGTACTTTATTATCAATTGTTTCGAAACTAGACGGTCAAATATCTTGTAACGTATTTTTGTAAGTATATTTTTAAAAGTCTCTTCTATCGTCTTGTTTTTTATAAAAATCGTAAAAGTAATTTGATCATTACAATTAAAAACGTGGTATTATAGAAGCCGTTTTCGTACCTGTGACAATGTGTAATCGGTATATGGTCAATCTTTTTCTCATTGCAGTGTGTAAATCGTGTTTACATTAACATGCTGTTCAAATTTTATGAAATTCTTAAAAAATGGGTTTACCGATTAACTACCTTAAAATTAGATGACTTCTATGCAGGTTGTTTAGTTCCTAGCGCAGTTGATGTGATCTGCTCTTAATTCAACCGAGTCTTCAATTTTATCATTATTCTACTTATTCTTTTCCTTTGTTTATGGCAATTATGGCACGTGCTGCCTTTCGGCTTGAAGAGCAGAGCAAGAGCAAACCATGAAATATAATAGTTTTAGTCTGTAGATGGGAGCTCGTATACTACTCTCTCGGATCCTGATCTGAACTCGTTATTGTAAGCACCCAAGCAAGATAAACTTATAATTGGATATAAACTTTGCAGTATAATTATAATAGGATAAATAAATTATAATATATAATAAAATAAAACATAATATAATAAAATATAATAGGATAATAAATTATAACAGGAAAAAATGCCCCATTTTCATCCTTTATTTTGCGAGAGTGATAGCAAAAGAGTGAAGATCTATTATATTCTTTTAACAGAGTAGTATAGTAGCAGAGGATCATGTTGACTTCATCTATCAATTTGTGAAGGGAAAAAAATACTATGCAAAAGAGTATAAATGTAAGAATAGTACTTGCATAATTGATACTTCTAATTCTTGGAAGATAATTTGGACCACCTACCAAATTTCCTTGCTTGGCAGAAACATTTGTCATATGGTAGATACGTGTATTTTTTTATATTATCTGTTATTGTTTTGTAGAGAGTAATCGTAATCTAACTCTATGTTACAAGATTTTTTTACTTTTTAATAGAGAAATTATTGTTTCGATATCTCAACATCTCCATAGCAGAAAGAACCATATATATATACCACACCCACATGTAATAAACAACAGGATGATAATTATATTGGTATGTAACATTTAAATTGATAAATAAAGTATAAATAAAGTTAAAAAAGATACGGTTGTGTTCAAAAAAAATTTTTAATTAAATTTTCTTTTTTAAAGAGCTTATTTTTTAGGAAGCTGTATATCCAATTAAGTAATATTTAATCTTTATTGCTCTTAATAATAAAAATAAATTGGTTTCAATGTTATTCGCAGCTATATAGCAAAGAGTTTGAGTAAGCTCGGGCACAAGAGAGTAATACTTCCGGAGGAAGATTAGTAGCGAGACTAGAAGAAAAGTCCCCGGATCAAGTAGACGTTTTTATGAAAAATATGAACAAAGTTATGAAAGATATCCTAAGCCGTTTGTATTATACCGTGGTTACATCGGTTGCGCTTCTCTCTATATGTATATGTATAGGACTCATAATAAATTATAATTGACTAATCACGTCAAATGTGAGGAGAATAGGCTGTTCCAAAATTTGCATTTCGGAAACATTCTTAACATTTGTGGCAGAAATTGCAATTTTTCACCGGCATTTCAATGAACATCTTTCAAGCAGAGATATATATGAATAAACACCATTTATTGAGAAATGGTAATTTCAATTAAGGAGCAATCACACGTTATCTCTGCTCTTCTTGTAAAGTATTCCAAGAAGTCTGTTTCTCGTAATTAATATACATGAAATTATATTGTAATAAATATTAATTACGAGAAACAGACTTCTTGGAATACTTTACATCTTTTTCCGATACGTGGACGATATCTTTGCTGTAATATCCCGAGGGGAGCTAAATAACATACTCGATGTATTTAACTGCTATCAGGGAATCGTAGAAACCGAGGGCGGTCTGCGCGCCAAAGTACACCGTGGAGGTATTATGCGTCGGATCGGCATGAAGAACATACGTAGAAAGTCGGAAACGGCGAGCGATAGTGAGGCTGAGGAAAATGTCGGCGTACGCGCGTCCAGCGACAATGGTGAGACGCAGACCGGCAGGAGCAACAACGCGCAAAATCACCCTCGCCTTAAATTTACGCACGAGGTGGAAAACAATGGTTCCCTTCCGTCCTTGGACACGATCGTTGTTAGAGAAGGAAACAATTTACTAACTAACTGGTACCGAAAACCCACTTTCTCTGGCAGGTACATCAACTCCTTTTCGAGTCACCCGTTTAAATACAAGATTAACACAATAAATAGACTGATCGCGCTATCTTACTTTATGACAAACGCTTTCACCGAAATAATATTGAAACAGTGAAAGCAATTCTACTTAACAATTCCTTCTCCGACAACCTAATTAACAGACAAATCGGCACTAGACTAAAATTCAGTGGCACTACAGCTCGGGGAAAGCCTTGGTGCATTAAGCCTTGTGTCCACGATGCTAGAACTGCGTCCGAGTTTCGGTTTAACCCAATCAACTTGCAGCTCTTACAGAAAAGTAGCAGTTTCATTGGCTCAAACAAAAACTCGGACACAGTTCTAGCATCGTGGACACAAGGCTTTACTATAGTAATGCGCTCATGACAGCTAGGTTTGTTTCATTAGGTGGGTTGCTAACTATAATAGATTCTATATTTATGAGGGGGATACACATAGCAGTTGCCAGTTGCTATGTGCGGACCAACAGCTTAACGTCTCTTCCGAAAGACGGAGCCCAGTTTCTCCGTACGAGAATCCCCTCTTTATTTCTCATACGGGGGGTGCAGTTTGAAATTTAAATTTAAATAAAATTTCAGTGATCAAGTGGACTCGAACCCGGTTCCTCCTGATTACGAGTCTGGCGCTCTACCACTAGACCACACTGCCACCCATGAAACAGTTATACTAAAAATATTAAAAAACTTAGATACGAGGTCGTTGTGCCGTATGAGCCGAGTAAATAAACGCCTCAATAATTTAACACGGGATCGTTTTCTCTTTACATATTTGAATTTACGAAATATGAATTTCTATAATATTATATATTTTACTTTACATCCAGATGTAAATATTTACAACAGTTGAATTTTACCTCAAGCAACATTTCTGTTTCGCATTTCGTAGAATTTCTTAACATTTGTGGCAGGGATTTAACGCACTTACGATTAAGGAACTGCCAGTTTGTTAACAACTCTCTTTTTTGAAATTTCAAAGATATACAAATATTTGAAAGTCGATTGTGCAAGTCGAGAATATTATTGGATAATGCACTATAGTTGTTAGATTAATCGTGGGACACGGGACATTGCAGAACTTATTAGACGATTGGACATTGGGAGTTACGCCTTTTGAATTTCTCAACTTTCGCGCTATTTGGGTTACAGGTCTCTATGGAAACAAATACACAAACAAAGCACATGGCATTCTGTTCTGCAATTGTGTAATTTCTAATGCATATGCTCTTAGTTATGGAATGTTAGTTTATCAGTTATAAAATTGTCAGGTGTACAGAAATTGACAAAACATGTCAAAAGTTGAAAAACCTTCAATCTAAGTTTGAAATGTGCAATATATGTATATAGTTAATATAATATTTGATATAAATAGGAGAACTAATATGTAATTCAATAATTAAGCTGTAAATAAGCTCACTATTTATATAGAAAGGCAATTAATTATAAAAGTTTGTAATCATGCACGGTTTAAGGTAAAGAAATACTTTTATAAGCAGTTATAAAGTATCAACATTTGTGACTTTTATTTAGTGTTTGTTATATTTTTATCTTTATCAAATATATATTTTTTTAGAGCTGATCATAAATCTCTTGGAGGACTTGGGATGAGCCGCTGGTTGGAAGCACTTTGGGAACCAAGTGCTGGTTTATTTTCTCTACCTGGTGGACTTGATATGCTGGACATAAGTGGTGATGGAGATGCTAGACTTATTTGTGCTGATCTAGGACCAGTTGGAAGCAATTCAACAAAGGTGTAGTATTAAATAAAACAGCGTACATATTGGCCAAGAGTGGATTTTTATACATTATTACATTTACAAAGTTCAACTTTAATCAAAACAAATATTTCAAAGTCTGCAAATTAAAAAAAAACGGAGAATTCTTTTAACTTTTTAGGTTTATAAAGATTTACGTCATTGCATTTGGTAATTTTTATATTTTTAGACATTTTATTTACATATTATTCACAATTGAAATTTATTATACATATATCAGTGAACGACAGAATGATTGACATATATCTCAATATTTTATAGGAAAAGAATAAGTTTACAATAAATAACGTCGCCCATCGTCGATTTGCCAACTCGAGATTCGGAGAGTCGCGAGATCTGAAATATGTGCCGGCATAACCGGCACTGGCATAGCGACGTCATAGCTCAAGAGAGAAGGAGACAACGATCGTGTTCTGTCCTTCTTTGCGCCGAACGTACACGGACAGAGGAGCTTGCATTAGTGTGCGTGGCTATGCCTTGCGCAGCCTTGCCGGCGCATCCCCTCCACAAGTTGTAGCATGCTGGTCCGTCTGCATGGTATAAATACATAAGGCTATCACACACAAAATGCATAGCGTAGCATAAGCATAGCATAAGACCGCTGGACCAATGAGCATCCAGCATAAAGTCGCCATATTAATTTACATAAGATGCTCATTGGTCCAGCGGTCTTATGCTATGCTTATGCGACGTTATGCATTTTGTGTGTGACGGCCTATACCATGGTCCGTCTGCACCACGCTGGATGCCGCTGTGCAGACCAAGCGGCATCACTGCTTGGCAATCGAGCCAGCAGGAGCCTTAACCCTAATCAGTCACACTTCTCGAGAATCCCGTACCGGTCAACCTGGGTGAAATACACCCCAGTGTGTTTGCACGTGTATAAAAAATTTTAGGTGACCTTAAAAAAAAATAAAAAATATCTTGTTGTAGTTTGTCTTCCTTAAAAAGACTGTATAGGTTTGATTTGCAAAAAAACTACCTGTAGATGACGGCAAAAGGCCCATTTCCATTGGTTTACTGGGTCGTTTTCGAAGTCAAAAAAACGCTGGGGTGTATTTTACCCAGTGTGACTGATTAGGGTTAAAGAATTTATCTATCGCTATCACTAATTTTGTTTTGTTTCCTAAAAAAGCAGAGCACAAATCCGATCACGTTATTCTTGATAAGAAAACCTTCGAACATAACCTGAAGGACTTTAGTTTTACTTTCATAGAACGACCGAAATTACCAAAAACAAAAGAGGATCAGCTTTCAAATATAGTCGAAAAATAGATATATTTCTTTAAGTATGCAAGTGAAACTAGTGAAGAGGATCTAAAGAAAATAGTGGGGATTGATCCCTGGTGGAAATAATTTAACAATTTTTACGGGAAAATTACGTAAAAATCACAATTTCTTATAATGTAATTACAACTTTTTATACTATTTTTACGTAATTTTTACGTCAAAAGTACGCAATTTGGGCCATGTTTGTAGTTTCTCATAAATTTACGTAGAAATTTTTATAATCTATACTGCAAAATATATATAAAATTTAAAATTTACTTCTCGTAAACCATTATTTTATTGCTGAAAATCTTGATTACGTCCAAGCTTAACTAAATAAATTTATATTGTACTTAGAAAATTTGCTTACGTCCACCGCTGGATTTGAACCTGGTACCCCGGGATCTTGAGTCAGTCACCTTCCGCACTGTGCTACAACATTGATTGATGAAGACATTTCGTATTATCTACATATGTTACACTTATTGTTAGTAGACGTATGGAAGGTGTCAGCTATATTATTATTACCCTTTTAATAGGGTCGGCTTAATATACATGTATATATATCTTTCTTACAAAATTGATGTCGGTCATCGATTCGATATCGAATCGATGACTTATCGACATCGAAATTAACATCGAAAATTAGCCGATTTCGATCAAATCGTTTTGGCATCAAAAGTTGCTTCTTTATAACCTGTGTTCAAATCTAAAAATTTTCACCATGTAAAAATATGCAGATAGTCATCGAATCGATGTCGATCAATATCGAATCGATGACTGTCTGCATGCTCTCATATGGTGATAGTCTCTTAATTTTAGACAAAATTTTTAGAGTTTTGAACACAGGTAACTTAGGAAGAACCAACTCTTGATGCCAAAACAATTTGATCGAAATCGGCTAATTTTCTGTATCAATTTCGATGTTAATAAGTTTCCGGTGAATCGACGATGAATTGAGAATGTTGTACAAAGTTGTAAATATCGTAGTTGTGATTTTTACAATAATCTACAACTTCTACCATTTACTACATTCTCATAAAAAATATTCGTAGAATGTTGTAGACAGTTGTAAATAGTTGTGATTTACACAATAATTTACAACTTCTACAATTTACTACGTTCTCATAAAAATGTTCGTAAAAAGTTGTTTAAATTTGTAAAAATTTATAATACTTTTTACAACTCACTACAATTTACTACAATTTACTACAATTTACCATGAATTTCTACAATTTTCACGAATTTGTAGAAATTTATGATTTGTTGTTTAAGATTTCAATTTTTTGTAGAAATACGTAAATTGTTCTAAAATTATTTCCACCAGGGATGTAATTATCGGTAAGGTTTATAATGAGTTGGTTGAGTACAGTTGGACTGATGAAGAACGGGCTATATATGAACAAGCTAAGAAAAATGCTGATGATAATGTATCTTGCCTTAAACTAAAATTTAATGAAGGCATCCTAATCGGCGAAGAAAAGGGCAAAAAACAGGCTAAAATAGCAATGGCTAAAACTCTACTTAAAGCTGGCGTATCTGTCGACTTAATAGCTGAATCTACAGGCCTTCCTCAAGCTGAAATTGCACAACTTGATACAAAATAGAGCCTTCAAGCCATTGCTTTCTTGTTACTCACAGATTCTATAGAAATACTGTTAAGTGAAAGTAGGTGGCATTTCTTTGTCTGCATTGAATGCATCTACATTTTCTTGAGAGAATGTGCAATAGTTTAAACAGCTTTGTACCTGGGTGCTAGAGAATACTTCTAGATAATCGATCATTACCAAATTTAGCACCATATCCTTGCAATAAATTAATAATCTCAACATTACAATGTTCGTATGCAAGGTCAAGTAGCGTTTGCCTCTGTTTGTTGCGGACATTAACAGCTGCTTCTATAAAGCTCTTGGATTTTGCATCTTGTAATATACCGACTACGCTCTCCTTATTGTTAGTGTTAATGGCATCAAATAAATCATCAATAGTCTTTAATAATTCAAAAGTTTGAGATGACTGATCAGAAAATTTGAACATGATTTTTAATACCTTTATTTTGTTTTTCTGACCCACATTATTTAACATTAGCAAAACTTCATTTAAGAAACTTATACCGTTAGACTCATTAATTTTTGACATTAAATCTTCTTCTATATTACAATCTCTGTACTTTGTACTATGACTCTTGATCGTTAATTGTAACACTTTATCTGATATTTTATCTAGTAAATTACTAATTAAAACTGGATCATTTTCCTTATCAGCTGTTTGAAATACTGCTTTTAACAGCTTTTGAATATAATGCGTTTGTTTAACATGTTGTAGTGCATCATCGCGCTCGTCTTTTGAATTATAAATAGCACCATATTCTAATAAAGACTTCACTGAATTAAAAAATTTTGGAGACGATTTGTAAACTTGACAAACATAAGAAAGGCGGCTAAAAAGGTTAAGGCCTTTTAGGAAACCTTGAGATGTTCTGTGATCTTGAGGAACACGTAAACCACCTAACCTTCTATCATACTTGAAGTCAAAAGTAATTATATTTATAGGTGTTGTACCATTATCATAACCTGCATTCAAATCAATACCTTTTTCTGCAAGAATTTTTACAAATTTTTTATCGTAATTAGACGAATATCTCATAATATAGGATACAGCAGGAATTTTGCCAATTTTGAACTGATTAACAAAATCAATATCGGTCTTTTCTATTAACAACTCAATTACATCCAATGGTGCATTATGTTCAATACAGTCAAGCAGTGGTAATCCACCACTCCTTGACTGTGGTATTGCACCAATCGGCTCGAAATAATCAAGCAGTGGTGGATTACCACTGCTTGACTGTGGTATTGCACCAATCGGCTCGAAATAATCGCCATAAGTACAACGGCTAACATCAATTATATCTGACTTTAAACAAGACCTCAGAACATCAAGTTGACAACCGTGTTCAAATATACGTTGAAATAAATTCTTTCCATCCTTATCCTTCCAAGTAATGTCATAAGAAAGTTTTTTAACGAGAATTTGTAAAACATCTAGGTGGCCATTTTTAGCAGCTATCCATACAGGACTATGTAACCAGTTATCATCCTTTAGATAGTCCTGTAAAAATTGTGTACTAAGTTCTAATGCAACTCTTATTAAAGCATCAGCGAGTTTTATATACCCCATTTCAGCAGATACACACAATAATGCCAATTTTCTATCATTTGCATCTTGGCTAAACTCGATACCAAATTCTTCAAAGAAACCACTTCCATCTTGTATACCTGGAACCACATCCCTAATAATCCCTAGATCACTTCCTTCTTTTGCTGACAAGGAAAACTCAATTATTTTCAATAGCAATTTAGCAGATCGTTTACTATTCTCATCTCTGTACTCATCTTTGACAGTACTGCGTATATAAGTTATAGATTGTTTACTATTCTTTTCTGTAAATTTTATACCATAACTGTATATTTTATCAACAAGTGTTGTTAATAGCGTTTTAAGCTTATCCTCCTTATCAGAGAAATCAATATTGTTTTCTAGATCCTTTTGTGTTTCTAATTGAAAAAACTTACAAATTTGTATCCTATCATCCTTAATTAGGTTGTTAATTATAATGCTCTCAATAAAGTCTTTTCTAAATTTATCAAATTGAATTGATTTAAATTTTTCCCAAAGGTAACTAGCGGCAAAATATTCAGCAAAAGTACGGTGAATAAAGTTAGGCTTACCATTAATAACATTAATAATACCTGTCTTTTCACCTCCTTGCTCTATACTTTCTATTAAACTAGGTACTTCGCTTCTTTCCTGTTCAGAAAGCAATTCTCCCAGCTTATTGTCTTCAAACAAAGCTAATTTCCTGTGATCTTCTATAAACTTCTCATACTCATTTTTAATGATCTTTTGCATATCTGGATCATCAGTATTTATAGCAGGCTTTTTTTCTCCGAAGCGAATTTCATAAAACTTTATCTCAATAAAACACTTATATAGAGTAACGAGGTTCAGCTTTTCACTAAGCTTCTGTTTATGTTCATTAGAGAGCTCTTGACTTTTAGAATCATAAAATTCTTTGAACGTATCTTGAAAAACCTTAGCAATCATACTTATTTGCAATGGTATACCAACAAACCCCCTCTCTTGATCATTTATATATTCAGAAAACCTAGGTAGTAATTCATCAATAAAAACCTCGGAGCGTTGTTCATCTAACTCACTAAGTTCTAAGTTTTTTTTCCAAAATTTCTTTAAAAAATTTCTCTGCTCTTCCTCAAGAAATGGCTTTAATGCATATGAAAACGTACCTAACTTATTTTCTAGTTCGCTTTGAATATTATAAGGGCGAGTAGTCATCCATATCTTTTTTGCCTTAGTACCTTTTAAAACCTCTAGTAACTTAATAACTTGATCCTTATAAACCGGACAAATCTCATCAAATCCATCAAACAGCAAGGCGATCTTACCTTGCTCATAAAAATTATAAAATAACCCTACTTCTAACAGATTTAATCCTTTTATCTTTCTTTCTTCATTGTTTTTTAAAGCTATTTCACCATTGTCCTCTATAAGCTCGAGGATATTATTTATCATTTGCTCTTTCTTTTCCTCTGTTTGTTCTCCATTTTCATCAATTTTTGTTTTATCTTTCTGCCATTTATACAATCGACTTGCTTGATCTAATAAGTTAATTCTTACAACCCATAAAGAAGGGTCAGATTCTTTTGTCTTCAATGCTAAACGAGTCAGTACAGTAGACTTACCCATACCAGGTTCAGCAGCAATAATGACTACTCTGTCAGGTATATCTGTAATTTTCTTTGGTTTATATTCTATGCTTTGTTCATTTGTATCTACAAACTCACGTAATTTAAATAAAACGCCATGAGATTGCTGCCATATAAACTTATTTCTTTCCTGTTTGAGCCAATGAATACTAACAATATCAGCTTTAACAGGTTCTTCGTATTTTTCACATAGCTTCTTAAAATCCTCTTCTCTATCAGAAATCAACACTATATCTTGATTTTGTTGAAGATTTTCAGTAACTTGGGCATTACGAGTAATAAAAAACTTTGACTTTTCTTCCATAAAACCTTCTTTAATCTTTATATGACGATTAAATGTTCGGTCAATATAATAATTCTTGACATCCTTATATCTTGAATTTGTAAGTGTTTTTCCTATCGTTATTTTTTCATCGTTAATAAGTTTAGATAATACTTCTGCATCTACTAGATGTTTCGACTTATCATCTATTAATGTACCTAAACTTACTTCTTCTCCTTGAAATATAACTTTTCCTTCGCTTAAAAGCTTATTCTGTGATTCATTTGTAAGATCAGTTAAGCTATTCCTTTTATCTATTTCTTCTTTATATTTATCTTTTAAAGCAGATTTGAACCTATCAGCTAGAAAGTCGTTTCCTTGAGTAATCAGAACAACTTTCTTATTACTGTTAGGTTGTATAATACCTAATAACTGATAATATAGTCTTTCTATATTTTCTTCTTTTTCTGTAGGCTTGCATTCAATTACTAATAAATTGCTACTGCCCTCAAAGGCCTGTATCACACGATCTTGGACACGTAAAATAGAGTCTAGCTGCATAGAAATGTAATTCTCTTGAAACCTGTTTTGTAAAACTTGATATACTTTAATGGCACTTAGTGTACTTTGCTGGGTGATGACATTGGAAACTTGGAAATTCATTCGTATTTCATGAATTGCCTCTTGGCTAAACTCGATACCAAATTTTTCAATTCTTGACCTATACTCCAGAGTAAGACCTGTTAACTGCAATCCACTTAGTTTTTGCTTTATTTTTTCAATCAAGAAACTTCTTCCATCCTCACATGAGATAAACTCTTCTTCCTTGCCACTTAACCAACCTAGCATTTTTACGAAGAGCTCATTATACATGTAATCCTTTGCAGCAAAGTTAAAATTCTTATTTATATAGCTTTCAATAATTCTACCTAGTTGCTCTTTATTAGGCTGATTTACTGCGAACACTAAGTGATCTAAAAAATCTTTTATTTCTTTATCAGGAATAGCATTGTTTGGCCAACTTTTATCTTCTCCTTTTCCAAAATTCTTAGGTAAATTTAAACCAACTGGTTTATCAACTATTTTTTTTTTACCAGAGATTGCTAAATTAATGTCTTTCAATGTTAGCATTTCCTTTGATTGTTTTTTTATCTCTTCTGCAAAAACTTTTCTAAATTTCTTAGCGTCTTCAGATATATTTTCATTCTTTATAAATTTATCACGAAATTTCTTAGCCTTAACATCAATGATTTCCTTTGCTAAAACAGTGTGATAAAGCTTAAAAATATCATGTTCTAGATAATGTTGTATAGGACTATTCTTTAAAAAACATTCAGCTAATCTTCTTGCTAATCTGGTCAGGTTATAACCTTCTAGCTTTGGTTTTAGTAATAAAGCTAAGTCATCACTAAAACGATAGCGCACAGGTTCTTTCTTCTCTTTAGCAAGTATTTCATTATCTACATCTAAAATGCTATCAATATCTTCTATTCTTTGTGAAACTTCTTTGATTGTTTTGGACACACCTTCCGACTCATATTTATCAGCTAAATCCAAGTTAATATTAGTACAAACAGTAACATCCTTAATTATCCCATTCTTGAATAATTTTTCTTTTTTAGAATCTTGATAAGAAAAGAAATACTTAACTAAGCTATAATCACTATCACTTTCTGTTAGTAGATGATCGAATTTAATTTTCTGGGTTTCATCTCCCTTATGCTTAGCTTGCAAAAGACGATATTCCTTTTTACCATCTTTAGTGATCTCGAAAAACAAATCATCAAATTTTTTAGCTTCTTTTTTTTCTGTAGCTAACCGAAAAGAGTATCGATTATCTATTCCACGTATTAAGAACAGCATTAATAATTTCAACTGATAAATTTCACCACGAAGACCTTGTTTTCCTGATCTATTTTTCTTCCTTTGTTGTTCATTTAAATGCACCTTAGTATTAGAATACTGCTCTGGGTTTTTCTCTACATCAAGTTGATTCTGGGCTTTTGACTCTTTTACTGGATCATGAACTGAAGATGGTTCTTTAACTGAAACATAGTGGAGTTTTACCGTCAGCATTTTTATTATCAATAATCGCTCCCCTATCTAAAAATAATTTAGCAATTTCTGGCTCGCCTTTAAGAACAGCAATGTGCAAAGGTGTGTTGTTTCTATTATTAGCATCTTTAGCATTAACATCTGCACCCTCACCTAAGTGTTCTTCAATTTTCCTTGATTTTTCTTCAGAAGTTTTATTTTTACGTATAGCATTGAACAGTTTTCCATTCTTAAGTATTTTATCCTCTTCACTCAATTCCTTATTTACTTGTTGCTGCCGAGACAATGACTGTGCACCCAGATCTTGACTTATCTGGAAATATTTATCGCAATAATCTGTTAATAATAATTTGAACGTCTTCTTTCTTGGCCAAGACGTAAATAAACAATATTAAAGTTATTCGACCGTCCATCAAATCAAATTAAATTAGAATAATCGCTATAACGGTCCAAGCTTATTAACAGATTATTGCGATAAATATTACCACATACCTCAGTGGTCGAATTGGGACGACGCCTGCACGGAAAGCGGGAGGTTCAAACCCTGGCTGGGGTAATATTTTTCGCAATAATTTTGGTAATTATACAGTAATACGGACCACCCTCCGATGACCTTGATCTTGACATATGTTGTCAAGGTCATGACCCTGAGTGACCTTTAAAAGTTTTTAGCCGTCGCTCGTTGTTTGTTAAAAAGTTATTAACAAAAAAAGTTTGACAAATATAGCAGTTATTTTGAATATTATGAGATATAGGTATATATGAGAGACTAATATACCAAAGTACATGCGTGGACAAAGGAGCGTGTTTCACAGGGGTCGGGAAGGGTGTACCTCGCTTTACAACTTACAAAGTACATGCGTGGTATTTTCTGGAGGTCTTTACAAAGCACATACTTATAAAG
Organism: Leptothorax acervorum; assembly: GCA_035220615.1. Classification (NCBI taxonomy): domain Eukaryota; kingdom Metazoa; phylum Arthropoda; class Insecta; order Hymenoptera; family Formicidae; genus Leptothorax; species Leptothorax acervorum. The sequence continues at coordinate 636,901 of JASTWQ010000039.1, read as the reverse complement.
CGCGTCACTAACCTATTTGAAGCACATACAGAGCACATACTTGTAAAGCGCGTCACTAACCTATAGGCTTTACAAGTATGTGCTTCACTAACGTATAGGCTTTACAAGTATGTGCTTTGTAAGTTGAAGCGAGGTCCACCCTGTACAGGGTTGGGAGGGGGGGTGCGGGTGAGGGAACTAACTTTCCTTCGTTCATACATGTATTATTTCCACATACATATTAGTCGTTCATGTCTTGTAGTACTCAAAATAACTGCTATATTTGTCAAACTCTTTTTGTTAATAACTTTTTAACAAACAACAAGCGACGGCTAAAAATTTTTGAAGGTCACTCAGGGTCATGACCTTGACAACATATGTCAAGGTCAAGGTCATCGGAGAGTGGTCCGTATTACTGTATAATTACCATAATTTCTTTAACATCATAAGTTGAATTGTTTCGCTCGCTATTCCAACGGGGGCTGTGGTTTTAAGTCTGACAATTCTAGTCGCCGCACAGTTTTCACGAGTTGGAGTTAAGAATTGATTTAACTAAAGGGAAGGAGGGAATAATATGTGTATCACAAAATAAAAATAATATTAGGCTATTAAGATCCAAGCTTGGACCGTTATGGCGATTATTCTAATTTAATTTGGTTTGATATGTACGGTCGAATAACTTTAATATTGATTATTTTTTATATTGAATCAATTTAAAGCAAATATAATTTTAAATATTAACTATTTTGTAACCAGATTTAAAATTGAAAAAATAGAACAAAGATTTATTGGATCTCAATCTATAGTTGTCTGTCAATTTTATTTTCTGTAGTTTTCTTCTATGCAATTCTTATGTTCTTATACAATATTCTACATGATATAATTGGCACGATGAATTTTACCTTATCTCCTTCGGAGGTTTGAGCGATGACATTACCATCGACAGGATTTATTGTGGGAAATTTACGATTGCTCACAGCATCCACAACTTCATTGTCGATGAACAGCTACAGAGTATTTAATATTATTAATAATGAGATAAAAATAGCTTGCTGATTTAAAATGTCTTGATAAGTAGTTAAAATATTGGCAAAGTCAAGTTAAACACGTTTTAAATTTATCCCGTTCTCAACATTCTTCATAAACGTCATTCAATTTAATTAAAAATTTATAAAAATTATTCAAATTCCTGTATTTAACTATTTTAAATAAAATTTAATATGTGTGTGTTCTTTAAATAACACTTAAAAAGTTTCTTTGTGTAGTTCCTATATAACACAAGCTATTTATAGTAAATCTTAAATAGAACAATGAGTCGTTGTGCGCAATCTATGAAACAGTGCGAAATATTAACTTACTTTAGTATTTGGGATTCGCGTTGCCATTTTCTTCTCAGTGATGATGTCTACACTCGACAGCGGTTGACGGGTAAGTGCTTGATCAGCGTTTATAGAGACAACGTCGCTGCTATCGTTTAGAGATTATTTCCGACATGTGATAAGATTGCTTATAAATATCAACTCTGCTAACTGTCTGCTTATCAGTTTCTGTATCCTTTTCAAATCTTTACAATTTACTGGAAAGAAATTAAAGGAAAATATTACATCGGTATAAGATTAATATTAATATAATAAACACAAAACTTGAAATGTTATTATAATAAGTATTGTTAATACATGCAAATATAAATCACTGGTACAATGTCTGTGCTGTTTTTATTACTATCTTCTCGTGTTTTTACATGCTTGCAATTAGAATTGGAGCAATTTTTTCTAATCCCCCAAAAAAAGATATTTCTTTGTTATTTCATAATTCTTTGTATATTGTTCTACAATATGACACGTATCTAATAATAATTAAATTATGTGAATCGATATATTGAAAATAATGTAATGCATATAATTATTTCTCTCGGTGACAGAATACATGTTTCCTCCCGAAACTTCGCTCAATATAGTAGTCCTTGACCTATTTTGGGAATATTGTGTAGTTATCTCTATAATAGTTAGTAATTTCTCAAATTATCTGCTGTTTAGTTGTACATAACGGTTGCTAATTTAATGAAATCATTAAATCACATTTCTCTATAGATTTATGCTTTCAAGTTTAACTATATACGTTCAATTTTATCAAAAAATTTCTTATTAAATAACAATTTAGAATTTTAGACTGTCCGACTCGATAATCTGAGTATTGGCAAAGAGATTTTTACATAGGGCATCTTTGCGCGTGCCCCAACTTTGATAGGATAACACTGGGTCATCAATATATTTTCGTGTACAGGTTGCATAAAAAAATGCCTACATAAGTAGAATAATAATCTTTTAATAAACATTTAATCAGATACATTTCGTGTATTCCATGTTAAAAAAACTGTTAAAAGTCGTTCCATGTTAAAAGAATATTGCATAAATGGGGAGATACGTAAACATTGCAACCCGATTTTCCTCGGTCTCGCCCACCGGGGAGGCGCGGCTGCAAATTAACCGCCGAATGTATAAGTAGGCAGATGCTCTCGATCCTCGCGAGGTATCAGGCAGGTACTCTTGCGGATATTCGCGAGGTAATTAGGCAGGTCGGAGATATTCGCGAGGTATTCAGATAAGCAGATATTCTCAAAGATATTCGCGAGACAACACTGAAGTTTGGGCGCCAGGTGCGAATACGCGCACCACGTTTTCTTAGCTTAAATCCGAACGCGATCACCCGGACACACACTCAGGGCGCGGGGCGAGTTTAGTACTCTGAGGAGAGGGAGGGATAGCGCAGCGCAATCAACACATCCGGGTATAAATAATAAACCATATATTTACAGAAAGAAAATAGGAGAATGATAGACAGAAAGAATAATAGACTAACGTTCGTACTCACTCACACAGTACACTCGAAACACGAAAGACAACCGCTCGCGACTCACACTCATGTATACCCCGCGTCCGCGGCGATCCCGCCAAATGCGCGGCAAGGCACACGCGACACTTCCGGACCGTCCGCGACACAACAATCGCAATATTCGCAACAATCTCTCCCAATGCGTTTTACACCGTTCGCGAAATCCGATTCACAGACTCGAATTCGCGGCGGCCTCAGCGAATGTGCGGCAAAAGCCCGCGCGACATTCCCGACCGCCCGCGACGCAACAATCGCGATATTCTCCCCCGACACGTTCTACGACGTACGCGAGACCCAACACGCAACGCGCTTCTCCCGACACGTTTTACGACGTTCGCGAGACGACACAATAACTTCCGCGATTCCACGACTTTCTGGAAGCTTTCGACGCGACGGTCTCACCCTATCGGGCGCACCCGGTACGCATCACCACGCGGTACGCCTGACGCAACCGTCCACGAAAGCTTTCTCACGCACACGCCCGACTGTCGGCCGCACTGGTCTTCGAGGAGGGCAGGGAGGGCTCCTACGCGAAATGAAACTGTATACGCCCTCGGCCGGTCTCCTTATCCGTGACCTTAGGTAATAGGTACAATAGGTACCGAATGATCTCCCCGCCCGAGGCAACGTCCGTGCAGACCCGATAAAAACAGTCACGTCACATCCACGTCGAATCCACGTAATTTACGTGGACTACGTGGATAGAGAATCATCCGCGAGTTATCCACGTGGATTCAACGTTTCTTTTTCATCGACAATATCAAAGTACTTTATCCACGTGGATTCGACGTTTCTTTTCCATCGCCAAATCGAAGTACCTTATTCACGTAATATCAATGTAGATTTCACGTGTATGTTTCTATTATTCTACTGATGTATATAATATATATACATATACGATTTATCAATCAGGAAATATTGTTATCAATCACAACATATAGCTAAATGGGACGCATTTAATAGATAATCAATAGAAAAATTTTATTTTGTTACAAAAAGTGTGTGCGTGTGCAGTATGCTATCTATTTTTTTACAAATAACGTCAGAAATAAATTATTATAAACCCAATTGTTATCTTGTTACAAACAAAACATTACGCTAAATAAGAGTATTAAAGAGAAAAAGGCAGTGTCAGAGTCAGAAGGTCACCACTACTCCGTTCGATCAGAAAAGTCAAGCGACGATGGATGCGATTACTACTTGGATGGGTGACCGCGGCGGTACTTCTTTATATCCAGTATTAAACACCAAGGAACTAACATGTTACTGCTAGTTAAACTTTTTTCTTCTCTGTTTTTGAGACTTCTTAAAAACTTGTATGTATGGAGTGGAAGAAATCCACTCCATTAATAAAATTAAAATTTACGTGAAAAATTCGTGAAACTTTATGTGCATTCCACGTGGACTACAGTACCGTTCTTGAGCGGATTGTCCACTCGAATGTCCACGTGGATTCCACGATGCTGATCCACGTAGCAATAACGTGGATTTCACGTACTGTTTTTATCGGGGAGGTAACTACAAGGTAAAACCAACGGGACAGAGGCCGAGGTCGCACACCGAGCGCGACAAAGACCGGTATTCATAGTCGGATCTTATTTCAAGACCGTCTTCAGTAATGTCTTAAGACGCTAATACGGCTCTGTGATTGGTTTATGACATCTTAAGATTGAACTTAAGACGTTCTTAAATATAAGAATCGACTATGAATACCGGCCAAGATATCGAGGTGGTAGCCTTACATTTGTCCGCTTGCAGTTCCTCGCTCGGGGCGGCTGCTGCGCCAGGATGAACTCGAATAGGCTCGGATGGTCCCTCGTTAGCGGCTCGCACGACAATCGAGTCGAGTCGTTCTTCTTCTTCTTCTTTTTTGTACCCCAATGGATATCCGGCTCCGAAGGAGCCAAAGTACCACGCCTTCTTAGCAAGATTAACTGGGGGACTCTCCGGGAAAAGAGGCGCCCTCTTGCCATAGCACCAAAGTCGAGTCGTTCGCCGGGCGAGACGAGTCACGAGACCACGTCGGGTCCTCGCGCATGCGCGCCCGCCCGCAACCGCTCAACTCGGCCGATCCGCTCTCTACGGGCCTAAATTCTGTACACGATACCGACAACTATCAGTGTCGATGCGCAGCTCTTATACGATACGAAAAACCTGCGCAACGACACCGATAGTTGTCGGTATCGTGTACAGAATTTAGGCCCAGGGCCAGGCCCAGGCCCAGGACCAGGGCCTAAATTCTGTACACGATACCGACAACTATCGGTGTCGTTGCGCAGGTTTTATACAATATGAAAAACCTGCGCAACGACACTGATAGTTGTCGGTATCGTGTACAGAATTAGAATTTAGGCCCAAGGTACGTACAGGTACGTACTCACCCTTACTATTTCGGTGTCTAGTGTTTCAGCACCTTTACTAGTTTACGCCCGTGAGTTGGAACTACGTAGCCAAAATGACGTCATCCGTCGGTAAAAATGTGCAATGTTTTAGGATCCATAGGGCCAGTTTCACCATCTCCGATTAACGTGATCCTCCGATTAAACTCACTCTTGATCTCTTTCTAATTGTTAGAAAGAGACAAAGAATGAGTTTCGGAGGGTCACGTTAATCGGAGATGGTGAAACTGGCCTTTACATTTATTATTAAAATAAAAAATTAATTTATTTAAAAAATATATATTATATAAATGTAGGATATTCAAATATGAGTACAAAAGTTATTATTTACGTTTTATAAATGTTTTTATTGTTGTTATACAACTCTGCGTGTAATAAAATTATAATACAATAATATTGACCTAGTTTACATCCATCTAAATCGTTTACACTATTTATTATTTCGTATACAATCCTTAATTGAACAAAATGGATAATTGTTGTATAATTTAAGATCGCTGTTTCACAAATTGTCTTTATAAACAAATATGAAATGTGTCAAATTGACTGAAAAACTTGATTATAAAAAGAAAACGACCGTATCAACACAGTGACATAAGACAGATCATTAAAATTAATTTTATAACTTTCATTTACCAACTCTGCCAGCAAATCCACAAAACATTAGGAGGATATTAAAATTGGAAAAATTTGAGTTCTTATATCACCATATTAACCAGAAAATCCATTCTTCAATTTATACTTCCGGGAGATGAAAATTACATTAAAAGATTCAGTCGTCTTGGGATTACATAGGACTCGACCAACAAACAGGGTGAAACATTTAATTGCATCAAGATATATATTATATAACATCGAATTCGATCGATCACGACAAGACGAAAGAAAGATTTCTTCGTATCGATCGGTCGAGTCCTACGCGATCTCAAATGCGATTTCAATCTTAATACATTAACAATTACCAATCTTCTTCGTTCGTTACGAATCCAATCAAATCCAATGCACCAAAGGCAAATCGTTGCGTCAACAACGTTTCAGGACGACACGAGACACTTCCGTGTACGTCCGTGTAAGATCGTGGACTCTGAATATTCTGAAACACGAAAATTGAAGAAAATACAAATAACACGGCAATAACTCGTGAAAAAAATTTTATATTCAATATCATTATGTAATCTCCAATACCGATTCTCAATCGATTTCGTTCCTTTTTAAAGTGCGCATCTACTAATTACGTATTATTGTAACAAACTTACCAATCTTCTTCGTTCGTTATGAATCCAATCAAATCCAATGCACCAAAGGTAAATCGTTGCGTCAACAACGTTTCAGGACGACACACGAGACACATCCGTGCACATCGCGATTACTCGTTGTTATATGTTGTTATGGCGATGACCACGAAGTAAGAGGTAAGGAGGTCGAACTTCATAGCGCGCGAGTAGAAAAAGTGGTTCCGATTCGTGGCACCTAATTGATCATAGTATAATGGTGCGATCCCATGGTACGGAACGTATGCGCAATGCGGAATTGACGGAATGAAGTCCGTCCAATCGCAGATATTCCGCCAGTTGCGTTCCGCTGAAATATCTTTATCTGTGTCCCATGGAGCGGAATTCGCGGAAGCGCAATTGACGCTTGCCAATCACAAGATTATTTCCCATAGATCCTTTCATTGTATCTATCGGAACAGTGTATATTATTGGCACGCACAGACTACGCTTCCGCATTTTCCGCTCCATGGGACACGGACATAAGGGCTCAGACACAATGCGAGGAATAAGGAACAAGGAATAGAATTTATAGTCGCATCCTTTTTCAATAGACGTGCATTGAAAAAGGATGCGACTATTAATATCTATTCCTTGTTCCTTATTCCTCGCATTGTGTCTGAGCCCTAAGTGAAGAAGAACGATTTTCTGAAATGAAAACTGTGTGCTCATTTCCCGGTTGTAAATCGGGAAGTGCTAGTGAAAAGAGAAATAATATAAATTACATGGTTTAAAGAATAAAACCATGTTTAAATTTCCACGAACGGTTTGTATTTACATCAATACAAAATTCACATATTTGAATTAATTGTAAGTCCGTGATATTGGGAGTCCTTCTTCTAATTATTGGCTCCTGCCTCTTGTCACAGGTCAATACAGCCAAGTGTCAGAAACTTGGGTCCATAAGTGCGCTAAGCTTAAAGAAATGCTACGCGGAGCAATTTCTCCTGCGGACCCCATATATCCTATCTCCTCCCGTCTCTTCCCGAGTCCCGTCTGCCAGATGCCAGTTTGTCGATCGTAGCGCTGTCGGTGTATGTTTTTCGAACTACTACTGTAACCGGGTTTTTTTGGGCTTATCTCGAAACATGAAGTTCGTCCTCCTTATCTCTATTCTTCATGGCCAGTTGCTATGTGCGGACCAGTGCGGACCAACAGCTTAACGTCTCTTCCGAAAGACGGAGCCCAGTTTCTCCGTACGAGAATCCCCTCTTTATTTCTCATACAGAGGGGGTGCAGTTTGAAATTTAAATTTAAATTAAATTTCAGTGATCAAGAGTGGACTCGAACCCAGCTCCTCCTGATTACGAGTCTGGCGCTCTACCACTAGACCACACTGCCACCCCAGGATGAAATAGTACTAAAAATATTTAAAAACTTAGATATATGAGGTCGTTGTGCCGTATGAGCCGAGTAAATAAACGCCTCAATAATTTAACACGGAATCGTTTTCTCTTTACATGTTTGAATTTACAAAATATGAATTCCTATAATATTTATATATATTTTACTTTACATCCAGATGTAAATATTTACAACAGTTGAATTTTACCTCAAGCAACATTTCTGTTTCGCATTTCGTAGAATTTCTTAAAATTTGTGGCAGGAATTTAACACACTTACGATTAAGGAACTGCCGGTTTGTTAACAACTCTGTCTTTTTTGAAATTTCAAAGATATGCAAAAATTTGAAAGTCGATTGTGCAAAGTCGAGAATATTATTGGATGATGCACTATAGTTGTTAGATTAATCGTGGGACATGGGACATTGCAGAACATATTAGACGATTGGACATTGGGAGGCCTTTTGAATTTCTCAACTTTCGCGCTATTTGGGTTACAGGTTTCTATGGAAACAAATACACAAACAAAGCACATGGCATTCTGTTCTGTAATTGTGTAACTTCTAATGCATATGCTCCTAGTTATGGAATGTTAGTTTATCAGTTATAAAATTGTCAGGTATACAGAAATTGACAAAACATGTCAAAAGTTGAAAAACCTTTAATCTAAGTTTGAAATGTGCAATATATGTATATAGTTAATATAATATTTGATATAAATAGAACTAATATGTAATTCAATAATTATGCTGTAAATAAGCTCACTATTTATATAGAAAGGCAATTAATTATAAAAGTTTGTAATCATGCACGGTTTAAGGTAAAGAAATACTTTTATAAGCAGTTATAAAGTATCAACATTTGTGACTTTTATTTAGTGTTTGTTATATTTTTATCTTTATCAAATATATATTTTTTTAGAGCTGATCATAAATCTCTTGGAGGACTTGGGATGAGCCGCTGGTTGGAAGCACTTTGGGAACCAAGTGCTGGTTTATTTTCTCTACCTGGTGGACTTGATATGCTGGACATAAGTGGTGACGGAGATGCTAGACTTATTTGTGCTGATCTAGGACCAGTTGGAAGCAATTCAACAAAGGTGTAGTATTTTAAAACAAGAAAATTATATGATAACTGTTTATATGTATCATTGAATAATGTATAGTTTTATCACAGTAGAACACTAAAAGAAAATTAAGAATTTAGAGAGAAAGAGAGATAAAAGTTAAAAAATAATGACATTCTTCTGCAAATTATTTTAGTAGATTATTTTGTATTTGACATGATTTTATAAATCTTAAAGATTAAACTCTTGCAATTAAATTAGAATTAGCGAGTGACACAGAAATATTTATATATTATCTTTTCTGAAATTTATACTATTTTTTTATTTTACTCATTTATAATATATTGCTTACTCACATTTTTAGGTACGAGTGTACAAAGGAGGCGATCAGATAGCTGAGCATAACATGGTAGATTCACCCTGTGGAGTAGTTGGATTTTATACGGAAAATGGAGAACCTCGATCATCTGTAGTTGCTGTAGGAGCTGGGGCTAACGTATATATTTTCAAAAATATGAGACCCTTCTTCAAATATTGTCTACCGCACATCGATGCCCATCCAAAAGAACGAGAAGTACTTATATTTTGTTGGCGCAGGAAGTAATAATGTTATAGGGCAATCTTAAATCAATTTTATGTACGATATTTATATTTTGACACAAATAGTATTTTAATAATTTGACGCAGATTTGGCATAAATGCGGGCTAGACGAGGAATTAAATGTGCTGACTCTCGCGGATGATTTGGAGCTGTTACTGAAAGAACTTGGCGCGGCATTTCTCTCTCCTCGTACATTGAAGTTTCTTTCTTTGGATAATAACTTACGATTGAGTTTTGCAGAGGAATACAGACGGGTGCCGCTTGTCAAAGCTAATGCCTTAACGGCAATCGCGATAATTCGCAGGGACTCGTGGAACGATCCCGCTAGTAGTTGTCTTATATTAGGAACCGAGACTGGTGAAGTTCTCGTCTTGGATCCCAGGTATTTTTCTTGCACAATTAAGAAAAAATTCGTTTATAAAATATTTCAGACATATTCTGTATGTATATTATTTAATTGTCATACAGAGCTTTTTCAGTTATGGATAAGCATAAGCTGGAGTGGCCACCAGCAGCATTTGCCAGTTGCGGCTTATGGACGGGTGACGGTCGCATAATACTTATTGGAAGAGATGGCAAAATAGGAGCAATTAGGAGGGGAAGTTCTGTGAAACTTTGGGAAACGTTGCCCGCGCCCGCGGTAGCTATTTCCGTGCTCACGTCTGAAGGAGCGGCAGCAGCTGTTATGGATGGTACTTTAGTGGGATTTTCGAAAAGAGTACGCTTAGAAAGAATATTTTAATGCAACATCAAATTTTTACGTTAGATTTCTTTCTGATAAATTTCTTACAGGGGATAAAAATGTGGCAGATCAATATTCCTGGTATAATATTAGACCTAGTTAGCTTACCAGTACCGCAAAATGGGCTGTCTTTGTTAGCTGTGAGCACAGTGGGCTATGGAATCCGCATTTACGATGGAAAACATCACGTGGATACAGTGAAAATTATGGAGCCTGTATCTGCTCTTAAGGTATTCCATTCTTTAACATATATATGTGTATTGTAAAAAGTGACGCAAAATATAAATATATAATCTTTTTTTTACGAATGCAGTACGGACGAATGGGACAAGAGGAACGGACAATAGCTATGGTCACTGTCGGCGGTGGTTTATGCATGAAAATCCTGAAGCGCACTGCTGACTTTAATACGAACAATTCAATATCGATCTCGTCGTCGAGCAACACGTCAAAGTTCTCGATACCGAAGAAAACACGATTGTTTGTCGATCAAACGATAAGGGAGAGAGCCGAGGCAAAGAAGATTCATAACACATTTCAGCAAGGCTTTCTCCGCTTACGCTTAACAACGGCCAAACAAGCGTCCGAAAATTTAAACGAAAATCAAGCATCAGGACCGAATCCTATCACGTTGGAGACAAATGTTCTCGGTTTGGGTCCCAATTACATGATTCGTATTATACTGACAAATATTTCTGAAGGTTTGTCCCCAACGGAATTATATATTCTCTGCAGAGCCGAGGACACTGATGTGAATCCTCATGTGATAGATTTACCCTTGCTACCAAGCGCTGTACCTATACCACTAGCTATTAGCGCAAACTTAAAGGGTCAAATATCAGGGAAAGTAAAAATATTACTCTGCAAGAAATCAAATCCAAAACCTTTGATCGCAACGACTGTAATATTGCCAGCTGCCGAGGAAGATTTTGAAATCTAAAGAGCATAATTATTCGAATTGTAATGGAGAGTTGAACCAAGTACAAATATAAAATAAATCGTATTATATTTTATTTAATTTAAAATAAATTTTCTCTTATAGGTGTTAGACAAATCGAATATTATTGTCTCGTAGATATACGTATCTATAAAACGTAATTTGTAGTTATAATATGAATTTTTGACACTATTCCTCAAAGAATTGTATTAATAATTTACAATAAAATCACAGTACGTTTTCATTTACTTTGTTTATTATGTATCTGCAAGTATAATCTTATGAATTAATATATCTTTCGTTTTTCTTGATTGTACATGTTACATTGATTAAGGCAACAAGAAGCTATATTCATATGCATATCAGGTGTGTTGCGTATTAATATGTTTTATAAGCATTCTGACTCTCTAACAACTTTCCTTATATATATTGTCGACATGTTTTAAAGTAAACTTTTAAATCTATACATATGAGATAAAATTGCGTAACTAAAATTAAAAATGACGCTCTTTTTGATATATGATACAACTTTTCAAAAGACAAAAAGGTATAAATACATGGGTTTTTACAATTTCAAGCCCGATCAATTTATATAAATAATTCGTTTTCGTTATTATTAAGTGTACTACATTTATAAAACTTTCAATAATTAATAATCAAATAGACTGATAATAACAGAGATGTAATTTTTCTACATATGTTTATTTAGTATTTTAGTTGCAACTTTCCCATAGTCATTTTTATTCCTAAAAATAAATCTTATATTTTGTAAAATTGTGGATATAAAAAATCTTTAAAATAGCATGATATAACTCGATGTAACAAAATAAGTACTGTATAAAATCGTGCTTTGATAGTGATTTCTAATAAGCATTTGTAACTTTTATAAACATGATTAAAAATTTTGTTGTTATTGGAAGATAATATTCCAGATTATAAAAACAAAATAATCTAATTTTTTTAGAATGCAATAATACACAAATATAATTATATATATTTACGATTTAAAATACAAGATGCTTTGTTTTTGATATTAAAATCATACATAGATTTATTGTTGCGTAAATAATGTTCAGAATACTTTAGAAGAGATATGGCTTTCATGTATTTATACGCTGTAATATTTTGACAAGCACACCTAAAATGGGCAGTTTCTTATACGATTATAGTTACTTATAGTACTGCATATAACATTAATTATAAATCAATATAACAACATATCAGCGCTAAAAGCTAGCAAACTATATGGAAAACACTACAGAACGTCATTCTTTCGCATACTCGCTTCAGTCACATTCATTACTCGCGCATCACATTATACATATTCGAGAAACGTAGGAGTAAATTAAAAAAAAAAGAAACAAAAGATTCGCTTTCATTGGGAGCAAACATACGGGAACGTGGACGTAATGTTAATGAAGAATTCTTGTACGACTTGCAGTATGAGTGCTTCCAACTTTATGCTCTTCGTCGACTCGGCTATACACGTTATAATATCGCGTACGTTCCTATATAATATTTACTTCTCTTCTACTACATTATTTTAGGTACATGTTCTTTCCACGTGTGCATTGTGGACAATTAACAGATCAGATTCTATACATGATTTTTCGGAAGTAGTAGACCCGTGTACATGGCACCAAGCGACTTCTTTGAACACGTTTCTAATAATCTTAAGCATACAAAAATAAATTATAATAATATGATTGTGTGTCTCTGTGAGCTTACGCATGTATAGTGAATACTATATTATGTGTACACATACACACGTATACATGTACGTATGTCATACGTATATATGCATGTATATGTGTATATGATAAAGCTATATAAATTATGTATATATTTTAAAGTACAATATCCCTTAATAATTATTCGTGATTTTACGGAGTACAATTAAAATGCTCATCTTTTTCATTTACAAGGCGTCTTGACGGAACACCTAGGCGAGTTGTATGCCAATATTGATCACGAAATTTTATAAATAAATGTATTGTAAATTAATGTGTCTCGATAATGCCCGTATGTTTGAAAAGATTTTATTACATATATAATACGTAAAATACATTTCCGGGTAAGAAGAGGGAATTTGCACCTAGAATGTGTAAGTGAGCTGTGTCTCCCCTAAGTGTTCCTACACTAATAAATCCACCATGGCGTTTGCTGGTGTTGCTTTGGCTGCAGCAAATTATCTGCGTCATAAATAAATCAGTCATTTAAAAAATTGGTGTGCCGTAAACTTTTATCATTCGTTCATAGATTTACATCGTTGTACTTACCTACGGTACTTTAGATTTAAGTAAAGAGTTACAGGCTTGTGAAGGCACAAGATAAAACGACTAGGATCAACGCTAGAAGAGTTCCGGGAGATCGAACAGTTGCCGAATTTCCGTCTGTAAATAGATGAAAAAATTAAAAACTGCCGATGAAAAACATTATTTAAAATAGACAAATGTCCTGTTTAAGAGAAAAATAAAAAAATGTTAAAAATTGTATTCGTACCTTTTAGTGCCAAGTCAGGTGGATAATCTAAAAAAGAAATAAGAAAACAAAGACTTAATATTTGTAATTTGTTTATCATATATTATTTATAATACTATAATTATTCTTAAATTGCTTAATCGCCTGTCTAATTTAATATAATAATCAATTATAAATTAATACGACTGATTAAGTCTTTTGTACAACAATTTTTTATTCAATTTGATTACTATTTATAGTAAAATACTGTGCAAGCAAAATATACTGCTTATAAATGTATAAGATTTCTTTGCATTGATTAGCATAAATATGTGAAGGTATAATATAATACACACCCCCAGTAAAGGTATGCGGTTCTGACTCCAGAGACCATCCGAATGCGTTTCTAGCCTTTAGGATCGCCTCGTAGGATCCAGGCTGAAGTTCTCGAAGCGGATACTCTACGAAAAATTGGTTTTCTTTACCGTCTTTGACTTCAGGCTCGACAACATTCCACTCCTGGTCATCCTTGCGACGATACTGTAACTGTAAGTAGAAAAATTGTACCTCGACGTCTATTATATATACTTTACTTTAGGAGTTCTAATAGGAGAATGCATATTCTTGAATGCACATCGCAAATTTACCTTGTATTCGGTGATCGGCGAGTAACTCTCCAGACGCCACTTCAGAATAATTCCTGCATCATCCTTGGTCATCTCGGCGCCATATATCGTCGCTTGCGAGGGCACTCCTAAAATATATTTTGCAAATGAAAATTGACTTACTGAGTTCCCCGGCGATTCACGAAAGTTATACAAAACCATTTGTATATATTTTCGTATTAATCTTACACAGAGAAATGCCTTATATTCTTTCTATATCATATATTTGTTTTAAATAATTTACATTTATAAATTATTTTAACAATTTATTTTATATATATATATATATTATGTAACAGGAAAATTATACCTGTTAAGATAATAGATTTGGTGTCATGACCAATGGAATTCTGCGCGCGACACTTGTACTCGCCGAAGTCCCGCGCTGAGGTATGCAAGATCTTCAAAACGTGCTTGGTCTTGTTGCCCTTCATTGTCCCGTGATGCATCGTTATCGATCCTTTCTTGTGCGTAAGTTTCCTGTCGTCTTTATGCCACGTTATGATTGCCTCGGGATAGGCGCTCACGATGCACGTCAGTTCCGATTCCATACCCGCGCCGCTGTAGACTATGCTTCTCTCAACCTCGATCTTAGGTTTGTCTGTCACGAAAGCGGAACGCGTAAATCGCTAACGTCAATATGCTTATGCAAAACAGACAACTCTGAGGCCGGTATTCATAGTCAGATCTTAACGCGGCCTGATCGAGAGCCACGCGCGGCCAAACCAGAATGAGCAATTAAGTAACTTACAATGCACGACGACGGTGATCGCTTCCATTGCCGGCATCTTCGAACCATCCTCAGCGAGACATTGATACAGGCCACTATGAGACTCATTCGCTTTCTTTATCGTGATGTAATTTCCGTCCAGGATCACGTCGGGATCGTAACCCTCCACCTTCTTGTTCTAAAACAAAAGAAACGACGAAATCAGCTTTGTCTTCACTGAGAAAAAAAATATTTGGATCCAAAAAAATATTCATTAGGTGACTCCTAACACAGCTTATTTACTTAATACTTATTTACTTAATACTTTTTTTTTAGAAAGGATAACACAATATTTATTTAGAATTAGATAAAATATCTTACAATTAGATATTTTATATCTAATTCAAAATAAATATGTGTATTCTATTCAGTAAATAAGCTGTTAGGAGCCACCTAATAAATTTTTTCTCAGTGATCCAACTTGTTAGAACCCTGTCCGCCTATATTTTTAGCGTCTGCAATCATTATGAACATTGCGATGCTTTTACAGCGATAAAACAGCGTGATAAGAGCGAATTGCATTAGAGTTATCAATATTTTTAATGACGTTTCACCTCGATGAACCACTTGATCTCGGGCGGCGGGTGTATGTCAGTCTCGCAACCGAGCCTGATATCATGGCCCTGGTTCACTTCGACCCTCCTCGAGGGTAACACGCGTATGATCCCCTTGTGCGAATGCTGCGGCGGCGGGGTCGCGGGTTCTTGGTGCGGTCTTTCGTCAACCAGCAGACGGTGAATCAAATCTATGGGGTCGGGTTTCCGCAGGATACTGCACTTGTAATCGTTGGAGCTGTCCTCGACCGACGCGTTATAGATCACCAGGGTGTTATCCGGCAATCGTACGATCCTCTTGTAGTCCTCCGTATGCGCCTGCGATTCGACGTACAGATACTTGTCCTTCTTCATCCACGCGACCGCGTAATTTTCTAAAATAATCCGCAAAAAAATTAACGAAGAACCCACGGGGGATAATCGCATACAGAGAATTAATTTATTTCAATTTCTCTCTCACTAACAAATATTTTTCTTGTCGTAAAAAAGCTTGACAAAATACCGAACGACTTTTAATTAAGAAATTAACACTGGAACTACCGGAGATTAATCCATATTTATTTCTACCGAAGAAATCTTAGAAAAGAAAAGAGAAAAAGATAAAACAAATTTATTAAATTAATCATGTATGTAATTTCAATAAAAATCAGGCAAAATTTCAGAAAACAAGATGTTTTAATAAAAATAAGTAATAAATTATTAAAAAATGTCAAACGGGTCATCTGGACCCCTTGGTAATTCTAGTGTTAAAAGATTAATTTTGAAAAGATGCTTTAAAGTAGAATCAGTGACTTCAGTGACAATGTCACTGATTCTACTTTAGAGAGTAGAGAGACGTTTTTAAAGCGTACTGTTGTGTTGTTTGGCGAATAAAAGGAACTGTTGTTTTACGAACCTGTGTGGATCACCTGACAAGGCAGTTTAACGGTGCTTCCAGCTTTTACGCGAATGCTCATTGCCTGTGATAAGATTTGCGGAGGCGACTCGGCGGTGCCAGTATTATCAGCCTCTTCGTCTTCGTCATCCTCATCATCTTCGTCGAAAGGAGTATCATCCTCGTAATCCAGTTCCTCCGCACTCTTAGTCGGTTTGCACAAGCCTGTAATTGAAGAAGATACAGTATGACTTAAGTGGCTTTCAAACGCAGGAAAACATAGTTTCTAATTTAACAAACTTACATTTTAACTGTTTAAGTTTACGGCTCGTTAATTTAAAAATATACCAAGAAATTGTATATTAACCAAGAAATAATAAAATTTAATTTTGGAAAAATTAATGTTGCTGTTTGTTTGCGCGATAAAACCAATAAAATATCCTTGTTCTATAAAATTATGTCAATATTAATAGAAACATTCTGGGGGATCATTCGTGTGGCTGTATAAGGTGCATGGTATCAGAAGCATTGATGCGAAATCAATAGTGCTTTCCCGAGAAGCGACAGTTCGATCGCCAAAGCCGTTAATTCGCTGGACCGCGATTGCCGGTGGTTGGCCCGTAACTCGTTGGTCGGCGATCGGGTTGTCGATCGAAACCGCAGACCATCGTGCCCGAAAGCCAAGAGGGATGGTGTGGCGGTCGAAATTAGATTTCTGGTTCACGATCGCGCGAGCTTGATTTCGAGGGACGGTGCATAAGCGCGGGGTACAAGCGTACGCGATTTTCCCAATAATATATCCCTCAGTATCATCCCTTTTTTCAGCAACCGGACTTCTCGCCAGCGACGCGAAACAGAAATCGCGATTAAACCGGCCGAAAAGAGCTCTTTGCGTGTCTGATATCAGTTTGCCTCGTTTTTTCACAGAGCACGACGTTTCCACACCAAGGCATTGTACACGCTGTTCGATTTTAGCCGATGTAACCACACCCTGTGCACGAGAGGAAAAAATGGGTCGAACCTGACTCTCGGTAGTCAGCCGAGTCGAGTAAACGGCAAGAAGCATCCGGCAATTACGCGAATTAAGATCGTTAAATCGACGCTCGTCGTGATTGGAATCGTCGACGCGAACCTGTCGCAATTTTAATCGTTTAGTAAGTGTTTCACTAAAGCAAAATGTAGTGAACTGTATGTGAATCGTATTAGAATTTTTTTTTGTTCTGTTACAATTTCATCAAATTATTTATATTAACTTTATTAAATAAATTTTCAAATTAAATATTAAGGATGGACTAACAAAGAGGACATTGAGTGGGTATTCGTATTCTTTAAAGCATAAAAAAATAAAGATAAATGTAGCAAAGAATCAAATAAATACGCTGAATATAATTCCAATTACGCAAACTAACTAATAGGACAACATAATAATGGAAACCATATTTAATAATAATAGTCCGCGACTTTCAAGCATCTTTGCGTAAAAAATTAAAAATCTTGAAACATCTATATCGTACACATATTCGTTCTTCTTATATTGGAAAATGAATATACGCGAGAGATTTGCAGCGATTATGTGGGAAGAAGCTCATGAATCTAGATTAATGGCTGACTACTACATGCCGTTACCACCCCTGTGCTCCAGTTAGATTGCAACCCCCGTCCCCGTGATTCCATCAAGGATTTCCTTAGCAAAGACTATGTCTATACACGTGAATAGGCGCCACGGTGTCCCATTGCTCAACCTATGTAGCTCCATAGACACCCACGCACTCTTTCAGTCGGTCTAATGTCGTGGAACATTGCGTTCATAGTTTATATTCACTTCGCGGTGCGCACCAACGAATATGTATGTCATTCGCGATGTGTCTACCTACTTTATTTTCCAAAAAGATCTCGTGCTGGCAATTTGCAAAAAAATTCGCTATTTATTACGCTGCATATTTATATATTTATCTGTATGTATATATTATGCATAGTTCCTATTTTAATATATAGAATAGAAAATAGCATGTTTTAGACAATAAATGTACACAAAATATGACTGATTATAACGAAAATTGAAATGGATAAAAATTTTCTATTATTTTAAATTCTTGTTTGTTAAAATCAAACTTTGAATTATTATGTTTTATATTGGCAGGTAATAGCGGTTTCAACATGTTTGTTAAACATGAGAAGTAGAATATCGGAACGTCGACCTTAATTGAAAGGCGAGATTGAGAACATTGATCGAAGGAACGGCACAATGATTTAAATTGATCAGGCACACGAAATACATTAAGGTGTGGTTTGCCATAATGATGGTTTTGCCAAGATCTGACATTTTAGAACCTAGCCCTGCAATTTGTCTTCCATACCTTTTTCCTGAGCAAGTTTATTATTACAAAATATGCCCTCGTAGGAAATCGCAAAATTGCATCGAGATCACGAATCTTGCGAAACATTACGAAATCTTTCCTTTCAGACTTTTCTCTCGCTTTGTATAATAAAGCAACAACTAAAATTACATAAAGAATAACATTTTATTAAAGAGCACTTTTAATTAAAAAAGAGAAACGTGCCGTGACACACGTGTGTTTTGTAAAAAATAAATCTATCCTGAAGAAATCCGCAGAATTCGCATGCTGAATGGAAAAGTTTGATCGACAGTTCCGGCATACATTTAACATTTGTATGTCAGAACTAGAGAGCCGAGCCTTTTCTGTTGTAAATCAACGTGGAAATGCAGCGACTCATCGGATTGCGAAACAGAAAAGCCGCTGCGTTTACCGCAGCCAGTCTCATTCGCATTTCCATTAGCGATTCGAGCAACGCCGACGCGATCCGCGGGGAATAACGGATGTGTGAAAACCGCAAATCCATCTTGCATCGCGGGCTTTTTCACCCTGCTGATGTCATATCGTGACAGCATGGCCGAAAAAAGGACTGGGTAGACCTTGGTCACGTTGCTTCTGCGGGTTCTGCGGGACACGTCATCCTAGCTGCCGCGGTGTCCTCACGTGCGTTTCAGCAACGAGGACGAGACGGGGCTGGACGCAGACGGACTGTCGAGTTTCGCCCCACAAATCAACGGTGTGGCCGTAAATTACTGACATCGAGAGGCGCGGAAAACATTCCTCGCGTCGCGAAAATGTCAGGGTGCATCCGCGGTTAGTGTTACACATCAGCGCGATCGAGCGATCCGCGGGGCGCGAGCGTCAGAAATAACTTTTCGACGAAGAGGAAGAGGAGAAGGAGAACCGTGCGGGTTCGTTGGATCGCAGCATCAAAGCTGACTTCCGTTTACGAGATCCCCGTGCAGCTGGAGCCATTCGGTTTCCACGTAAAATAGATGCAAACAAGAATCCTCGAGTTGTGCAAGGTGCAACGAGATCTCTCACCAAGTCCGATTTTAATACGGAATCAAGATACATTTGTTTTCTTTTTTTTTAAGGAATAAATATAAATTAACAAATATCTAGATAAAAAATTAATAAGAATCGATAAAGACCTATTTTCCTCATTTTAACATTCTTATAAACATAAGTACATCTTTTTTTAGGGATATTTTTTGTCGGTCCGCAAGTCTTCTCAGAAGAAGAGTCTCAAGGCGCACGTATTTCGTGATCATTCGTCGGTTGCCGAGAAAGACGTAGCCTGGTAGCACATGGGGTGCTAAAGGAAACGTCTTAACGATCTCGGAGTTCCTCTTATCGATCGCGTCTTTCTCCCTCGCGTTGTCTAGCCGTGTCCTTGTTTGTTCCGGCAAGCCTCACTTCCCCTTCGTGGGAAAGCGGCGCCGCGGCCGTGGCCGAGAGGGTGGAAGATATACGAAATTCTTGACACAAGTTCAGATTCCACAAGAGAAGCATTGTTCTTGAAGCCGCTGTGTTCTGCCTCACCCCGGAAGCCGGCTTGGCAAGTCTGTGCCAACATTCCGCGAGTATATCGAAGGCCACGTACGTTTTAAGCTCCTTGGAGCGAAGTTACCTTTCGGAAATCCAACACCAGCACCACCAGCAGCAATTTACGACAATTAGACGCAATGGAGGAATAAACATGAAATACGGAGTACCTAAACTTGTCCCTTTTTAGCTAAGGTAAATGTACCAATGCCTGGACACGTATAATATCTATGTCTGGATACCTTTATCATTTATAAGTACAACCCGAATTAAAATCAAAGATAAAAATATTTTTCTTGTATTTTAAAACTTAATTTATAATACGATAAATTGTATTTTGTTTATTGTATTTAATTTGTATTTAATTATAATTTGTATTTAATTGTATTTAATTAATAATTGTATAATTGTATTTTAAAACTTACAGTTATAGTATCCAAACGTTAATTTATTTCCATAAAATTATATTTTTTTAAAGATGTTCAGATATAAGTAGGTACGTGTCCAGGCATTGGCACATTTACCTTACGTCTACATATTAGTCACGTCCGCGGTCTTTCTTTGATAAAGAAAAACTGAGAAAAAGAAAAACCGAGTTTTTTTATGAACAGGTGGCATAAAATATTGAAACGTGATTTTTATTTTTCCGGTGAATCGACAAGTATCATCTTCGCTGATTCTTTCAAGGACGGCGACAATCGAGTTACACGCGTCGACGTCGCGTTAACGTACGGACTACGCTCGCGATGGCTGCGTTTGACAGCGTTCGATGGCCACACGAATGTTGAATGGGTGACGTCAGCCCCCGCATTCTCTCACGCCTTAATGGTTATTATTGCCGGGAGGCACGCACTCTTATCCCCCCGAGAGGGCCCCCAAGACAGAGCGCACACGCACGCACATGCGTTCGAATACCGCGAAGGAGAGACGTGGGGTGGACGACGACGTCGACGGAATGTGTAACGCGGTTGCAGCGTGTTGGAGCGCGTATAACAAAACGGGGAGTGCCATTGGCCGAATTGACCCGCCGAGTCCCCTGGATATGTTCTTGGTGTCCGTACGACTTATTCAGATTGGTACCAAGTGACAATGTTCCTTCAGACTCTAATAAATTCAAAAAAATCCCTCAAAAATATCTATTCGTAATTATTATTAACGTTAGCTCTCGTATTTCTAAAATTTAATATTTCTTTCTTTCTTTTCTTTATAGTAATACTAACAAGAATTCCAAGGAAATTTAATCTAAAACCACATTTATCTCTACGCTACAAACAGATAAAATTTTGACTAGAAAAGGACTATTATATATTTTAAAATTTCTTCAAACTAATAAAAAGATCCTTCAAAAATATCTATCTGTAATTATTATTAACGTTAGCTCTCGTATTTCTAAAATTTATTATTTATTTCCTTTTTTGTTTAGTATAATACTAACAAGAATTCCAAGGAAATTTAATCTAAAACCAGACTTATCTCTACGCTACAAACAGATAAAATTTCGACGAGAAAAGAACTATTACATATAGGTATATTCTAAAAATAAAAATCTCTAATTTATAAAATAGAGATCTAATTGTGACCTGATTTCGTTTTGCATCATAATTCATATGTAAATATCATCTCTATGTTTAATAATAATAAAAAATTCGGGATTATAAGAGAAACGTCTGGTAATATTATGATATGTAATGACCTAATTATTTAATACTGATTACCAGAAGATTATCATTCATATTCATGCGTTTCATTATCTATATTCAGAGCCCACTGAAGCCGGCTGGATGCGGTCGAACGCGGTCGAACAGGTGAACGACTCCGTTCCAATAAAACCGAAAGCTCTCTCAGACTCCCGAAATGACTTGTCTCAGTTTCCGCGACGCAATCGCCTTCCTTTTTTCTCCCCCTAATGAATTCCGTTCTTTCGAAGGGAGAACATCATCGTCGAGAGAGAGAGAGAGAAAGAGAAAGAGAGTTGCGCAAGAAATGTACTCCGGCATGTACGATTCAAAACGATCCGTTATTGCCACGGCCGGTCTCGCGGGAGTCGCGGGTCCAGTTCGGCACCGCGAAATCGGCGAAAATAACCGCGCGCGGCTGCCGCGAGGGACATAACGCCCGTTGGAGAAATAGCGAAAAGGGACGGCATTCGGAGCTGGCCGCGTGCCAAGCGGGAAGATAACGCGGCCGGGTCCGTAGATGCTTCGCCGTCGCCGCTGTCATGCGACCCTAAGGCTGGCTCCGCATCGTCGGTGACAGCAAAATGTATAAAAACGAAACACGTTCAAGAGAGTGTAACACAAAGACATTGAAAACCTCGCACAAAATCTGTAGATAGAAAATTTGGATGCTCTCTGTATATAATCGAGATGAGAATTAAGACGTACACCAGAAAAGAAGAATATTCTTGATTTAAAAATATCTTTAGTTTCAACGTAAAAATCTTGAAATAAGTAATAAGATTATATTGCGTTATTATATTAAACAATTATATTAAACGAAGAAAACTTGCTGGAATGAAGCATTTATATACATATAGTTCAATCAAGAAAAAAATGTTGAAATAAAACGTTGAAATTCTTATATAAGAAGATTATAGTTGTTTCGCGTATATAAGCAAGATTACCGATAATCTTATTTCAAGATTTCCACGTTAAAACTAATGATATTTTCAAATAAAGAATATTCTTTTTTTCTGTGTATGCTTTAGCAAATAATTTTTTTATATTACATCGAACAGCCATGTAATAGATATGTATAATTCTCATATAATAATTACATGAAAAAAATCTTCTTGTAACTTATTTCTTTTTCTTGAGAAATTTTATTGAGAAATTTTGACGCAATGGTTTTATCCTCACTCGGATGCCTCGGGAACGCGTTTATCTAAACGTGAGCACAGTGTACTTAAGGAAGAACTGAGCGGCCGCGCATACAGGACTTTTATCGGGTTCAGAAGAGCCTGATTTAGATTCAGCTCGCGCGTTTTAGAACCAACGCACTCCAGACAGCTCCGAAACCGTCTTTCATCGGATCTTCTCGGGACCGCCGCCTATTTGGAGACTACACACCGCTCGAATGTAATGATATTCCGAGAAATTTTATCGGAAGCGACAATTCACAATCCAGTGCACAACAATGAAAAGTATAAATTCACTCGTCAGCTATAGCAGACAGCTCGGTGATCGTAAAACTGCTCGAAGTGTGCAAAGGGTTAAAAGTAATTACAACAGGCGAATCGTCATAACGATTTCCGTGAGGGATCTTTGTTTCGCAGCACAATGAACCTGATTCGCAGTACGGTAGCGATCCCGCAGTCCCGTCACGCAGAAGCTCAAAGCACACGTACATCACCGCCTACCAATACTTTCCCTTGTTTGGAAAGCAATGTTTCTAAGAATCGCGCGGTTAATCGCGCGTGTCGAAGATACAGGCATGGATCTCAAAATTCTCACGTTATTACGAATTACAATATAATTACACTATCACAAGATTCCTCTCGGAAATGTGTACAATCGCCTCTTTGCCCTTACATATTCGTTAAATTATCAAAGTTAATTAATTAATTATTAATCACCTTCTATCAAGTTAAAATTGATCAGATAAAATAAATTTAGATCAACAAAGATAAGTAAAGATGAACTTATCACACGTTAAATCAAATAATAACATATGCATCAAGTATGATATCGCTGACTTTAATTCGATCTTCTTTTTCATGAGTCACGTTGACGTTGCGATAATTTATTGGTTTCATTTGGTACTTTCTGTTCTACGTCTCTACGAGATATACAGATAATTTCCATTGTAGAGGTATTATTAGTCCTATTTGTTCCTTCGTCTTATCGAGGGTCTTCACGAGAAAGCTCGATGCTGTATCGTAGGCAGTTTAAAAGGCCGTTAAATAGTGAGTCAGCTCAGTCAGCTCATAGAGAAAGAGAGATGACCATGTTAAATCGCGCGTGACCGGATCGTTTCGGGTATCAAGAACACGAGATGTTCCTGTGAATAACATTAATCTTCCTCTGGCTGGGCGTGAACGGGCAGGATCGGCCGTAATGCATCTACGAGAAAATATGCTTTCGAACATTTACATTTACGGGGATCTCTTTTACTTCAATTTTCTATCGCTCGACTTTTCCCAGTAGGTTTGAAGCATCAATCTCTTTCTTGTGAAAACGTTATTTCACAGCCCCATTTCATGAAGTATTGAATTAAGAACGTTAATCTTATGTGCTGTCTCATCCGTTATTTTTTATTATTTATAATTTCTTATTTCCGTCATTAAGAGGCTACACTTTCTCAAGCATTAATTAGCGCGTTGTATGTTTTTCAAGCAAAATACACTGCAAATAACGCAACGGATGATTAGTCCATTGAATACATTCGCTTTAAGTCGAGTCGAGGAATGCTTCGCCGCCGACGCGTCGTAATGGCGTTATCTCCTTCATTATCGTTGATATTAACAGACACGGTAGCGTCTCGCACCCAAGTATATGCGTAAAAGAATAACGCCATAAAAAGAGGATACCTTACATCTCTCCCGCCCACGGTATCGGATTGCATGACCCACCGAAATGTTAGTCCCCCGAAACTCAATCCAACGTATTACGTCGCGACCCATGTAAATGCGGTGACACTCTGGTAAAGAAAGCGTCGATTGCATTCTTGCTGAAAACCATCAGCGACAATTGCGGGAACGTGCACCGAAATTCGATCCGAAGCATGAACCCAAGCAAATTTTGTCGTAAAAAAAGAGACACCGATTGCGCTTAAAACATTAGCGACATAACGACTCGAGTTCCGGATGTCATTCGCTGAAGACCGTTTCATTGCGAGGCAGCGAGGTCAAGTTGAATTATTCTTAGCGTATACTAAATGCACGATAAATTTTACTCAGGACGTCTCCCACGCGTTATAAATCAACTGTCTTATTTCGCTCGCAAATTACGCGCGACCGTAATTAACGCGTAATTTGCGGGAAATGTGTGTTAAGTACTTCGCAATCGGCACCGCCAAGGTTTTATCAATTATCAAATTGTTACGTTCCAGGTGTTTGCACAGTAGTTGCTGAAAGCAAAGGAAAAAGGAAACAACCGCGTGAAATAACGCATATTCTGCTCTTCGTGGAGATTCTGCGATCCGACGTTGCGTGTAAGCAAGCGCGGATCGTTTAAAGCGGAGTCTATAATGAGAACTTAAGGCGTAAAATTTAAGTTTTAAGCATTAAGCCGCAAGAAATTGACAAATCACAATCAAATATTCTTCTCACATTCGACTGTGATTTGTCAATTTCTTACGTCTTAAAGCTTAAAGCTTAAATTTTATGCCTTAAATTCTCATTGTAGACTCCGCTTTACATCTGGTCTACACAACCTTGCTTTAAGGGTAATTAAGCTCTAAGCCGTAAGAAATTGACCAATCACAATCAAGTATTCTCCTCAAATTGGTCAATTTCTTACGGCTTAGAGATTAAAGCACATATTGTAGACTCCGCTTTACATCTGGTCTACAACCTTGCTTTAAGGGTAATTAAGCTCTAAGCCATAAGAAATTGACCAATCACAATCAAGTATTCTCCTCAAATTCAACTGTGATTGGTCAATTTCTTATGGCTTAGAGCTTAAAGCACATATTGCAGACCCCGCTTTACATCTGGTCTACAACCTTGCTTTAAGGGTAATTAAGCTCTAAGCCGTAAGAAATTGACCAATCACAATCAAGTATATTCTCCTCAAATTCAACTGTGATTGGTCAATTTACGCCTTAAATTCTCATTGTAGACTCCGCTTTACATCTGGTCTACACAACCTTGCTTTAAGGGTAATTAAGCTCTAAGCCATAAGAAATTGACCAATCACAATCAAGTATTCTCCTCAAATTCAACTGTGATTGGTCAATTTCTTATGGCTTAGAGCTTAAAGCACATATTGTAGACCGAGACTTACATCTGGTCTACAACCTTGCTTTAAGGGTAATTAAGCTCTAAGCCGTAAGAAATTGACCAATCACAATCAAGTATTCTCCTCAAATTCAACTGTGATTGGTCAATTTCTTACGGCTCAGAGCTTAAAGCACATATTGTAGACCGAGGGTTAGGTACGTTAAATATTAAATAATAAGGCTAACATCGGTTTTAACAGACGGCAAGATAAGAACGGTGAGAAAATACACTCATTCTAAAATGCGCCCATGCGCTCGTACGCGCAGCAGATCCGACCTTTACAGCACGATAATTGCGTCTACGGGCGATAAGCCGGAGCGTTTAACGCTCGGCCGGCCGCGAAATACACCTTCGCTCGAAACGTTCAATTTACCGCGTAACTTAGCACCTGAGCCAATCGCGAATGTTCGTATTGGTATCCTCCTCCTCCTCCTCCTCCTGCAACTGGTCCTTATTTGTCGCGAGGTACGCGTCGTTCGATCGCATCACGTGGCCACTGCTATGCTGCTATTAGATGATGTCATCCTCCGAGCTGACGTTCCTCGACTTAGACATCCTTAATTACCGCGCAGTCGTCATTACTGTCACAATTAGCGGGACGAGATGGGCGCACGGCGCGCGCTCACGTCCGTAATCATTTTCTCGCGGATATCTCCCCCCCTTCCTCCTTTCTCCTTTCCGTTCGCGTCGACATTTGCCCATTCACGTTGCTCACTCGCCGTGCTAATTGTTCCCGCCTCTTCGTGGAAATACGTATCTATTTCGTTTTCCCCCCCGTAATCACGGTAGATCGATGGCTCTCGCTCTTTCTGCAGCTGGTGCGCAATCACCTGTATATGCACATTGCATGTAGGTACACGAAAAGCGCTCGACCGTTATTAATCGCAAACGGATGCCGGGTGTAGATTAGATCATTACACAGAGATATCCGATTCGAGTAATTACGCTGGCGCGAGCTATAATCACGTTCGCGCTAAGAGATCGGCGATGGATTCTAATGGGCCGTAAATACGTTACGCGCGCGTTTCCTCTCGATACAGAGGAGGATTCGATGCAAATCGAACCGCGGCACCGGGGCACAATGTAAGGCCCAACCGTTAGTCACGGTTGACCCACTTGTCGACGGTCCTCAGTAAATCACGCGGCGAGGATACTCGACGGGGAAGAGATTCCCGTAAATCCCTGATGAAAACGCCATGTCGTGACTCGTCCAGATAACGACCTCGGTCCTTGACACTGCACAGATCGATGCACCGTTGTGCATTGTGCTGACCATCGCTGCGTCATGGACCGCATTAATTGATCAGTCAGCGGTCGGCGTTCAGTTCAGAGATGCGGGATCGTAGATTGCAGCCGCTGGATCAAGAAAAAGGTCCGTTGCGTCCAACATTATATGCGTTTCAACAGAACGAAATGTTTCCGTAGAAATTATATTTTAACACTAGAACTACCAAGGGGGTCAAAATAATCCGTTTTACATTTTTAAATAATTAATTACTCATTTTTAAAACATCTTAATTTCTGAAATTTTCCCTGACTTTTATTAAAA
The DNA here is from genome assembly GCA_035220615.1 of Leptothorax acervorum. Lineage (NCBI taxonomy): Eukaryota > Metazoa > Arthropoda > Insecta > Hymenoptera > Formicidae > Leptothorax > Leptothorax acervorum. The sequence continues at coordinate 608,975 of JASTWQ010000039.1, read as the reverse complement.
TTATATAGACGATTAATTTTATTAATTTGTTTTCTCTTTATCTCTTTTTCTTTTTAAGATTTCTTCTGCAGTAGAAATAAATATAGATTAATCTCCGGTAGTTCTAGTGTTAATAAAGTTATCAAAACGCGCATCTAGTGCATCTTGAGATATAAAGAAGATAGCGATCAAATTCTTTCAAAAGTTTACGATAATCAATAGTGACAACTGTATCGTGCACTTCCGTGTGGAGCGTCGTAAGATTTCATTGCAAGAAAAAAAAAAAGACATCAGCGAGCTCTCTAAATTTATACAGTACTCGGCCGCGCGTATAGAATCATTTCTGCGAAGACTCCGTCGGACCAGTTTGTCGGGTTTCGTATATGGAAAAACGGGCCTTACTGGAAAGTCAACTGGCATGCGTTCCGCTCCCTCCAGGGGGGAGAGCGGCGTAAACAGTTTTAATGACCTTTATATCGCATCTAGGTGCATCCAACAGCCTCATTCACGCGGCGATCGATATTACATCGTTATAATAGATTGAGCGAGAAAATGATAGCCCGTTTAAAGGGAACGAGCGTTATTAAAGGCTCGGGGGCACACCTCGACGTTAAAGTGTCTCACGTTGAGGCGCACGCTATACTTTTAATTCACTTGATCGGTCCACTTTACGTGACACGCGGCCAAGTGACGCTCGAGGGAGATGAGGACTCATGAGGAAAATGCCATCGCGCGATTCGATCAATATCGCATACCAACATTGACCTTTACCACGCCTTCGTTTCGAGAGCACCTTCGTCCTGCGGATTATCGAAGACAACGCCGCAATCTGTACTGCACCCCGAGGCTTCCTCATATCGCGACTCGCGATCTCGCTGAGGATACTCGTTACACAGATACTCGTTATGTATTATCGAATGCCGTTAGGCGTGGAACGATCCGCGAGTAATCTCGTAATGAGAGATAGTCCATCGCAGATTGAAAAAAAAGTCCTCTTTTTCTCTTTCTATTTGTCCCCCGTGCGTAAAAATCTGAGGAAACAGAAGAAGCAAAGAAATTCAAGATAGAATATCTACCTGTCAATTGATCTACGTGCGAGTTTTTGAATAATATATAATAGAATTGATAATTGAATCTCTGTTTCACAGGTCCATGCGCGAATCGCGCGCTTAATTAATTTCCGGACATTGGTGCTCGGTTTTTGCCTTCCTTTGCACGGGAAGATTCTCTCGATGGCTCTTTGTTCACTTGGCTCTCCGCGGACCGTTATAAATCACCCTCGCGGCGCAGTCGAACGCATAACTTACTCGCCGCCCGGTACAACCGAATGCGCTCTTCCGGTTACGCAACCGGTTGCGCTTACGCGAGGCTCCATTGTCGTCGTTCGGATTTACATGCCGAGGATGCACCCACCCGTTTTCAGCCTCATTCACCGCGGCGCCGCAGATGCATTCAAGGATTATATTGTCTCCTAATATGTTCGCCGTTCAGACTCGCCTCTGTCTCAATGGAAATCGTTGTCCCGTTCGGCACAAAGTGTCGTTCAGAATCCCGTCGAGCCGAAGGAGCTCTGAATGAAAAATTATGTTGCGCTTCTTTCATCGAAGAAATCCCACTGGAGATCACTTGTAAAAAGCGTCAACGAGCTTCATTAAGGGGATCCTAAAGCCGTCTGTATTACCGATTGAACGCGATTTTTAAAAAGCACTTTACTTTTTATTCATGGCTTTACAGATTTAAAAATTCAAAAACAAAAATAATTTCAGAAATTCAGATTTGATTGTCCTTAGAGTAGGTAATTATTTTCGTTCTCGGCATAAAATCGTTCAGCGGGGGAAGCATTAGTGCATATACCTTAACTTTGGAAAAGGATTTTTAAATCTATAAAGCCAATAAAAAGAAAGGTGCTTTTTAAAAATCACGTTCCAGCGGTAATACAAACTGTATTAACGGTCTGTATTACCGATTAAATTCTATATCTGTCCTTGTATATACAAGGAGATAGACAAGGATAGACAAGGTTATAGGTTATATAATCTTTTGAAACACTAAACTTTTTTGTTATATGTCTGAGCCTAATTCTGAGAACGGTATGTTATTTCTTTATGTTATACGCTGGGCCCTTGGGTCTCATTTTGTACCAACAAATTGTAGAATTTTTATGTGAAGCAAATGTTGTCATGAGTTGACATTTCGAGTAGGTAATGAAAATCTGCATTTCTGAAATTATTTTCGTTCTCGGCATAAAATCGTTCGACGGGCCCAACATTAGTGTACATACTTTAACTTTGGAAAAGGATTTTTTATTCTGTAAAGCCAATAAAAAGATTAGTGCTTCAAAAGAAAATCGGTACTTAATACAGACGGGTTTAGGATCCCCTTAAAGAGTAATACAGCAAAATGGAAGAGACGACTAAAATTATAATTATTGAACGATCCCTATTTTGGGGATCGTTTCTCAAGTTAGCTCTTGTTAATCATAGATACTCATATAAAAGTACTTTCGAATGTCATTCAATGTATTATTCAATCAGAATACCGATTTATCGTAATGGTAAGTAAATGTTCCTGTGCGAATGAAAAATTAACGAGTCCCAAATTGATGTTCATTCGTACAATGTATTATTCACAATTCATTTTATACGAGCCACTCATTCACATGTACATCGGCGTGCAGCTTTCGCTCAGTTTTGGTAGCCATCAGCTAACACGTCCGTGAGACCGCGAGATAATTACGTCATTATTATAAACGAGGGTCAAGACGCGGGTTCACTCATCTCGCATGGATAAAAAAGGCGAATGCTGACGCCAACGAGGAGCTTCTTTGAGCTAAGCTAACCGCGCCCGCGGTTGCTACTGGGCTTCGGTAAACTCGTCTCTTCCTCTCTCTCGTCGAGAAGCGGCTCTTGCAACAGAATAATAATGCGATGGAAGGTGAAAGGCGAAGCGTACTCGGCTTCTCGGTTAACCGACTCCACGAAGAATTCGACAATATTTTCTTTTTTCTTGTTGACCCTGTGAGAAACGATGATACAGCGATGATGAAGTGGGCTTGGAACGGATGGTAAATGTTTGCTCGCCTTTTAATGGCAAACTTTTCGTTAGACGAAGTTTCGGCAGAGGAACGAGCGAGGCCGCATTGTGCCGGATGTTGATGTGACCGAATGGTGGTTCTTGCTAAATGGCATTTAGCAAAAAATTCAGACAGAAATCGACAGAGCCAGCGGCGGCGAACTTTGGTGAATCATACATACACATTAAACAAGACATTATCGCATGAAGTAATGAAGATAATTTCTATCAGTTTACTGAGAACGTTGAATAAAATGAGAGAGAAAGAGAGAGAGAACAAGGAAGTACAGTATCGCAGTTCCCCGAGAGAGAGTCTCATGGAATCTTGTGGGCTCGACGCTCATGTACAACGAAAACAAGCCGTTTCCTGCCTCTGAATCTTTGGCACGCTTACTACTGTTCAGCGGGGTATCAAGCTGAGTGGACAAATTGATGTGACTCGTTGACGAAATTATTTAAATGAAAGCGCGACTTGCGCCTCGCGCAAGATGTGCGTCTCGCATAATCATCAGCGACTGCGCTCGCACGTCCACCACTGTTTCTCGAGATGTCTGTTTGCGTTAATAAGTTCAGTAAGTAAGCCTACAAATTGCAGAATTAACATCTAAAATATGATGAGTAATATCGCACTAGTGATAGAGAATAATTTTGAATTAAAATAAAAAACAAAAAATCTCTTTAATATAATAATCTTTTACTATGATGACATACATAAATTAAAGTCAGGAAATATTTTTCTTGACAAGTTATCTTTGTAGCGAGCTTTGCTGATAGCTGTAGAAATAAATCTATTTGAATCGCGTTTGGTGGATCTGGATTCTTTCAGCGCCTTCAAAGATATAATCATTAATGACATTGGCACATTCGTCGTCTTACGCCCGCGTTGAAGATATATGTTATATTCTAAAGTCCCTCTAATCGCCCGTCGATTTACGTCGGCACTCAAGAAGCACACAAACTTTGAGACGTGACTGTCAGAAGTTTTCGTCGCGGGTCGTCCGGTTAGCGTCCAGGCTGGTGTCGCGCTCGTACGCTCTAGTAATGGGAAAATCAAGTATCACGCGGCGAGAATGAAGCTTGGCAGAAGCGCGACTTTACGAGAGACAGAGGATAGGAAGGGCTCTCGCGTAATACGCCGGCTATATCGGGATGGACGGCCGACCGTATGTTGTTCTGGCGGTTAATTTCGCTGTTCCTAGTTGCATGCCGCACCGAGGTCATCGGCCCGGGCAAGTAACGAAGCAACAGGCCCGGCTGATTTACATGGTGGTTTAATGACTTGCACTAAATTTAGTCGCGGTCAACGATCAGCCGCCACTCATTGTTCTAATTACCCGCTAACGCGGCTTATGAGCGCAGGGACGAGCGCGATCGGTATTAGCGATAAAGCCATTGCGCCTAATTGCTCTATATGCAATCAGAAGACTGGGTAATCGTGTTAAACACAGTATCTACATTTTACGAAATGCCTGAATCAAATTTAAAATATCATAATTCTATTATACAAAAATGCAAAGCGCTTTAAGGATGTTCTGGACGGTTTGTCAAAATGCTACGAAGTTGATGAAAATTTAATATCATATTCTGTATTCTATTTCAAAGTTCGGGGCCAAATTTCAGATCGATTCACAATTTAGATAAAAAGTTACCAATTTTTTAATATCCGAGTTTTACAGAGTATAAAAAAAAATATTAAAAAATGCTACCAATATAATGATATTTTATGCACAAGTAGATCATCAACGAACAAAAATATGGCAACAAAATTTGAAACGACTTACAAAATTTTTTTTTCGAGATTTTCTTTAAGAAAAAAATAGTAGTAACAGTTATTTACAGTCACTAAATCTACGTCTTTTACATTCTATTAGACGCCGTAACTATTTAGTATATACATTTTTTTGTCTTTGGATCTCTTTGGGGAATTAATATCGGTGTTTTTAATATTTTCATGACTTTTGGTTGGACCGGTACCTCCAGAACATCCTTAAGAAAAAAAGAGTACATAATTTTAAGGTAGTTCTGGCATTTAGGTTAAATGTAGATAGCTCGGAAAATATGATATCAAATGAAAGGTCAACGTTCCTAGAGTGCGTTTGAAAAATTTCAGATTTTTTTACCGCTTGATTTCGGAGATATATGTCCGTAAACTTTGCCAATTTTGACCCCCCTTTCCCTATTATCACCATGTAATCGCACATTTATGGAATACGTTCATACTTCTCGACTAGATGAACGAATAAAAAACTGTTTAATCGATGCAATAAACATTTCTATAAAGATACTGACGCAACACCAAACTGATTGACCGTACCGTATATAAATAAAGCAAAACTTTCGACGAACTTTCGGCAACTTTTGACACGACACGAGTCATGGCGGCTGTCTTGAGTGGCTGCTTAGCAACGCGCACGCGTCAGCTGACACACAAGGCGCGTGTCCTACCATTCAAATTTGAGACTTTGCTCTGCTATTTTCAGTTTATATAGCGACGGTTTAATGAGAAAAAACCTTACGGAATAATTAATTTAAATGTATGCTGATTTTTACATACTAAAGTATTCATATTTGTCACTAGTAACAATAGTTGCCTTTGTGACTTGCAAGTACTGCAAGAACCACCTTAATATTCACAATTTCGTAGATGCGACGAACAAAATGCAAAAAGTGAGAACTAAAAGAAATGATTGAATGCAATCAGAAGACTGGGTAATCATGTTAAACGCAGTATCTACATTTTACGAATAAATCAAATTTAAAATATCATAATTCTATTACGAAGATGCAAAACGCTTTAAGAAAAAAAAGAGTACATAATTTTAATATTAACAATTTCGTAGATGCGACGAACAAAATGCAAAAAGTGAGAACTAAAAGAAAGAATTGAATGCGCATGCTGGATGGCTGTGGAGTTTCTCCGGAACGGGTTACGAGTTATTGCTCCCGAATGCATGAAAGACACATTCACGAACAAACAATAAACCGGGTAATATCGCATTTAATTGGTCCGCACACGGACAGGGGAAATAGACGTTAAACCGCAACGTACGCTCGGGGGCCACGAAACGATTGCGAGAACGACAGTCGAAAATGTGGGACGACGACGATACGAACAAGAGGGCCCTTTCATCGTCGCTTTTCTCGTTTCCATGTGCGGCTGCGTTTCGCCCGCGCCTCGTGCCAACAATCTCCCTCCTCCTCCTCCTCCACCCCGTTGTTTGTGCACGATGTGTTGTACAACGACGGAAACTGCCTGCGTTTTTAACACCCGCTGCATACGAGACGCGCGACTCGGAGTAGGGCCTATTATTAGGAACGATAGAATTCGTAACAAAGGAACGGGGAGACAACCCTCGCGTGCCAGACGCGCACCGTGCCGTTCCGCTCGAAGAGACTCCGCCAACGCAAAATTTTCGCAGCTGCGTAAGAAGATCGATGTTCACCATCCCTTGGAACGTTATGAATTTACCTTCTCCCTTTATTAATAAATTAAGAAGTAGTTTTTGCAAGAATTTGTTTCCCAATCTTTTTTCTGCATTAATTTATTTCTCAATAAGTTGTGTTTCTAGAACGGAATATACATAAAGTTTTGAAGATAAAGCGTCTCCGGTATAAAAATTAGCTTTTATGCACATAAATTATGCAGATCAATATCCCGTCAAATTGAAAATAGTATTTTGTGTGGCAAGTGTGGAAAACAACGAATTATGTCGCGCGTGAAGTTGCCGCATGAGCTGAAGAGTTATGGTGCATTCACACAAGTACGAGTGTGAATATTTTTTGTAATGCCTGTCGCAAAAGTTCGATTTGAGATTAAAAAATTAATTAAAATTAAATTTAAATAAGATGGTTTCGCACTTTTTGACAATTCATCAAAGTATATCATAAGACATTTGCTCTCCATTCTATAAATTTTTCATAAATATTCATATATTTATCTCTCGATTTTAAATTCTCTGTGGCAGATCCAGCTGCTTCTACGAGTTCCACCGGCGTGGACGGTCTTGGACACGCTTGGACACTCGTTTTCTTTATCCATTTTATCCTTCTTGAATGATGATAGGTGTAACGAATTGTAACATTTTGTCTCGCGTGAATTTCGTTACGTTCAAGTTTGTTATGTCAGTCAAAAATCGAAAAAGAAAAACTATCAATCGTGAAAAAAAGGAGGTTTTTTACCGCACTAGTGTCGTAAAGTAATGGCTCTGGCACACAGGACGGGGAAACGCTTGCCGCGCGGCAAGGTGCGACGCGGTAGCCAATCAGCGTGTCGTTTTTCCGTAAGAACTAGAAGTTTATTGGCTACCGCGTTGCTTCTTGCCGCGCGGCAAGCGATTCCGCGTCCTGTGTGCCAGAGCCATAAGGCATACATTGAATCGTTGAGAAATAAGCCACTTTCCGCACGCTAAACAGCAATCGAAAATCGAACTTTCGCCACAGGCGTTGCAAAAAAATTGTTTTATTTTTGAATCTGCTATTTAACAAACAACATTCAAAAATATTTCATAAATATGTGTCACTATTAAAACTAACGGACAATTGAAAATAGCAAGTTGTAGCTGGGGTGTGAACTGACGGATTAGCGTGAGTGACGTAACGCGCCTCGACGAGATCGTTAATTAGCATTGTCGAGTTGCGCGATATCTACATAACTGCGGGCATCTCCGCTATGCAGCCCGAACTTTTATACGCACTTAAAACGACGAGGCTCGCCGCTCGCGAATGCCGGGCTGCGTAAATTATGCGTGCACTTAGACCTCCGGCGATAATGCAAATGGGATCGGCGCTTGCCTCTCCAATGCCGGAATTCAGTAGCGTTTTAATAGTTCTACGTATTATCGCGTATTATCGCGAATGCATCCGCGAGGCGAGGGAACGCGGCCAGAGGGTCCCCGCTCGCGAGGAAGGAGCGGCTCCGATATTTTCTTGGAACATTACTCATTTTTATTGGACGCGCGATTAAACGAGACCCGGGCCGAGAGCCTGCGACTCGCTGTGCGCTCGTTTTCTTCGCGTTTTGCGATGAAACCTTATCATCGGAGCTTATTACTTGAGCCGACGATGCAGTCTCAGGCCTAGTTTACACCGATCACTTGATACGCGTTTTAAACAGTAAATAACCAGTAAATTAGTTTGATTACTGGCTGATCAGCTCAAATATACTATTTGCTATATACGCGTATCAAGAGATCGATGTAAACTAGGCCTCAGTTTCACGCTCCAAATATCAACGCTTGCCGCATATGCGAATCCGCAATCCTTCATTTCAGATAGATCTTTATGACTAAAATACTTGCTAAAATATCATTGTAGGTACCAATTATCTTTTTTACATAAATATATATTCATGTATGCAAAAAGACTCTATTTCACAGCCCCGTTAAGCGATGATAGATTAAGGAGACAAAAATGTCTCCTTAAAAGAATAGAGATTGATTATACATGCTTTTCTTGATAATCGGTTGATGCTTCGCCTCGGACGATCTATGTTGCCAAATCCGCGCCGATTCCCTCGCCACATGCCGACCAACCGGTCGCCGTAAATTCACATGGCAATAACCACGCGTGAATTACACGGCCTTGCAACGTCGTGACTGCAAACGAAAATAAACTGTCCCTTTCCAGGAATTCGGCCCGCGTCTGTTCGTCGACTTTGCAGAGTTGCACAGCGAGGAGAAGAGGCGGAAGAGGAGATAGTGCGCGGGCGTAACGTTCCGTCGGGTTTTAACGCGATCGCTCGATTTCCATCGACCCGTCGGCGCAACCGGTGGGTTCGCGACTTTGCAGAAACGAGCTAGCAAAAACGGGATGGCCTGCCCTCCCTGCTCGTAACGATCGCAATTCGCAGCAGCAACAACAGTTAAACGGACCCCTCCGGCTTGCAACGTTAATACGCGCGCACTCCCACAACGGAGTTTAACGAG